>CAJQZJ010013817.1:9603276-9751520 GCA_907164525.1 Lophiomys imhausi | reverse complement strand
TTCTTCTTCTTCTTCTTCTTCTTCTTCTTCTTCTTCTTCTTCTTCTTCTTCTTCTTCTTCTTCTTTTTCTTCTTCATACCTATGTGTTTAACACATGAAACCTTAAATAAATGCCTATTGGCTTTTTTCTAGTAGGTTTTCCTCTCTTCCTTTTTATCAAATATCTTTGCTAATTTCCAGAGCCTTCCTAGCATATTTAGTAACAATGTGGGTGGACTATAGGGTCATTCCCAACATCTGGGGAATGGTCTGTATTCTGAAGTGTCTAATTATCTTTATATTTCTCATTTTCATTTTAGACCTGCCTTTAGGAGGAACTGCACCTCGGGGCCCTGTGAGGCATGCTGGCGTGCAGGTCCCTGGAAGCCCTGTACAGCAGCCTGTGGCAGGGGCTTCCAGTCTCGCCAAGTCGACTGCGTTCACACAGGGAGCTGCAAACCCGTGGCTGACAGATTCTGCGTGCAGATGAAACCAGCTTCCTGGAGGCACTGTCTTGGGCCTTCCTGTGACAGTACGTACCCCTCTCAGGTACCACCAGCTCCCCAGAAGCCCTATAAAAACTGGGACACTAATGTGCCTGTCTCATTCATGTCACAATGGAGGATTGGGTGCGCAGGTGACAGCATTGATTCAAAGTAGTGGCAGCCTCTCCACACAATTACCTTAGTAGTCTCTAAGACTGAGACAACAGGGTTGTATAGGTGAGCAAATGTCCTAAAATTCCATAGTGAATATAATTGCATATTACTTTTCTAGGGGACAAGTATGAGGCTTTCATAAATTTTCCAAGGGGCCTATGACCTTACAAAAAGTAACCTCTGCCCTGAATCCAGTTGGCCATGTGGAGAAGTGACCCCACTGCGTTTCTGACACCATTGCAAAGCAGTAGCCCCAGAGGTGCCTCATTTCTTCTTCATTCTCTAATGAACCGCATGCTATGGAGTTTTTTTCTTTTTTTGCAGGAAACTGCAAAGACACAAATCACTACTGTATGTTCGTGAAGCACCTTAACCTGTGCTCACTGGCCCTCTACAAACAAAGGTGCTGCCAGTCATGCCAAGAAGGATAAAGCTTTGGCAAGGTTGTGGTGCTTCTGTGGTGAGAAATGGAAACTAAATAGGCTCTTTCCCCCATGCCTGCCCCTGGTTCAAAGCCACATACTTCCTGCCGTCTCTAGGTTCTCTGGTCAAGCAGAGGTTGATGCCGAAACAGTATCTGCTACAATTTTGTAAAGTGAACTTTTCCAGTGGTTGGTTGGATTCCAGGTTCTATACAAATGACGTATTCTAGGATTAACATAAATGCATCAGCAGCCACGCCCTTGCTCTTGGGACCTTGTCAGGAGCACACCAGCACCTGCTGTGATTTGTAGTCCAGCAAAAAGTGGCCCACCCTGAAGACTGTAGCTGAGGACTTCTCTCGAGTTGTAGAGTTTCAACACATTTATGTGGCATTTATATTCTACAGGCTCTGAACAGTAACTGTTCAGATGTTGGCACTAATGGCATTTTTATAAATCCTTATGTTTATTATGTGAAGAAGAGACAGTCTCCCTGGACAGCTTATAACACCAACTGAGCCAAGGATTCACCATAGATGGCATCTTATCTTCACTCTTAAAGTGTCTATGGAAGAAAACACAGTAGACACGCCTGCCATGTTCATAACTACAGAAATATATCTGTGATGAAATGAGGCATCTTGAAAATCAAAGAAGAGGAATAGATAACCTTTTCTACTGATTTAATTTGAAGTATATTCAAAGCTTTCTTTTAAGAGCTGTGAATGAAACTTTTTCTAAGCACTATTCTCTTGCACACAGAGATCAAAGACTTATTAGATGTAATTTATGCATATGATAATATTCCTTAGGATTTTTATTTTGGAAAGTTTATAAGAAAGTAATCTAAAAAAGAAACATGATAGTTGAAAGAATTGTTTATGGTAAATGATTATTTTAATTTGAGCTGATTTTGTCAATAAAAATAAAGCCAATTAGGATTACATTGGAAATGACAGTTTGGGGGTTAGGAGCTAGAGCTGGGATTTGGGTTGTGCTTTGGAGAAGAAAGGCTGAATTCATCTTAGACCACCATTAGGATTCAGTTAGGTGAGAAAGTAAGTTACATTAGGGTGAAGACCAGAGCTGACTTTAAGGTTACAGTCAGTTTAAGATGGGGTTGGGTCTCTCAGACCAACGCTGGTGTTTGTGACATTGGAGTAAATTTTGTTCTGAGGAAGGTTCAGGATAGCATTCAATTTTAACTCCTACCACTGATTTGGCTATGGGAGCTTTCCATGATATTTTACCAATTGTGGCTTTAGATGCTACACGACCCCAAATCAGTGGTCCTGCTTCCTTACTCAGATTCCCAGCTGCTTGCACACATACCGCCCATAGCCCACACAACCTTTGCCGAGGCAGGTTGTGTTGGACCTACCTCCTGATCAACATGTGAACGGCACATCGTGGCTTTGGATTTGTGTGTAGAGAAGCTTGCTGAGCCTCTCTGTTGTCTTCTGAGCACAGGTCTCTCTCATGTTCCAACTGTAGCCTCACTGACACTGGGATGAACACTGCTGTAGGTGGAGGGTTTGGTGGGCTGGAACAGACAGGGGAAAGGAGAGAGCACACCAGCCCTTGAGTTGTTAGTCATCAATCACATTTGATTGTTGAGCTTATTAAATTAAAAGAAAGATCACTTGTAGAATACTCTGTATATATTTATTATATGACTCAAAGGTGCAATATTTTATTTTGTACAGTTTGTAATAAAGACATGGGACCTATATTTTTCATACTAACAAAATCTTATTAAACTGCTTCACCTTTGTATTTAAGGTTAAAAAGATCCAATTTTCAATTGTTATTGTACTTTTGTCTTAACATTCAAATGGCATTACTGTGTACTGTATTTTACTACTGTTTTTTTTTATAACAAGAAAGATAATGTTTCCCTTAAATGATCCTTAATTCAAAAATAAATTCACTTTTAGTATCCAATAACATCCTTAGTGGCTTCTCTGTGTTGTGCTTTTGCTAGACATTGGATTATCTTCTTGCCTGTCCCCTTGTTAGTCTAGCAGCTCCCTTAGTGAGTTCGATATCACAGATTGTCCTTGGTATGCATTACAAAATTGAGAGGTCACAGGGATTCACTCAGATTCCTTATCCCAGTCCTTTATGTCTTGTGAATCACACTTTTAAAAATGGCAGTATCCCAAGTGGAAGCCTGGGACAGCTGACTGACAGTCATAGAAGTAGGTGCTACATCCATAAAGAGCAGGTATAATACTTCCCCTTTACTTATACATTTGAAAGACTTGTTTTAAGCTCACAGTAAATATGAGCAGAAAGTACAGACTTAAGTACATGTTTTATCTCAAAACACGTGTAAACCTCCCCCGCTAGCAATATCCTCTCTACATTTCCGTATTTGCTATAACTCATGAATCTACACAGATACCTCATAACTGAAATTCTACAGTTTCTTTTAGGGTTTGGTTTTGGTGCTGCACATTTTATGAGTCTCAGCAAATGTAGGCCATGTGTCCATTTTATTATCCTTAAAGTCTCTCTTCTTTTATCTCTTTACCTCTTCCCCACTTTAATTTTGTGAAAGATTCCTGCTCACTTCTTGCATGTGGATGTCCAGGCATTCCTCCACAGTACTAGTTGTGATCATTTTTCAAAGATCACTTGATGTATTTGTGTGAGTCTATGACCAAGTCCTGTACTCTGCTCTGTGGATCTATTGTCTGTTCTTTTATCAACACAACATTGTTTGATTGTTGTCATTTTGATAAGTCTTGCGGTTGGTTAGTGTCAGTCCACCAACTTTGTTCTTCTCCCTCAATCCTGATATGACCAGCAAGAGTCTTTGACTTCTCTAAAGTAATGTTCAAATCATTTTTTTTCCAATATCCATTGTGGGGGTTTTCTGCAATCACCATAGCCAGCAGTGCTGATCTGTGGTCTGTGTGAGGAAAGAAGGAAGTCCAGTTCAACATGACTCAGTATCGGATGTTGATTCCAACTTAAAACCTGACACCAGATAGTTTACTTCAGGCATAGTTAAACACAGGACAATTTAAGAAAAAAGTTTCCTGGTGATAATTAACTCAAAAAATTGTACAACAAAGCTTAAGAGATGATTACATTGAGACTCTTTGTAAAATACATGTGAACTCTTCCATAAAGATAGGTTCTAGAGATTGACTGCATAGTACACGTTAAAGGTCAAGGGGAAAAATCTGGTGTGGTCTCAGGCATACAGACAATGAAAAGCTCGCCAGACTATAAACCACATCCGTTCCCATTTGTAAAGTACATGAGACATTTCCCATAAAGATGGGCTCTATAGATTGACTGAGAAAGCAGGCTGAAGGTAAACAATGCTCAAGATAAGGGTCTGGGGAGGATAAGTGACAGATTGACTGAAATAAACATGGGGGCCAGGTGTGGCCTGGCCATACAGATGGCATAGAGGTCACCAGGCTATTAACAACATCCTCTCCCAGAGACAGCCTTGCATGTTTAACATTCCTCGTTTCCCTAATGCTTATCTGTGAGCACACAGACTTAGTATCTCCTACAACCCATAAAGTAACTTGCTAAGATTTTGGTGGAGATTATAATGAAAACACAGACTAAGTTGAAAATTGTCATCTTGATAATATTGGGTCCTCCTATTAATAATGGAAAATCTGTATATGGTTTTTTATCAGAGATATAGACTTTCTCTCACATAGATCTTGAACACATTTTGTTCTATTTATATTACTTAATTTTGAATGATTATAATGTAAATAGTTGTTTTTAAGTTTTAATTGCACTGCTTCTTGTTGGCATGTAGGAAATAAACTTTTCCCCCTAGAGTTGGGATTGAACTTAGAGCCAGGTGAGTGCTCTTACTCAAAGCCACATTCATAGCCCAGTAGTTGACTTTTGTATGGTATCCGTATAGGCAACATTATAATTACTTATTCTTTCTAGAAATTGCTGTTTAGTTTGGGGTAATTGTTTTATGTAAATTATTGTATCATGAGTGAACAAAGTTTGATTCTTTCCAATCCTGTGCACTTCTAGCTGATTTTCTTGCTTTACTACATTAGCCTAGACTTCTCCTCTGTTAGAAATGGGTGTGGAAAGGAATTCTTACCTTGATCCTAGTCTAGTTGGAATGCTTCAAGGTTTTCAACATTAGGCATGATGTTAGATAAAAGGTTCTTGTGTATATTCTATGCAGCTGAAGAATTTCTCCTTTACTGCTAATTACTAAAAGTCTTAACCATAGTAAATGTTGAATTTTGATAAATGCTTTCTCAGAATATGTTTCTGATCAGGTGATTCTTTTAGTCTGTTTATGACATAATTTTTTTGCTACAGAATCAAACTTTTTATTTTATTTAAATTCATTTTTTATGTATTAAATAAAATTGGTAAATGAAAGAGGAGACAAAACTCTGAGGGTCCATAAAGCAAAGTGGGAAACCTAGTAAGCACTTTTTTGATAGTCTGGAAAGTGTAAATTTACAACATCTCAAAACAATTACTAAAGGAAAAACTGTGTGTGTAGCCTGAGTAAATGTGTGCACACGCGCACACACACACACACACATGTGGAGGCAAGAGGAAAAATTATTTCAGGAGTTAGTTTTGTTCCTTCCACTATGGCCCCCAGGGAGTGAACTCAGATCATCAAACCTTCAGGGTTGCAGATACTTCGCCTGGTGAGCCACCTGGCCAGCTCTATTCTCATCCTTTGGTGTTTCTGTGAATACTGTTGTTGAGGGAAATAAGACCACAGGCTCAGAAATTAAAAACAAAAAAATTTTGTAAAAGAATGACATTTATGGGCTTTGGGTGCTGATGTGCTCATGGAAATGCTTGGCTGCTAAATATACACCACCTGTAAAAGCTAGGTCTGTGGTTACCTTTCTGTGGTAGCATGCAGAGTACCTTCCAGTACTATGATCATCAGTCAGCAGGAGTAAAGGCTCTAGATAGGTACCAGCTTGACTTCTCCCTGTTCAATGAGATATGTATTATCTTCAGCAGTAGGGCCTTGCCATCAGTTTGTGGTTAAGGAAATAGCCTTAGATGTTTAGGGGTTTCCATGGGGCCTTTTTGGCCAATGACTCAACTGGATGTAACCTATACTTGGCATTGGAGTTTTCACTTGGTGGCAAAAGATGTCTAGTTGGGGCTTTGTCTGCTACATTATTTAGTGACTTAACTTGGTTTTATATATGTTTTAAGACACTTCTACAGTAGTAGGTTTACATATGACCCTCAAAATGGTCTTTAGTGTGAGTTGTCATAGTCCTCATATCCCTTTCCTTACCTCTCTCTTCATCCCCTCCCTGTTTGTGCCTTCTGTTCCAGTCTCCTCTGTCTCCCTGTATATATTCTATTTCCCCTTATTTGGAAGATCCTCCCTCCCCCTTGGTTTTTTACTTTATACCTACCCTGTAGTTATATGGATTGGAGCACACCTATTGAAGGCTTAACGGCTAATATCTATGTATAATAGAAAGCGTACCATATTTGTCTTTTGGGATATGGGTTATCTCAGGATATTTTTTTTCAAGCTTTATCCATTTCCAAGTGAATTTTATAATTTCATTTTTTTTCTTAACTTCTTGTGGTGGTTTGACTAGGAATGGCCTCCATAGATGCATGTGTTTGAATGCTTGGCCATAGGGAATGGTATTATTAGAAGGTATAGTCTTGGAGTAGGTTTGGCCTTGTTGGAGAAAATGTGTTACTGTGGAGGCAGACTTTGAGATCTCCTAAGCTTAGGGTGCACTCAGTGTGACAGTTTCTCCCCGCTGTCTTTGGAGCAAGATTTAGAACTCTCAACTCCTCCAGCACCATGTCTGCCTGCATGTTTGCCATGCTTCCTGCCATGATGATAATGGACCTAACCTTTGAAACTGTAAGCCAGTCTCAATTCAATGTTTCTTTTGTATGAGTTGCCCTGGTCATGGTGTCTCTTCACAGCAATAGAAACTCTAAGACACATTGTGCAAATGCACCACAGTTCATTATCCATTCATTAGTTGATGAAGATATAGGCTATTTCCAATTACTGACCAATATGAATAGAGCAGCAATGAACATGGATGAGCACCTATCTCTATAGTAGGATGTAGAGTCTTTGGAATCTCAAGAGTAGTATAGCTGGACGCTGGACCTCCAGGTAGATCTAGTCCCAAGTTCAGGAACCATCACATTGATTTCCATAGTGATTGTGTAAATTTGCCCTACTATCATCAATGGGGAAGTATTCCTCTTTCCCTACATCCTCATCAGCATAAGTTGTCATTTCTTTTATTGGCCTTGGCCATTCTGACTGGAGTAAGATAAAATCTCAGAGTAATTTTGATTTGCATTCCCCTGATGACTAAAGATGTTAAACATTTCAAGTGTTTCTCAGCCATTTGTTTTATCTTTTGAGAATTTGGTTTTAAAATGTACTCCATTTTTAACTGGGTTATTTGTTTTCTTGATGTTCAATTTTTTTAGTTCTTTATTTTGAGATGTCTTTCTATCAGATGTGTAATCGATAAACATCTTTTCCCAGTCTGTAGTCTGCTTCTTTGTTTGAATGACAGTGCCCTTTGCCAAGCAGAAGCTTCTTAGTTTCATGAGGACCTACTTTAATTGTTGTTCTTAGTACCTGTGCTATGGGTATTAAGAAAATCTTTTCCTGTGCCATTGAGCTCAAGACTATTTTGTTCTTTCTCTGCTTTCAGACTCAGGCTATCTAGTTTTATGTAGAGCTCTTTGATCTAATTGGAATTGAGTTGTGTGCAGGTTTATAAATATGGATTTATTTTCATTCTTCTGCATGTGGCCACCCAGTTTGATCAGCACTATTCACTGAAGATGCTGTCTCTTTCTTTTCAGTGTGTTTTTGGCTTCTTTGTTAAAAGTCAGACATACATAGGTACACAAGAGCATGCCCCCCCCACCACCACCACCCACCAAATTTAAGAATGAGAGACAGGCTTGAGGTGGTGGAAACATCCTCTCAAATTGTCACTCTGAATTTTTCTCTTCAATGAATTACCCAAGTTTGCCTGACTTCTTCTAGACACAGGCTGACTGTCGACTATTACTGTTTCTAACGGTTTTTTAAATGTGTGAATGTGTTTTCCTGAATAGGATTTTGAGGAGACCTAAGAAGTGAGTGAATTGGGATTGTTAACTTTCCACTGTTGTTACCTTGAAAGGTCTCCTTAACTTGTACAGAGAACGGATCCCTCTGCACCTGCATTTATGCTGCTCTTAGTGCTGGTTAGTTTTTTTGGTTTTTTGTTTGTTTTGTTGTCAAGTTGCCACAAACTAGAGTCATGAAGGAAACAGGAACTTCATTTCAGAAAACATCTCCATCAGATTGGACTGTAGGCACATCTTTCAAGCATACTTGCTTTTTAAAAGTTAATTTATGTGTATGTGTTTTTTGAACACTGAGTGTTCAAAGCTTAATGGGCTGTTCTGTAGGAGCTTGGAAGATAAAAGTGTTAAGTGCACATAATGAATCCTGGCTTGTGAAGTTTCAGAGAGATATAAAGACTGTTAGGACTATTTATGTGATATATTTGAAATAGAGATCTGTAGCTTCTGGGCCAGGTGGGCTGAAGAATTAGCTTTGAGTAATAAGAGGCCTTCATCACTGAGGTGAAATCTTCAAAATGTTCTCTTAGAGTTAGCATAAGAAGCTGTGGTCCACAGAGGTCCAAGGCTGCATCTCAAGCTGGCAACTCAACTTAGTAATGTATAAGAATGTTCCCATGTAGTGCTGGTTTGGGCCACACAGAAGCTGCAAGACTGAAGGGGTCACACAGAACAGCTGAGGCCTGGCCCTGTGAGAGCCCAGGAAAAACAATTGGCCAAGGTGCACACTCTGGAGTAGTCGAAGGTCCAGAATTAAGGGATTCAAGGAGAAAGATTAAGGCTTAGGATCATGTGGCAGGCTTGGAGTCCTTGAATAGAGGCCAGGACGTCTTTAGTGAAGGTGAAACAGTGCAGGAGACCCCAGCATACTGGAGATGTAAGAACCCAGGTATGAGCAAAGACAGCAGCAGGTGTGGAGTGGAGCTGGCCTGATCCAGCAAGACAAGCCAGATGTGGTGCAGATGATAGACAGAGCCAGAGAACTTTAGAGCCCAGAAGATCATGAGTGAGTCCAAGACATTGGGCACTGAGCCATTTATACTGATAGATGCTGTTTTTACTTTACTTGTAACTGTGCCTTGGGTCTTCCCTCTTGGAATTAAAAGTATGTAACTTTTGTTTTACAGGAGTCTGAAGTTGAGAGACTTTGGATTTTTAAAGGGACTGAACTTTTAAAGACCGTGGGATGTTTAAAGTTGTACTATGTTTTATACTGTAGTATTAACATAAGATATTGGGAATAAACAAGAAGAGATGGCTTATGGTTTAATAGTAATGTATTTATGTGTCAAATTGACAAGGCTTCAATTTTGCTGTTTAGTTTTTTTTAAATTTCTATTTGATGTATTTTGATCATATTCTTTCCCTGTCTCCAACTCCTCCCAGATCCTCCCACCTCACTACGTACTCAACTTTACATTCATGTTCTCTCTTCCCCCATTTCTCTTTCTCAAAAAAGCAAGAAAAAGAACAAAAACCAGAACAAACAAAAAAAGAAAGGAAGGGAGGAAGAAAACCAGTAAGACAAAAACTGTGTGGTTAGTTTTTTTATCAGCGTAACACAAACTACAGTCATGGAGGAAGAGGGAATCTCAGTGGAGGAAATGTCTTGATTAGATTGGCCTGTAGGCACATCTGTGAGCATTATCTTCATTAATGGTTGATGTGGGAGTCAATGTCTGTCTACTATGGACAGTGCCACCCCTGAGGTTACAGTCCTAGTTTTCATAAGAAAGCAAGTTGAGCAAGCCTTAGAGAGCATGTAAGTAATGATCCCCCATGGCTTCTGCTTTAGTTTCTGCCTCCAAGTTCCTGCCTTGAGGTTCTTCTCTGAATTCCCTCCATGATGGACTATAAGCTGTCAGATGAAATAAACCTTTTCCTCTCCAAGTTGCTTTTGATCATGGTCTTTATCACAGCACTAGAAACCTAACTAGGAGGTAGGTCCTTCCTACTTTTGTTCATCCTTATTTCTTCCTATATATCTTTCAAGATTTAGCTCAACCATCGCTCCTTAAGGCAAATGTTCCTGAACTCCCAGCTGAATGTCTTATGCTATGTTCTGTTCCAGTCCGTATTTTCACATATATATATATATATATATATATATATATATATATATATATATATATGTGGGAGTCAATGTCTGTCTACTATGGACAGATATATATATATATGTTACAGTGAGACAGACAGTATGTCAAGTGTTCTTAGCCAAAGGAAAACTGCTTCAGAAAATGCCAGTAGATGTCGTCTTGAGGGTGACCTTTGTTCAACAAGGAGACTAATCCCATCAAATTACAGAGAGATTTGAATATTAAACATTGAACATGGGCCAGGATGATGAGAATGGTGAGGTATTACCCAATTTTTAATTTTGATTATTATAATAGTATTTTCAATTTTAAAAAGTGGGTATCTAATTATGTATAGGTATATCTAGATAGGAATTTGATTAGAAGTTCTATCTCAAATAAAATGATACAGAAATGACTTTAGGAAAATCAATACATTTTATTACATGGATTACACATAGAAACATAATTTTGCAGATTTTTATATTTTTATAATAAATGCAAATATGAAGAATTACATTCAATTAATTAAAATATTTAATGAAACATTGTGAATTCATCCTTAGTATAAAATCTTAAACAGCTATGAAAACATTAAAATTCAATTTAAATTAAAGTCAATCTTTTGTTTTTGTTTTTTAAGAGACAGGGTTTCTCTGTGTAACAGAGTCCTGGCTGTCCTGGACTCACTTAGTAGACCAGGTTGGCCTCAAACTCACAGAGATCTGCCTGCCTCTGCCTCCAAGTGTTGGGATTAAAGGTATGTACCACCACACCTGACTTAAAGTCAATATTTTTCATGCATTATCATTTATTAAAACACTCACTTGATTTTAGTTCACTAGAAACTTTCGTCAGTTATAATTGTAGTTTGCTAGTTTCCATGTCCCTTACTGGTATCTCTTCCTCTTCCTTCTTTGGGCTCATCTTTATACTTTCAGTCGTGAACAAAGTAGTTATGGCCCTTACTAATGAACAGTGATTCTGGATGTGGCCACTGGATGCACAGGTACCTAGGTTTATTCTGAAGATTTTGTAAGAGCTGGAAGTCTTCCATAAAACTGTTACAGCAAATATTTTCCTTTTGAAAATACAATCATTCACATCAAAGCATTTAATCTAAGCTCTCTATGCTCTGTCAGAACTTATAGGGTGCTTATGAAACTATAGAGGACAGATGCCTCTTGCAAACACATATTACTCATAAACTCAAAGTAAATTAGGTTATTTTACATTCCTTGCTGTATGGAGACCAGGTAATGAGTATTAAATTTGTAACTATTCTTATTTGGAAAGGAAAAAAGTACAAGAAATATCTGAGGGTTTAATAGCCCTTTACATTTGTACTTTATGCATTCAAATGTATTACATGATTTGAGCTCCCAACAAACTTTTGTGAGGTAGGCAGAACCAATATTCTTTTATACATGAACCACAGAGATTCTTTTATACATGAACCGCAGATTGCTTACAGTGGCACAAATAGAAACTGAAGATATTAGTACTTGAACTCTGATCCTCTGATTCCCAGACAACAGGACCTTTCCTTTCCAAACCACAACGCCTCTTGATATCTTGAAGAGGAACAGAGCAGTAGTCTCTGACATCACCAACCAAACCTTGACTTGTCCTCTGCTCTGTAGATGTGCTGAAGATGAATGAATGAATGAGTAAATCCTGGATTTTTTTTGAAGAGTAATCCATATCTCATCTTCAGTTTTGTTCTAAACAGTCCCAATGTACTTGAGACATGACAAGGAGAGTAGTTGTATAATTGCATACATATAAAATATGGTATAAATGATCACAGACTGAGGACCAGCTATGAGACAGCATGTGTGGATGAGCATGCACTTCACTTAGCCTTCAGAAATGCCCGTGAAAGAGCAATCTTAGATCAGAAGACTGACACAGGTGGACTGCAAGTTCCAGGATAGCCTGTGCTAAACAGGGAGGCCCTCATTCAAAAAACAAAACAAAATAATAAAGAGTACCCTTGGTTAAACTATTGGTACAAAATAGATTTGTGAATTCTGATCTATATGTTCTAACTTGTAAAAGCTTAAAATGATATGGTATAGCTCTCATAATATTTTCACTATAAAAGTTGGGGTTTCTCTTAAAAAAACAAACACTCGTTAGCTTTCATGTAAACACTATTTGATTACTAAGAGGCCTTCACTGCAGGAATAATCTTGCGAAAGAACTTATGTCCTTGGGAATTTGTGTTTTCAAATATATAACCTGGAGGAGAAGGATAGCTAGCCGGGCAGATTTCCTGTTTTTTTGGTGTGTAATGTATAGAATACATGGTAACATCATCAAGTGGAACTGAACTCTTTGGAGCAGCAATTAAAGGTTTGCAGCTCTCTGTTGGAATCAATTTATGTGGCACAAAGTGAGATCTGAAGGTGCTCAAACCATCAAATTTTCCAGATGGGCTGGGAATCTGTTGTTGCTGCTTAATAAGTTCTTGACGACAACTTTCCCACGCTGGAAAATCTTCCTTCATGGTGCTTTTTCCTTGGAAAGGATAACTCATTTTCCTTCTGTGAGAAACTGGCCTGATAGCAATAACACGGCTGGCCTGATAGGGAGCATAGTCAAGGTGGCTGGTGCTGTTTAACTCCATGCTTCCTGGAGGGGGCACATACTCTGCTACTTTCTTGACTTCAGGTGGTGGGATTTCCCATGGCTGGAAACTGTCACGGAATTCAGTGCTTCCTTTAAACTGAGTGCTTTGGGTCACTCTGGGGTAAGCAGGCCTGCAGATTTTTGCAGTTTCACCAGTAAGACCCTGAAAGTCATTTCTGTGAGTGGTGAGATCCTCAAAAGGCTGACCAGTTGGCTTATAAACTTCTTTTGGCCTTACAAACTTGGCTTCCAGCTGATGAGGTACATAATCTCGACGATGACTTGTATCAGCATTAAAAGGGCCTACAGGGCACTTGACTACAGAACAGGGCTTAAAACTTTGTCTGGGCTTTATCTCTCGGGGAACATAGTCATCCTGAAATGTAGTTGAATTTCCGAATTTCACATCTGGGGGATGGTAAGCTTGCTCTGGTTTACACAGTTCACATTTCTGAATATCCCAAGATCTATAATCATCTTGAAAATTAGAACAAATGGAACATTTTTTAAATACTGATGCAAAGAACTATCTTCAAAGAATCCTGACTAATTTCTCTCATTACCAACTATTCTCTGATTCTGATCTTTTGGATCCACAAACACTAGCATCAAGTATGAAGTTTTCCTCATATTTGTTCTTCTTTTGCTTTTTTTCTGTCATTTTCTACTTTCAGATTTGTCTGAAAATTTACATACATACAAGGGTATATGGTATACACGGCCTAACTGTGGATAGAAAGCTAAACAGACTATGTTGTGGGTGAATACAGAATATAATGTATCGACTAGGATTTTCACTGTAACTCATAGAATACTAAAGTCAGCTATAAAATCCAGTGCCGGAAATAAGAAGCTTCCAAGAGGAAGAGGTCACCTTCATTATGTATCTTATGAGCTAGACAAATTTGCAAGACCAAAAACATTTACAAGTCAATGGATCAATTTTTAAGTCTCTTACAACTCATAGGAATGGCCTTCAGAGTCTTTAAAATAAAAATAAAAAATCCTACAGACTATGCACACCAGCTTCTCAATTTGAAGAAGAATTTTTAAATTTCAATGCAATTTTGGTCAAACATAAAGATTCCATGGGTTATTGGGCTTTAAGGCACTCCCAAGTGACACAAGACCACCTAGAGATGAGAAGCCCAAACTGAGTGTATGCAAAACTATATGAAATTTAGAAGTGAACATCAGAGCTAAGATCTGAGAGTTAGAACTTCAATACCTACAGCTTACTTAAACCACAGATAAAAAATTGAAGTGTTTATATTTCAGTAAAGGGTTCTTTATGTTGTCTTTTTTTAGATAGAAAAGTAGTAAGCTGAGCAATATGGTAAAATTTATCTCACCCCACAAAAGTATTTTAAAATACCAACAATTAACTTATTTTTTTCAATCTTCAGAATTTAATACAAAATCATGTTCTTCTGTCATACACAAAATTTGTCATAAAATTTTATCTGCAATAAAAGCAATGTCAAGGGTGGCACATAATACACTTGTAAAGGTTAGAGATATTTTAACCTTCATCTGTGACCAGAATTACAATGGTCAGTGAACCGCTGAAGCACTGGTAGCTGATTGTAGAGGGGGTAAAAAGGCTGCTGACATTAATGTAAAACAGCCTTAAATTCCACACACTGTAGAGTGGCCAGGTCATTTTGAATAATGTCCTTGAAATTGCAACAATTAACTTATAAATGACAAGTGTTTTACATACTAGATAATGTGGTAAGCTGAGAAATGTAAAATTTACTGCATCCCAAAAGACATTTTTAAATACCTAAAATTAATTTATTAAAGGCAAATTTTTAATACATAAGGTAAGACAAATAGAATGTGAACCAAAGTCTAGGGAATGACTTTGATATAATTAAATCTTGAATTTTTACTATGTGGCTACCAACTGTGAAGAGAAAAATTCCCCATTTATACATATTCCTGCTGAGTTTTAGACTAAATGTTAAGCTACTGATGTTTAATGAGAGTGGAAACTCAGCCAAAAAGTAATCTTTAAATTACCAGAATCCCATGAAGCCACGTAAGAAAAGAACTAAACCAGTTTGTGGCCCTAAGATTAAAAGTCAAGAACCAGATGGAAGAACATAATAAAATGGCATGAGGTAGTGTTGAGATTGATGGTAGATGGAAGCCATATACTTGAAGACTTGTATAGAAACAAAGAAACACCTGAAAAAGGCCAGTCAGTAGGACAGGAACAAGGGAAGATGTAAGAAGGAAGCACAGACGCTGTGAGTGAAATCACATACACCTCAGCCAGAGCACTCCCCTGCAGCTCCCTCTGCACCTGACAACTTTCCATTTCCAATTCACACGAATCTTTTTCTTGAGCTACCATGAAGGAATATCTGTTCTTTAGAAACTACAGGATAAAATTATAGCACTATATCCTGGTAACTAAAAGGAAATCAGAGATGTAAGTGAAGATCTATAGTTTCACATAGCCATACTATGAAAGTCTTTGCTGCCAGTGATTAAGAGAGAAACAGTGCTTATTTTAGGTGAATATGTGAATGAACAGAATAAAGTATGTCCCAATACCAGAGCAACCTGGGCTTTTAAAAAGGAAACAAGAATATGGAGGGAGAGAGATAAGTCTTGATAGTATGAAGTAGTACACATATTACTTCTTTTTAACTTTCCAATATCAGTAACAGAATTATCACAGAGCAAGTGTTGGCAAATGTTTTTCTGTAATAGCTAGATAGGAAATGTCTCAGGCTTTGGACCTTAAAGATAAGTTTCTAAATGTATAGAGCATACTGCAAGTACTAAATTCTTATCAATATAGCAAGAATGCAGGAATAGGTAGAATGGAAAAGTATAGGTGTGGCAACTGAGTTATATTCACAAGAAAATGGTGGGCTGGTCTTGGCCCGCACATCACTTTATTTACCCTTGCTTTAAAGTTTTTAACATGAATTTTTAACAAATCATAGTCCACTTTTGAGAAATATTGTTCTGATTTATATATACAGTTTTGCATCTTAACATTGGGGACATACTGAGAAATGCTTCTTTACGTTCTTTCACTATGGGTGAATGTTCAGAGTGTTCAATGTTCCAGAGTGTCTATGATCTCACTAGATATCATCTTAGTGGACTATGGTTGTAAAAACATTCTACTGTTGACTGTTGAACTGTTACACTACGCATGACTGAGGGGTCACAGCTAAGGTACAGCACATTTCCAATTCCTACCTCTTCTACTTTGTACTTTTATAATTGGTTTTTTAAAAGCCAAAATTGATAGCAAGTTTGCTCCAGAAAAATACTATACTGTCATTGCATCTATTTCTGAGGACTTTTTTCTGTTTATGAAGGCCAAGTTTCTGTTGCTTCATACCTGAAGAATTTCTTAAAACTTCATATGACATTTACTGATAATTCTTTTCACTTGTCTTAAGAAAACTTTATGAAAGATATTTTCACTAAGGTTCAGTGTGTTTGGTGGATTCCATCTGTGCCCTAGCCTTCGACATTTTCAAGGTACAACTCCATCTTCTGGTTTCTATGGCCCTGGTCATCATTTTTAATGTGCTTCTTTGTTTAACATATCATTTTGTTGTTTCTGAGACAAGGTTTCATGTAGCCCAGACTGACCTTCAACTCCCTGTATAGCCAAGGATGTCTACCTTCTTATCCTTCTCCCTCTACTTGCCAAATACCAGGGTTACAGGTGTGTGCCACCATGCCTGGATTTATAAGTGTCTTTCACGTTAAGCAGTCTGTACGTTTCTACATAACTTTTAAATTACAAATGTAACATGCTGTGGTTTTTAAAAGCTTTCTAGGTCCATATTTTGATATCACTCATTATTTTTGGAATTTTTTTCTATTAAATCTTCAGGTAATTCTTTCTTGCCCATTTTCTGGTGTTCCAAATACATGTATATTGGGCCCACTTCAAAGTGTTCTACAGCTTTGGGTGTTTTGTGCTGCCTTCCCTTCCATACATTTGGTTTATACTGATTTATCTGAGCACACTTCCCCCAGGTGTACTCTTATCTACTCAAACACCTATGTAAGGGATTGTCACCTCTATTTTTTTTTTGTAGTTATTGCATTCTCCTTTTTGTAGCTTCCATCTCTTGGTTAATTATGCTTCTGACCATCAGTCATAACTTTTTGATTCCCTGATAGATGCAACATCTGGTTCCTTTCTGGTTTTGTATTCTTTTGGTCTCATGACAAAGCCATCCTTCCCTTATCATTTTCTACCCTTTCATAATTTGAAAACTAGACATCATATGTACCACAGATACTTGTATCAATAATACTTATATTCAGAATACAATAATACTTACATACATAAATGAATCCACATTCATTTGCGAGAGCTTTATTGAGTGCAGTTTCAGTCAATCCATAATTAAATTTGGGTCTCTGTTGCTATGCTTACCTTCAGTGGACCATAGCTTCAAATGCCTTCAGTGTTCATGTTGGAGACTGATTTGCTGGGAGGTTTCTCATCATCTGTTCCATCTTTATATTTTTATTCTTTAGGAAATGTGTATCCTCATTTCCTGCCCTTTCTCAACAGTAGGTTCATGTTTCTCAGCAGCAAGTGAGGTGAAGTTGTTGTGTGTGTAGGGAGGAGTACCTGCTGCTCTTCTCCAGCTCTGTCTACCCTGAGTCACAGAGGCAGAGCTTTACAATACTCCTGTCCCTTTATAGTAGCTTTTCTTTTCTTTCTAATGTTAATTTAGTACTTCAAGTTTCATCTCCATCACAGTCCCCTTCCTCCATCCCTCTTGGCCCCACCCTCCTCCCCCCTCCCGCTCCTCCCAGAACTCATAATTCTTTGTAGTAGCTTTAAGAAATTGTGTTTTGCTTTGTTTCCTTCCTCCTGTCTCTAAGCTGCAACATCCTCTTCTTCTATGGTATTCATGCTTTTGTTCTGATAGTGGACTTGTGATCTCAGCTTCCTATGGGATTCACGGACATTTTTGATTCTATACATTACCTACCTAAGTTTTCTTTGTTTGATTGAGAACATCCTCTTCATTTTTTTGTATCTTACTAAAAAGTTAGAAATCTTAGATCATCTTTATCATTTTAAATTATACGTGCAATTTTACAAATTCAGTCTCTCTAACAGATATCTATTTGAACTGTATTTCTTGAGTTGGTCTTAATAAATTATGGTTTTCAAAGAATTTTCATGATTTATATAAGTTATAAATTCTTGACATAAGATTTTAACTCTCTTGTTAATGTATGAAGGACAACTCTAAGTTGTATTTAGTGCAGTGAGTGACCTAGTGAGGCTTGAGTGGAGTATGTCACTATCTGTTTTCCCCCATTGTTCTTTTTCCTCCTATACTACTTATTCCATGCATTCTTTTGAATTAGTAGAGGGTTTTTATTATTCTATTTTTATTAGAATTTTGCTAAGACTTTCTGCACTTTTAAATAAAACTGCTTAATTTCACTCATTATGGAATCTTTCAGGCTCAGGTATGTTGCTGTTTTGAACACTTCCAGAAAAATAGTTTCCTTTAATACTACTATTCTAACATTTTAATTCCGTATTTATTTGAAAATTTACCATAACTTTGTTAAATCAATATTAATTTTATCTACATATTTTCTATTTGGGCATTTTATTTTACCCATTCCTGAATTCCATGCATCTATCTGAATTATTTTCCTCTAACTATGAGACCTTCCTTTAATATTCTGTAGTACTGCTCTGCTGCTAGTGCAATCTCAGTTTTTGTTTTAAAGAACCTGTGTCGCCGGGCGGTGGTGGCGCACGCCTTTAATCCCAGCACTTGGGAGGCAGAGGTAGGCGGATCTTTGTGAGTTCGAGGCCAGCCTGGTCTACAAAGTGAGTCCAGGACAGCCAAGGATACACAGAGAAACCCTGTCTCGAAAAACCAAAAAAAAAAAAAAAAGAAAGAACCTGTGTCAATGTTTTGAAGACTATTTTGCTACTTATAAAATTTTGAGATTCAGTTTATTTAAATATTTTTCTCGTGACATTTAAAAACATTTCAAAAATTGTTTTCATATATGTTTGATCAAATTATTTTCCCTCCCCTAAGTCCTCCCAGATCCTTCCCCACCAATCCAATTTCATGTTCTATCAAAAAACTTTGCAAAAAATTACCAAGACATAACAGAGAGAGAGAGAGAGAGAGAGAGAGAGAGAGAGAGAGAGAGAGAGAAATCAAAACAAAACAAAAAAAACATTGATCATTGTTCAACTCCTCCTGAGCATGAGTCTTGCCTGGGAGTGTGATTGATATACCCTGTATTACTCAGTTGGAGAAAACTGATTTTTTTTCCCTCTGTAAGCAAGTATCAATTGCAAATAACTTCTTGGTCAGGGATCTTTGTGCCCCTTCCCCTTTCCATGCTGTGATTTGTTGGGCTCGAATTTGTGCAGGTCCTGTGCATGCTATGAGTCTCTCTGAGTTCATATGTGCTCCAGCCCTCTTGTGTCTGGAAGATTTGTTTCTTTGGAGTCAATAACTTCTTTTGCCTCTTAAAATCTTTCTGCCTGTAAGATCAAAAACTCAAATGACAGCACATGCTGGCGAGTTTGTGAAGAAAGGGGAACACTCTTCCATTGCTGATGGGAGTGCAGACTTGTACAACTGCTATGGAAATCAGTCTGGCAATATCTTAGAAAACTTGGAATAGCCCTACCTCAAGACCCAGCCATACCAGTTCTGGGTATACATCCAAATAATTTCTCACCAAACCACAAGGACATATCCTCATCTATGTTCATAGCAGCCTTATTTGTAACAGCTAGAAATTGGAAACAACCCATATGTCCCTCAACTGATGAATGGATTAAAAAACTGTGGTACATTTACACAATGGAATACTACTCAGCTATCAGAAATAGGGAAATCATGCAATTTACAGCCAAATGGATGGAACTAGAAAAGCTCATTCTGAGTGAGCTAACCTAGACTCAGAAAGATGCACATGGCATCTACTCACTTATAATTGGATTTTAGCCATATAGTACATGATAACTGTCCTATAATCAACACACCAAAAGGAACAGGAACATAGACTTTGTTACCTATTAATGGGACAATTTGCCCTAGGGGTGCTACCATGTAGGCTCCCAGTGCAAAAGGAAGTTTGTAGCCCTCATATGACTGTTGAACTGAGAGGAGATGATATGTAGGGACACTCCACATCGGAGGAGTGGGATGGGTGGGAGAGGGAGGAGAGGATGGGAGGGTGGAACCAGGAGGGGAAGAAAAGAGGACACTATGATGGAGATGAAGTAATAAATAAACCAAAAAAAATCTTTCTGCCTGCTCTTCTGAATAAATCCCTGAAATCTGAGGGGAAGGGTTTGAGATAGACATCCTATTTAGGGCTGTGTGCTCCAAGACTCCCATTGGGTTCCAACAAGTCTGGTTTAACTCTCTTTCCAGAGATTTTTTTCCCATAGTTTCCCATTACCTTTCTTTCCCTTTAAAAAATGATATTTGTCTATAGGCAGTTTCCTTTGTGTTTATCTGTTTGGGACTTAAATCTGTGAAATGATTCTATCACAAATTTTGGTAGTTTCTTATCTATTTATCTCTTTAGATATTTCCTAATCAGATATTTCCATAGGTCTCATAATGTTTTACTATTCACTAGATGTTCTGTATAAAAGAATAACAGAAACTAAATCCTTTTTTAGTAGGAGAAATTTTGTTCCTTCACATATTTGACAGATAGGGTGTGTGGCATATCCCCAATTAGGAATTGAGCTAGGTAGATATAACCATATTCTGTGTTTAAATGTCTGGAGGACATGATTTGGGTGTTTGTGGTAAACTTCATTCTAATGCTTTATCTACCAAGCATCTACTCCCAAATAAGGTTCTTGGATGTTGTCTTGGCTCATTCTCTCGGCTCATCCTGTCCATCAAACAGTGCAAGTTTCACAAAGAAACAGGCATGCATATGAGATTTTTGTAGATCACATATCAAGTGGTTCATTGTTTTATTTTTCCCATAGTAAATTGATTCTCTCTGTGCTGAGTTTAATTCTCAGCCTAGACTTAGACTTATAAATATGTTCACAAAATTAGTAGCTCATCTATAAAGTTGTCAGTACCCAATAGAATTTTAGTTCTTTTCCTGAACAAGCTGTGTACTATTAAAAAAACTTAATGTTTAATAGTTTTTTCTAGTTGTTATGATTTTCTACTACTAATGACACACGTTTCACCTTCAGAAGAATATATGAAAATATGTAATGTCAAGACTTGGGAGATGGAGACAGGTGGATTGAGAGCTCAAGGACATCTTCTGTTCTACAGCAAGGTCAACACCAGCCTGGACTACATGAAATATTGTTAAAAAATTATAATGGTTATAAATTGTCCAGTCTGTCAATCATGGCTTTTTCCAATATGATCTCAATCTGCCTTTACAGAGTTTAACCCAGTTTCTGAGTCTTGACTTGATCCTCAGCAGCTTCACTGAAAAAAATCCACCCCGCCTCACCATTTTATGAGCTTTTCCTCCTTTTACACCGGCTTTTGGTACATCCTTTCTCTTCCTGGATCATTTCTAAGGTAGCCTGAAGTAATGTATTACCAAATATACTGTGTTTTGATACAAACAGCCTGTGTTAACCCAGGCTAGCCTTGAACTATATAGAACAGGCTGAAATTGAACTTGGGATCCTCTATCAGCCTTCTAATTGCTGGGATTACAGATATTCCATAACAACCAACTACTAAGTACAAATTTTTGAATTGCTCCACTAACTTTTGACTCTCTTAACCTAATCATCCTTCAGTAAACCGTGAATAATGTTAGAATCAACCTAAGTATGCATATAATGTCCTTGAGGTAATTATTTAATTTCCTTCAGCTATAAATCCTGATTAGGTACTTGTGGTTCTATGGAAGTTCCATGTTTAATTTTTTGAAGAATTTCTAGATGGTTCAAATAATAGCTGTGTCAATTTACATTCCTATGCAGAGGAGTACCAAGTTTTTTTATAATATCCAACAGATTTGGTGCGACGTATATATTACTTTGTTTTTCATTTGCATTTCCCTATCTTAGTGAATCTGAGTATCTTTGAAAGTATTTTGGTCATTTGTGTCTTCTTTGGAAAAATGTTTATTCAGATTCATGGTCCATACTTAAATAAAGTTGGTTTTTGTACTAAATTGCTTGAGTTCCATATATATTTTGGATATTAACCCCTTATCTGATATATGGTTTGCAAATATTTTTCCAAATCCCTAGGTAGCTGTTTAACTTCTTGCGATAGCTTTTTAGTTTTATGTAATCCCACTTACATGCTTTTGCTTTTGTTGTCTGTGCTTTTGGCATCCAATCTAAATCAGATCCCAAAGTCAGTGTTTCTTCTTAGAATTTTACAATTTTAGATCTTGTCTTTTATCTGCCTTAGCTTTTTGTGTGGTATAAAGATCCAGTTATATTATTTTTGTATGGGAGTTATCCAGTTTTCTTAACACCGTTTATTGAAGAGGCTGTATTCTTTTTCCATTGTGTATCCATAGCTCCTTTGCTGAAGATTAGTTAGCTGTATGGCTTTATATATACTTTTGAGCCCTTGATTCTGTTTCATGGGTCTATGTATCCATTCTCTTGTTATTAGCATACTAATTATGGTAGCCTAGTAAGATAACTAGATATTATATAAAAAATATTATACCTCAGACTTGGTTCTCCAAAATGCTTTGGTTATTGGCGTTCTGTGATGTTTATGAATTTTAGAATTGTTTTTTCTATTTCTGAGAAAATGCCACTGAAATTTTGATAGGGATTGTATTTAATCTGTACACTGCCTTGTTTGAGTATCACAGACATTTCAGTGATAATACTGCTCCCAATCCATGGACACAAGGTAGCTTTCCACTTCTTTCATTCATGTTTTACAGTTTTCAGTGTACAGACTTTTTTACTTCCTTAGTTACTGGCTATCGAATTCCTGATTGTCAACAATGACTCTCCAATACAGATCTCTGTATTCTCTATAATAGCAAGCACAGCACAGAGTGAGACCTTTATCAAGTAACAGTAATCTACTTTTAGCATCTACATTTTAATATAAGTGAGTTTCTAAGCTGAAGGCAGACACATTTCTGTTTCATGAAAGCTTGTGTTCAGAATGTAAATCTACTTATCATACCTCAGGGTATGTTCCCCTCTACAATACTCTATTTCTGTCATCCAAATGTCCTCTACTATTAGACTGTATAGATACCTGCTCTTCTGAGGGTATTCAGAACTATACACATAGAATTACAATCACAAAAAATTAAGTACACTTGGGATTATTGTCTCATGCTTGAAAGCCTGGAGAACTATATTGTCTATGTGTGCTACATATATGCAGAAAGCATAAAGTGACGTTAACATTACTGTTTTAAATATATATTACACAGAAGAAAATTAGTATGGTTGTATGATTCCAAAGTAAAGTCATTTTCACTGATTACTTTTATTCAAGATTATCTTTTATGCATATCAGTATCTCAGTAATTTGCTTGGGCTGTATGTGGTTATACTCACCATCCATAGTTTTCATAACTTGTCATTTCTATAGCAGTGTACGTACTCAGTTTTTCAAATTCAGAAAGAACATATTCCTAACTCCCCCATTAGATGATGGTGTATTGGTACCTTGGAGTTTACTTACCCAAGTAAAACTTAGTGAAAGTTTGAAAAGTTGTCATTAGATGTCAGTTAACTATATATGTCTTCACTCTTGCAAAAGGTTTTATACTAGAACATGCCCATTCAGCTATTTCACATAACCCATGGAAAGGATATGAGCCTTCATGTGTAACTGTTACTAATATAAAAAAAAAACAGAAGAGCTCATATCAAGATGATCTGTTTTTAAATGAAGACTTTAAAGAGCATGTCTTTTAAAAATTTAAAATCATGTAGGTTTTGGGTTAAAAAAAAAAAGGGGGTGGGGGAAAGAGATCATCCAGTTGCCAATGCTCACACTTGTGAGCTGCTAACAATGGGAAAGTATACTCTCATTCCCTTCTTGCTGCAAGCAAGACTTAGAGGAGCAGGCCCTATCTGTTCTCACCTGGCACTGTCTGTCAAGGGATGCACATGTTTATTTTATTCTGAAGTCCAGTATCAAGAATCGTCTACTCATAGATCAGAGCTTTTCCTCCAATCTAGCCTTTAGAGCAGCAGTTTTCAACCTCTGGCTTGCAACCCCTTTGGCAAACTTTTATCTCCAAAAAATATTTACACTACGATTGATAACAGTAACAAAATTAGAGTTATGAAGTAGCAATGGAAATAATTTTTGATTGGTGGCCACCAAAACATGAGGAACTGAATTTATTATAGGGTTGCAGCATTAAGAAGGTTGAGAACCATTGCTTTAGAGTATAAAAGTAATATTCTCTTTGTCAGTCTACTAATTTGTTGGTTTTACAGGTTAGTCTGGAATTGAATTAAGAGGACAGTTGCTATTTTATCTTTTCAACAACTCTAACATTCTCTGCAGAGTTTCAACTCATTATACGACAGGAAAGGCTAAAAAGGACAATACTAACTAAATGTGACAAAGTAACAAGTGTAGCATATACCCTTGTTCAGTGACAACCTTTGCTTTTAGTATGCTTTGAGATATAGACAATTTAGGGGATACTCTAGGACTCCTAATTCCGAATGAGTCAGTTTTGTTTGTATGTAACTGGGTTTTGCTAACAATATTATTTTGATCAAAGAGAAGAATGCTATTTTCAAACCATTGTGGCTAAGTATGACAGTACAAGATTATTAAAATTTGATTGTAAAAGTCAAAGGAGGCATTTTCAGGTTTGGGACCCCTTTGTTTTTACAATGTCAAGTTACCTTTATAAGTTGGGAGAGTGTCCAACTTTCCTTTTTTAACTTGTTGTCTTTCCACAGGTCGGACTTTGACCACATGCTGTACTTTGTAAGGATTAAAATCTCCCTTGTAGGTAGTACCAAGGTCAATTTTCCCTTGTTTAGGTTTATATTCTTCCAGTATGTGGCGGGGTTGTTTGACTACTTCGTAAGGGCGATAATCTGACCTGAAATATACATATGTATGAAACACAGCCTCACTAGTTCATCTGTTTGGATTATTTCAGTACTGAATCTTCAATTTTGTCTTACTTGAACAATCTAAGGAGCTATTAAAATGGTAATAGTTGGTTATTTGAAAGAAGCAATTGAATTCTTTTATAAGGTTCTATCCAATGACAAATAGGATGTGAAAAATCCTAGTTTTTAAAAACTGAAACAACAGCTCCTCAACTTGATCTTCAGTGAGCAAAATTCTCAAGTAAGTGGATTTTTAAAAAATGTAACATAGATGGAAATATCAAGAGAAAGATTTGATAAATTTGTCAAGATTAGCTCTGCAGCCACTTTGTCAGAAGTCACATTCACCTACATAGACTGTACTTAGGCATAGTTTCCTTCTATGGGAGTTACAATATCTTCCTGCTCATTGCCAAATTGATCGCTAACTCTGGCTCAGACACATGTGAGCCTTACTACCATTTTGGATCTCTCAGGAGCCCTGGCCATGGATGGGAATGAGGTGGTAATCTAGCCATCCTATGCATTATATAACATCACTGTAAAGAGATGGTACTGCAGGGGCTGAGACAATCTTGTGGAATGAAGAAAACCAGAGATTCAATGCTAACTGGACTGTCTGAATCCAAATCTTAGATCTGTCATTTAAAAACTGCAAAACATTGGATAACTTAGCCAGTCTATGCCCTAGTTTCCTTATAAATAAAGTTGGACAATAATATCATGTATATCATAGAGTTAATTTAAAGACACTACCAATTCTGACAGTCACCTAACTGAGCTACAATTATGCTGAAGATCAAGTCTTATACAAGTATACACAGTCTCTTCCTGTACTATAGAAACATGCAGTATAGAATGACACTTATTCTTTGTACTACAGATAAATCACCCTTCTACTTTCTAGTCAATATGAACAGTATGACTAAATCATGCAAGAGTTCTAAGCTCCTGCTTTTAGGAATGTTGGGTACCTACTCCAGGTAATAGGTATTGTTTCTGAAAATGGAATGGTGAAAAAACAACAGATGTATGTTCTGTTGGTATGGAACACTAAAATAAATTTCATAACAACTGGGAAGGCATTTTGAGAAGTTACAGGAAAGAATTTTACTTGGCATCAAAAGCTAAATAAAGGTAGGGTGGCAGAGATGACATTTACAAAGGAAAATTGAGTTGATATTTACAGATTGGATGAGTATTAGGGAATGAGGGATAGAGAGTTCCAAACAGGGAAAATAAACTAGTAAGCAAGCAGGGTTCGGTAATCCATGTAGTAATTATGGAAGAAACAAGGTCTATGCTAAACAATAAATGTTTAAAGTGTTTTAAGAAGGGTCGTGATAGGGTTAAATCTTCATGCTTAAAAGAGTGCTTTGTCAAGCTAGAGTATTGGATGCAAAAACTAGAAAACACACACACACACACACACACACACACACACACACACACACACACAAATTAGGAAGCAAAGGCTTTCCTCTAGAGGGAGGAAACAGTGCCAAGTACATAAATATGAGATATTTTAGGCAATTAAAAAATCAGTATAACTTTTTGTTTTTCCTTTTCTTCTCTTTGTCAAATCAATTTAATTTTTATCTTTCTGTGTTTAAGTTGTGAATTAAATTTCTTGCTTTTCAAATTAGTTCAACTTAAATCAAATAGCTAGTTAAATTTAAATAGTAAGAAAACTTTATTAAGACCAGAAGATTGGGCAAAAAATAAGGAAACAGTTTCTCAATATTTACTTAAATGTGGTTACTCCTTCCATTTTTCCACGGTATGCTTGAAATTCTTGCTTTGGTTTAAGACTCTGAGGTGGAAGAACATCGGCATATTTTGGATATTTTTCCAAATACTCCGTCATGGGGCAAGATATGCCAGAATGTTCATAAACCCTTGTGATTCCATGTGGACAACGATGCCGTCTGTACAAATAAATAAATTGAAACATTATATTTCCTTAAAAAGATTTTGTATCGTTATTGCATGTTAACAGGATCTCCAATGAACTCACAACTTCTCAACTTCCCTCTGCATCAGTGTTTATAAAACTAATAGCTTTACGTAGCAGAAACTGGCTTTGTTCATAACAGTTTAGTGATTTCTTACATTACTTAAGTACAATAGCTAGCAAGTGAATTTCCTAGTTGTCTGACAGACAGGCTTCACCTACAACAGATACTTCCATGAGGCTCTGAGTCAGAACTTAGCTACAAAAGGAAGGAGGCAGAGCACAGCATCTACTTCTGGTGTTGGTAGGGTATGGGGTATAGTAGAGGCCAAAAGAGACTGGAGCAGGGAGTTGTTAGGCAACATCCTGATTAGACATCTCCTTTATTCTGCCATGTGTCTAAGAAACTTTAAAGTCAGGAGAGCCAAGAGACTCAGCAATGTCCACTGAAAATGAGGCTGTTGAAAGGTGCTGAAGTGATTTCGTCCTAGGCAGGGTCCAAGATACTAGGAAAATCCAGGAGCAGAGCACACAGGTCATGTATATATAAAAATTCTGATAGAGCTGCAGTGATTAACAAAACCCAAGTCAAAGCTTTGGAATTTGCTGTTGTTTTGATTGTCCACAAAAGCAATGCTTTCACAGAGTAATGTGCCAAAGATTGTAGACAAATATAAGACATAAAAGTGCAGACAAATTATGAAAGCAAAAGCCTCCTAGCCTAACATCTGCAATCTTTAAAAAAAAAAAGTCTTCCTTCTGCTTTACAGTTTTGATGGCATTTATAGCTATTTACACTTGTTAAATTTTTCTGTCATTTTGAAAAACAAGCCCATAGAAATGATGAAATCAGGTGTCCCTAATGGGAGATAAAAATATGTGAATTTTGGTTTCATAAGAGAGAGAAGATGGTATTATGGTTTGAATCTGAAATGTTCAGATGTTTTGAGCCTTTGCTTTCTAGCTGATGGAACCATTCTGGAAGGCTTTTGGAAGCTGGCACCTACCTGGTAGAAGTAAGTGGCTAACAGTGGCCCGTGAAAGATTATAGCCTGGCCCCTGATTCAAAGGCTTTTACTTCCTACCAAAAAAGCCTTGGTTCATGTTCCAGGAACGAAATCTCCACCAAGCCTGACATCCATAGACAGCGCCCTCTGAAAATGTATGCCCAAACAGACCTTTCTTTCCTCCTCTGTTTCTGTCTGGTATTATTACTACAGTGATGCAAATGTATCTTCAACAACAAAAAGAATAGGGAAAGATCCTCTCTCTCTCCTTCCACCAGGATGGGAGGCAAAAGATGGGTAGGGTGCAGTGGGGAGAGATGATGATGAAGAATCTTGGCCCCATTTTGAGACACTGTCCCATGGAAGTGGCCACATTTTAAAACCGGTGGCTGAGTGGAACCATGTATGTCATAGTAACTCCCTGTTTTGTCAAAGATTTTTGTACTTCAATTATAAAAATGAAAGCAGCAGCAGCATTGCTCCTGAAGGAACTAAACTTCCACAAAAGCCATTTCAGTAGAAGTTATAAACCATGCTTCAAAGCTTAAAGGGCTTCCTCTTGCATTGGCAATACCCCAGCTTTCTGGATAATGATATTATTTGAAGAAAGGGGAGTCGTCGATATAATGGATTTTCTGATGGCTGGGTGTGAAAATAACTTTGTTTGCAAATGCAGATTAAAGTACATTTTTTCTTACACACCAGATTTTGCAGACTGACGCCTTAAAAGTTATGTCCATCCATACCTACACAAACAATGTTTCTTGTGAAAGAGGCAGAAAAACTGCTTTAAATCCACAAGTATTGTAGGCAGTTGCCCTTAGAAGGGGATTAGAAATACAAAGGGCTTGGCATTACTCATATTTACTTAGCAAAGGTGATCTAATCCCTGTGTCAACAGTAAGGCTGAGGAAAAAGAATGTGTTTACTGGTGGTGGAAGGTTGTTAGGCAGGACTTACATATCAAATCTGAGGTTTAGGCCATTTTTGTCTGTCAGACAGACCCCAAGAGAACGCTGCCTGGACAGGAGTAAAGAATAAGGTTTGGAGGATGGAAGGCCTTGGGTTGCAAACTAAAGCTCTTGAATACTGTTCTTTTAAATTAACCTCGAGAATTGGTGGGTGGGGTCACGAACTCTTCCCCGAACAGATTCCATCACTTACCAGTCATATTTGCTCACACTACTTACCTGGCTTGGACTGCATTTTAGCTTAAATCTCTGGGTAGGAAGCCTCCGGGGCCGCAAAGAAGAAAAGTTTTGCCCCAGGCGCCAGTCAAGTAGAGAAAAAAGGCGGACATCGCCAAGGGTAAACGGGGGTAGGGGGTCGCTTCAGGCAAGGGAATCATTGGAGGAGGGTGGTGGGCAACACCACATCGGCCGGCCGTTTCTTACCCGCAGGTGCAAATCTGACACAGACATAGGTTCCTCATGCTCTCTGCTCCGGCGTCCTTCTCTGCGGGGCTTCAGCTGGCACTTCAGAACAGCCACAGCGTCCGCCGTTGTCAAGGCGACCGCCGGGACTACACTGAACCGGGATCAACGCGACTTCCGGCGGCGTTCTAGACGCGCGCGGGTCAGAGGTCGCAGGCCCCCCAGGCCCCGCCCCCTCCGGCGCCTGCGACTTCCGGCCTGTGCTACTCCGAGGAGCTTTAGACGCATGAGTGAGGTGCGGCGCGGAGCCGGTGAGTTGCGGGAGGCCTGCTTGGGACGCTGGCGATGAGACGGTGATGGGAACCGGAGGGGTCGTGTCGGTAGGGCCGGGGGACCAGGGCCGGGAGCGGCCGCACCTCGTGTGGATCCGAGACCCTCAGCGGCAACGACTCCCGGAGCCCGAACGGAGGAGGGAGGGCGCGCAGATCTCGGTTTGGTTCTTTCTAATTGGAGAGAGGATAGGGCGATGTGTCGTGCACCTGTTGCGTTCGTAAGCACGTGATCCAGAACTTTTTAAGGACACTCGGTACGGTCGCAGGGCCGAAGTTCTTCTGTCTAGTGAAAGCCAGCAAGCTTGACAGAACCACAGACTTTCCGAGGGGCTCAAGTAGGGGAAAGAGTGGGGCGGGGAGGGTGTCCATCTTTCCTGTGGTCTCCTTGGGCCAGCGTACCTGAGTGCGTGGTGTCACTGAGCAAGGGCGTCCCCGCCCCCGGCTCCCAGCTGCGTGATTCATCGCGCCGCAGATGCGGAAACTCCCAGCGCACGCCACAGGGTCTGAAGGAGTGTGTGGACTTTGCAGTGGAACTTGGGCCTTTTCTGCCACATCCCCTCAGGGGCAGAAGGAAATGGATGGCTGAACATCACTGGGTTCTCAGTTGAGGAGTCTGAGACAGTCTGTAAGCCTCAGTATCTACCTCTCAATTTGTCCATTTGCTGTTGTTGTTGTGCCCCCTAGTTAGATTTTTTTTTCTACCACTTGTAATTGGCACTTAATTTTTAGTCACAGGAAATAAATAACCATGGTGCTCAGTGGCGTTGATAAGATGATTCAGCTTCAGAAGAACACTGCCAACATCAGGAATATATGTGTTTTGGCTCATGTTGACCATGGTAAGACTCTTTTTTAAATGACTTTTTATTAACAAAGGAGACATGTCTCTATATGTTTCATTGGAGTGACGAACGTGATGCTTGCTCAGAAGTTGTGTGGGTGTCATGTCAGGACAGCGTGCTGTAAAACGTTTGAAATTAATGGGTGCTAGCTGGTGTTAGTGTTCTGAGTAGTGTGGCGCACAATGCTTTTAAATTTGAATTTTTGTCGAAGTATGAAGAAGTTTTTGAAATGGTAAGATGTCTGTGGTCTTGGTAGAGTGGATCTCCCACGAATCCTGTTTAGTTTGTCACCTACCGAGTGAGCATCTGCCAGGTTTGCAGTGTTAGATTTATCAGGAAGCTGGACATTTCTGACGAGGTCACCTGCCCATCTGGGGAGGTTTTAGGGATGCATCAGGGCGACATGGGGAGATACACTAGAAAAAAAAAAGTACATGAAGAGTTTCGAGAACTGGAGGATTGGTTAGTCAGACCTGGTTTAAAAAAATGTCAGACACACCCCTTGAGGAGGTAGGTGATAGGTGAGGACAAGCATTACAAGTGGCTGCAGGTAAACAGGGACAGAAGAAAACAGATGTGACTGAAGTGCTGGTTCTTGTTTTGGGCTTCGGATAGTTGTTGCCTCGACACTGCCCCACTGCTTCATTCTGATTCTACTTGCCATTTGGAACTCTTTCTTCTAGTAGCAGCAGCTCAACATTTAGAATGAATGAAACCAAAGCTACTTAGCATTTTAAAGGTGAGGAAGAGGCAGGCAGGGCCCTGTCCTGTAGAGGTGGCCATGCCTGTGAAGCTCTCAGGGACGATTAGGTTCGCTGACTATACAGTTAGACATCCTAAGGTCTGAGGTCTTTTCAAATTACATTACCTACTTGAGCTTCAGTGCACAGCCCATGTAAAAGGGTGACAGTGAGAGTCTCCTGTCAGCAGGTGAAATGCATAATAGTGAAAGTGGTCGCTAACATTTTTATTAGCACGTAGGGAACCATTGGGGGAAAAATAAAGTAAGGACAAAGTACTCAAATTGAAGATTAGATTAGACTGGTAAAGGTGCTTGGGTGGGTTAAAAGGCAGAAAAGAGGCTTGGGGACTTTATCATTGGCATGAGCTCTGAAGAGAAAGAGAATGGATCACTTTGTAGGAAGAACCAGCTGAGACTGAAGTTTTATGTACAAGTAAGTCTCAGTGAGTAGCCTACCCCATGGGCTTTATGATTATGTGTTCATGTTTGGAGGACATGAGGTCTAGCCACAGGTTTTACTTTGTTTCTTTCTTTTTTACTTTTTGTTTCTGTTTTGTTTTTGCTTTGAGAATTAAGTAGCATTGACTAGAGTGTATGTATCAACATTGTTGCCCAAGGATTTGGCCTTGTTTCATAGTGCAAAGTCCCTTCCTTTGTGGTACATTCTGATGGGTGTGTTTTCCATACTTAGAATGGATTCTATTCTTTTGGACAGTAGAAAAGTGATGTTCTAGGATTATGTACTAAAAGACATTGTTTAAGATCTACAGGTGTCCTGTTGGTTGGTCTCTGTTTTATACTAGTCCACAGATTGCACAGATTATATATTTACAGACTACAAAAAGCTGGATTGTAGGAAAAATCCAACATTTGCTAGGCCTATCCAGCTGTGGAAATTGAATATGCCCATGTCATTCTTTAAACACAGGTACCTGTTTATGCCTCTTGGAATTGTGTTAACTTTGGCAGTAGGGTAATAAAGGTAACTGTAAATGTGTATTTGATAGTGCAAAGATGTTCTTTTATTATAAAATAGACTCCAGGTTTAGTTTTTAACTGGGTTGCATTGGCTGCTCCAGTATAGTCCTCCACAGGCAACAACAGGAAAATAAATTTTCGTACTAAATAACAGTTTACCTGGCAAATGTCAGCCAGGGTCACACATAGGTAAATGTGACAGAAGACTGTGTGTTATCATTTCCTGGTGATAGTTTACCCAGTATACCTTTCTGAGCTAAACACTATTGCTGTACTTTTATCATTCTGAGCTTTTAGAGCCTAACTTTGTAAGTATGACCAATTGTGTGGATTGGTTGGTAAAATGTCATAAACTTGACTTTTTTTTTTTTTTTGAGTTTTTGAGACAGGGTTTCTCTATATTACAGAGCCCTGGCTGTCCTGGACTCCATTTGTAGACCAGGCTGGCCCCGAACTCACAGAAGTCCACCTGCCTCTGCCACCCTAGTGCAGATTAAAGGTATGAGCCACTATGTCCGGCTATTACAGACAGTTTCGAAGTGCTGTTTTGGGGCTGTGATTTGAACCCGGGTCCTTTGAAAGAGCAGCTAGTGCTCTTAACCGCTGAGCCATCTCTATAGCACTTGATTGATTTCTTAAAGCTAGATTATAATTGTAAGAGATGGTTTGTATTTTGATTCCCATAGTAGTTTGCCTCATCAGTTATAAGTCGGTAAAGTCTGCCTTAATTTAAGAAAATTTCCGTGCTTAAAATTAATCTGACAAGTTTTCAAGTGAAATGGGTTAGGAGATGATATAGCACTATAGAATGCTACTACCTTTAAACAAATGTAATTAATGTTATTTTAACAGGAAAAACTACCCTTGCTGATTGTCTTATATCTAGTAATGGAATCATCTCCAGCCGCCTAGCAGGCAAGGTATGTTGTTAGATTTGGTAAATGCTTGCTACATTTTAATGATTATTAGCTGCCTATAATGTCATGATGTATTTGCTTTCTTATTTAGTGATGTAAACATGTAGAAGGAACTGACAACCCATTAAGATAAAATAGATATTGAGAAAAGTTCACGTCTTCATTGCTTTGTGTTGCATTATATTAATCCTATACTGTGTAAGCGCAGGAGTGACTTGTGGCAAGTCAATCTTTACATGATCGCAAGATTTTACTGGTGGATGTGTTGGCTGCTTTGAGAGTGAGGCAGAAAAGCCATTATGTAATGGAAAGAAACAAGAATAAAGACCAGTTTCTGTGTGTTGTACTTGTTTGAGTGGAGCATTTACCTAGAAACCAATAGAATGTGTCAAATTACATAAGACCTTTAAGATTAGCCTAAATAATCTAAGAACCAAAGGAAGGCTAGATGATCATGTTGAAGATACTGCGTTAGGGGTGGGTGAGATGGCCCAGTAGGTTAAAGTGCTTGATATGGGGTCGGATGTCCTCCATTGGATTCTTTGGATCTACAAGGTGGGAGGAGAGAACCACTCTTAAAAATTCTCTGACTTGCAGGAGCCAAATAGGTATGGACTGGACATTGGGAACGTATGCTAAGCCCTATAACTCTCATAATTGTGGCCTATTTATTTCTGTTGTTTTGTATTGTATTTATTGTTATAAGAGAAAGAGCCATTTGTTGGACTGAAAGGGGGAGCTGTTGGGGGGAGAAAGATAGACCTTAAACTTAAAAAAAAAGGAAGGGGATGGGCGACCGTTGAGGGGGAAGAGGGTGGGAGGGTGGGACTGGAGGGAGGAGTAGGGAGGGGATTGCAATTGAGATGTAACTTGAAGAAACAAAAAATAAATTAAAAAAAATTCTCTGACTTCTATGCAAGGTTTGTGTGCATGTGTACACACAGACACATGTAAATATAATTTTTAAAAGAAAGAGTGTTGGCTGTAAATTCAAAGAGTTTCGAGTAATTTTCTTCATAGAAACAAAATAAAGAGATACTTATCTCTGTAATGGAACTAGTACCTAGTATGTAATCAACAGGATTGATCAGGAATAATGAGATGAGAAAATAGAGAAACAAAATCGAATCAGCAAGGTAGTTGCAGGAGACTTGGAAGATAGGATTGGAAATTTGAAACCATTTGTGTGGGAGCTGGCAAATTGGTTTAATAATGAAGCACTCCTGTTCTCCCAACTTGAGAAGGTAGAATGATAGTAACCAAAGGAAGAAGAAAGAAAATAGAGTATAATTAAGTGAGGTAGAAAACAGATACTTTATAAAAAGCACCAGTGAAGCCAAAGATAACAACTAACAAATGTAAAAATGATAGTCACACTTAAAATATACACCCTAATATAAAGTGGACTTTAATATTTAATAACCTACCACTGTTGGTTCATCAATTGTAAGAATGTGGCATACTGACCAGGTGTGGTGGCACATGTCTTTAAACCCAGCACTCAAGAGACAGAGGCAGGTGGATTTCTGTGAGTTCAAGGTCAGCCTGATCTACAAAGCCAGTCCAAGACAGCTAAGGCTACACAGAGAAACCTGTCTTGGGATTAAAAAAAAAAAAAAATGCCGCATACCACACAGTAATGAAGATGTAAATGATAAGAGAAATGACCTCTTATATGAATAAGAGAAAGCCATTGGGAGGATGTTTGTGAGATCTACTATATTTTAAATTTTTCTGTAGACATAAATTGTTTTAAACTATAAAGTTTACTCATTAAAATGAATCACACTGTAAATAGTTTGTTATCTCTGTGACCAAAAACCTTAGTTTGCTTTTTTGTTTTTTTTTTAATTTTTTACATTTATTTTTTTACTTGTATGTGTATGCACATGCACCAGCACACGTGTGATGTCCAAGGACAACTTCCAGGAGTTAGTTTTCTTTCCTTCCATCATAAAATTCTACACCCATGGGTTCTGGGGATCAAACTTACATCATCAAACTTGGCAAAAAATCTTTACCTGCTGAGCTCTCTTACTACATGCCAACATGAGATGTAGAAAAAGCCAGACCTGGGCTGGAGAGATGGCTCAGCGGTTAAGAGCACTGGCTGCTCTTCCAGAGGTCATGAGTTCAATTCCCAGCAACCACATGGTGGCTCACAACCATCCATAATGAAATCTGGTGCCCTCTTCTGGCCTGCAGATATACCTGCAAACAGAACACTGTATACATAATAAATAAATCTTTAAAAAAAAGAAAAAAAAGAAAAAGCCAGACCTAGTGGTATATGTCTGTAGTTAAAACACTTGGGAGGTAGATGCAGGGTTTAAGGTAAACCTGGACCTCATAGGTGACTGAAGGCTACCCAATCTGCACAACAAGACCCCGGCTCAGGAAACCGAATTTGTGGTTCAGCACACACATTTAATAAGGCCCTGGTCCTGGGTTTGATGCCTAGCTGGTGGGGGTGGAAAGAGAAGCCAGTCTAATCCTATAGGCCAATCTACTTGTACATAACAGGAGTCAACTGTGACAAGTTTGTACTTTTCAGGCAAAATTTAGACCTTTCCCTTCATTGTTAAGGAAACTTGAGAACAGTAACTTACCAAAATTGTTGGGAGTGAGGACTCTTGTGTGGCCTGAATTCCCACTGAGGAATGGTCTAAAAGATACTCCCTGTCCAGAGGAGGCAGGTGAAGGTCTAAGGGGTGGAAATAAAAGCATCAACAAAGCCAGAATTGCACCATCCCAACTGTAATCCCAGAGTAGGGATCCACAGAGGCAGGGAGATCGAATTGAGTCCAGGCTGGTCTACATAGCCAGAATTACAGACCAAGATGGTATCTGAAAAACTAATCAACCAACCAACAATAACAAAAGTAAACTCAATAGAGGAAAAGACAAAAAATAGGTAAAACTACATGTAAAGAGTAGGCCAGAGAAGAGAGAAAATCCTGCCTACCAATCAGAAAACTTGATTGCAATTACAAAAGTACTACTCCATCTTATAAACTGCAGATTATGAATGCCAGTAGTATAGGCATTAGAAAAGGAACCCTAGGAATCCTGGAAGAACCATTCCGACCGAACACATCCCTAGAAAACGATACAAGACAGTTAGGCATGGTTGTGCTCACCTGTGATCCCAGAACTTGGGAGTCAGAGGCAGAAGAATCAGGAGTTCAAGGGCAGCCTCAGATACATAGTAAGTTTGAGGCCAGCCTGAGAAAACAAAACAACAACAAAACAAAACAAAAAAGGAGTGCAATGTTACTTTCCTGTAAGAGAGGCTATGAGTTGAAGCTGGTGAAAGTGTTTCTGGAAAGCATAAATATTAGCTAGTGAGAAAACAAACAAGGGATTCAGGAGCCAGGGCAAAAGAAATAGGGCCAAATATTTTTCGTATATACTTTAGGGCTAAGATTAATGGTATGTGAAAAGGCTGTTAAGTCACTTAGCGGCACCTAATGAAGGTACCGTTTTCACTTTCTTCAGTTAGGAGGACAGGGCCCATCAATACCTTGATGGACTTCAATGTGTCTCTGCTTCAGCTTTACCTCTAAGATGGTACTGAAAGTACAGCTGAAGACTAAGAGTCATGAAATTGTCTAGGAGAGAGATCAATGGAAAAAAATCAATCAGAGCCCCAACAATGATCCCCAGCATCCAAGGCAAGGAGAAAGCTTGAAAAAGCAGTCAAAATATCATTTCAGAACTCTTGAAATTATAAAGATCGGGTGACAATCTGGAGAATGTACATTAAGGAAATAACAACAGTAAATGTGAGTAGAGGCAGCCAATGCTGTCACCTTCAACTGTACAAATGTCTCTTCCAGCTCTATAGTAGTATTTTTTAAATAATTTATTTTTTATTTTTTCAAGTTACATCTCAATCACAATCCTCTCCCTACTCCCCCCTCCAGTTCCACCCTTCCACCCTCCTCCCCCTCAACCCCCATCCTCTTCCCCCCCCTTTTTTTTTTTTTTTAGTTCAAGGTATTTCTTTTTTCCCCCCAACAGCTCTCCCTTTCAGTCCAACAAATGGTTCTTTTTCTTATAACTATAAATACAATACAAAACAACAGAAATAAATAGGCCACAATTATGTGAGTTATATGGCTTAGCATACATTCCCAGTGTCCAGTCCATATGTATTTGGCACCTGACTTTAACATTCTACTATCTAACCATCTCCATGAGTTTAAAGTTCTATATCTAACTCAGCTTTCATACTAACTTGCCTCACAATTTTAAAAATATCTTCTTAGATCCAGAACACCCTCTTGATTCCTAAACAACTCAAAATTTAACTATGAGTCTCTAGCTATCTATTCTTCAACCACCTCAGAGATCTGAGAGGGATAAATCTATCTGATTGTATAGGAAGTGCAGGTCCTGCAGCTTCCAAAACTAAGAAATGACATACCAGTGGCTGCCGGGACAGTTCCCATTTTCTCTCCATACATTACAGCATCAATCTTCAGCCATTTGGCCCCGTTTCTCTGACAGACATTGATTGTAGAGCAGGAATTATGAAGGACTTACCTACCCTGTCTTGGCAGAGCTAGGCTGTCGACTTACCTGCTTCCAGGTTTTGTCCTTTTTGGACAGCATTCTGTCTGCAGTTGGAGCAAGGGGTTTTTCCTACCAAGAGATAGGCTTGCCACTAATTCAATCATCTCCCACTGGAGATTCTTCGATGCTCATCTTCTACTTGGAGTAGAATAGGGGGTGCTGTCAGGAGCTGACATGTCTCAATATCAAAAATCTTAAGTTAAGAAAACATCTTTGAATGCCATATTCTGCAGATCTCTTGAAGTTTTTGAAGACGCCCTATCTATCTGCTTTTTTGTTTTTAATTTTCATTGTTGATGCATATTTGGTACTTTGACCAACTTAATGCCACTTTTGTGGCTCACTGTACTTAGGAAATGTATGAAGTATAGCATATATAAAGAGAAGGGGTTTTTTAATGAATGACTTAAAGATTAATAGAACTGACAATATCAGGAAGATTCATCAAGAATGAGAAGTAACTGATACTAGGAGAGAAAAATGCTGAGATTTATGTAATAGAATATAATGCATAACTTAATACTGTGATCATTTAAGAAATTGAATTCGCTGGGAAAAATCTTTCACTGAACAGCCCAAATAGCTTGAATGTTTCATTAAACATGCCTGTCTAGTTTAACTCTCTGTATGGTAGTAAAAATAATTTTAGTACTACCTAAAACAGTAAAAACTATAGAGGAAACCCAACAACAAGGCATACTTGCCAAGTCCTAGGAGTAGATGATAATCCAGACGTCTTTTGAAAGTAACCCAGGACAGGAACATTTCATATCAACCTTCTGATTGGGATATAAAGTTTATTGTGTGGGGCCGGAGAGATGGCTCATTGGTTAAGAGCACTTGTGCTCTTGCAAAAAATTTGGGTTCTGGGTTCTCTTTCCAGCAACCACATGGTGGCTCATTGCCTTCTGTAACTTCAGTTCTAGAGGTTTCCACATCCTCTTACGGTCTGTAGGTACTGTACACATGTGGTGCACAAGACATGCATGTAGGCAAAAGATTCATAAAAATAAATATAAATAAAAATCTTTTTTAAAAACCCTGTTATTACTAGCAAATTGTTTGTTTTAAACTAGTATTGTTTAAAGCAGTAGTTGTTTATAACTGAATGGAATATGTGTCAAGGAATTTAAGGATGATTTTAATATGATATTAATGGATTAAAGGATAAGTATTTCAATAGATAAAAAGGATATTCAATAATAAGATTCAATATCTGTTGTGATAAATCCCTCTCACAAAGTAGGTTTAGAAGATAATCTGATGAGCTTGGTAGTGGTGGCGCACGCCTTTAATCCCAGCACTTGGGAGGCAGAGGCAGGTGGATCTCTGTGAGTTCAAGGCCAGCCTGGTCTACCTACATAGCTAGTTCCAGGACAGCCAAGGATACACAGTGAAACCCTGCCTCGGAAAAAAACCAACAAACAAACAAAAACCAAAAACAAAAAAGATAATCTGATGTGGTTTGTTTGTTTTTGTTGTTGTTGTTTTTTGTTTTATAAAATTACAATAAAAAATTGAATTTAATTATGAAGTATTAAAATTTTTCTGTTCATGAATAAGTAAGATTGTTTATTGTATCCTCTGTATTTTAACTTCTGATTTACTTTGGGAGATTATAGCTGCAACAATAATGAAAAAAATAATGTGAATTTTGGAAAGTAAATAACTATTGACTAATAAATGCTAAAAATAAGGGGCTAGAGCAATGACTCAGTTGTTAAGAGTGCTTGTTGCCTTTGCAAACGGCCTGGGTTCAAGTTTCAGTACCCACATTGTAGTTCATAACCATCTCTAACTCCATGAAGTCTCAGGGGAATCTAAAAAGTCAAAAATAATAAATAAACTGCTAAAATATTAGTGAAGAATTTAGCATGTTTTAGGATAAACAAGTCATAGAAAAGAAATACACATCAACAATAAGTAGACAAGGTTTCAAAATCTATCATAATTAGACTAAAAGTATATTAGAGAAAACTTGTAAGAAAGTATGCCATGTTCATTCGTGTTTGACAGACTCTATTTAAAAACTTGTTGGTTGTTTCATGCTGATCTATATATTTAACAATTAGAAAAAAGTTCCCAAGGTTTTTTTTTTTTTTAATTAGTTGGATATGCCATTTTAAAATCCCAGAAGGGTAGGATGTGTCTCATAAGATGGTTAGACTTGTGAATGACCTGTACCTTGATGGTTGGGAATTGGCTGGGGTATCACATTGGCTGATGACCTGCAAACATGCTTATGTGAGAGCTTCACTGATTATAGATCTTGCATTCCAGATCTGTGAAGAAAAAATAGCTTCCAAAAGGATCCTTGGGAAATTATTTTGCTATGTGAAAATAATACTGGACCAACCTGTACTTAATATCAAACAAAACCCACCTACATGTAGCTAAAATATATGAAAGGCAGAACTTAAGCTTTTAAAAAATAGTGATGGTTGTTACCTCTGTGACCATAGGGAAGATAATTTTTTTTCCTCCGGACAGGGTTTCTCTGTGTAGCCCTGGCTGTCCTGGAAATCACTCTGTAGACCAGGCTAGCCTTGAATTCACAGAGATCCACCTGCCTTTGCCTTCCAAGTGCTGGGGTTAAAGGTGTGTGCCATCACATCCAGCAGGAAAGATAGTCTTGAAAAGATTAAAAACTACTATATAAAGGTTGTTTAATTAAGCTATATTAAAATGAATGACATTTTTATCAGGTATAACAAAAGGTGAAAAAATGAACAAAAATGCTTTTGAATCAAGGGAAATATAACATTTAACTGACAGTTAATAATCAGAAATTATTTATAACACTTATTCAAAACAAACATGCAACCAGTAGAAAGATGGACTTAACATGGGATACTAGCAGAAGAGGAATACCAAATAGCTAAACCAGGACAGTAAACTATAAAGATAGTAAGTCCTATTACAAGTTGGGAAAGTGTATATTTAAAAGATGAAATACTGCTTATTACTTATCTAATTTACAAATTGTTAAGATCATGAAGAAACTAAAACAGTATTCCATTGTTGAGTGTGGATTAGTCCTAGTACTTTGGAAGAAAAAATAGGGAATATTTGGGAGCATTGAAAATATGTAAATTTAGTGATTCAGAAATTTCACTTTTTGATAGTAAGAGATATGATCCCTTATTATTATTTCTCCTCTTCTTCTTTAGATTTATTTGTTTTAACTTTATGTGTATGGACGGATGTTTTTCCCTGCATGTATGTCTTTGTACAATGTATATGCAGAGACCAGAAGACAGCACGGATCCCCTGAAACTGGAGTTAGTAAATGGTTGTGAGCCACCTTGTGGGTACTGGGAATTCAACCAGACAATGCTTTTAACCACTGAGCCATCTCTCCAGTCCTGATCCAAACTTCTTATCAGTTCAGTTACAATACTAAAAAGCAGTGAATTTACATGTGTATCACTGGTGGACTGGATAAGTAAATGTGGTAGATTTGTGAAGGAGAGTCTTATAATAATGAGTGATTCATAGCTACATTCCATTAAAATGGTTGAGATGGGTTCTTACTGTTGAGCAACAAAAATGTGATTTGATGGGTGCATAAATATGGAGATCTATCTATCTATATCTATCTATTTATTTATCTATCTTCTATTTGTATAAGGCTTAAAGCTTGCAATTTAAAGTGATATTTTGCCAGAGCTGTGAGAATGGAATTATTTCTGAAAACTAAGGAATTCATGTAGGATGTGAAAGTGTGTCAATCTTGTATTAGCATATTCTCAAGGATTTTGAGTGAAAGAGATGGAACTATGTAAAATTAAGAATTTATAATGGAGAGAAACATTGATTCACTGCCAACTAGAACTTTATATAGCAGTAAAGCTTTGGGAGCGATATTGGCTAAGTTTTGTTGTATTTTCTACCATGTCATTTTTTTAAAAAGGAGAAAACCCATACACATTTAAAAATCTGTTACTTTGGAAAAGAGTTAGGTCTCCTCATGCGTCTAAAAACCTTCTGTTTCCTTTGGATGTCATGAAGTACCTCTGGATAGGAAAAGAAGGCTGCATTGTAATGAACAGAAAGAACCCCAGATCCCTTTGTGAATTTTCTTGGACTACTTAATCCTTCCTGGTTGAGATGTGGATGAGCAACCCTCTGGGGAAGCAGTGTGTGGATGCTTTTATGGGAATGCCTTTCAGTTTATGTCTTTTCTTGACTAACCTCGCTTCTCCAGCAACTTACCACTTAAAGAACCCTAGAGGGCTGTACATAGCTTATATGTTTGAAATGAAACTAAGCCAACTTTAATGTTGCATTTTAGTCACTGGAAAGTAAAGATACATATACTGTGCTTTTCCAGTTAAGGTACATGGACAGCAGAGAAGATGAACAGGTCAGAGGGATCACCATGAAGTCCAGCGCCATTTCACTACATTATGCACAAGGTAAACCCATCTCTGGGTTTTTTTTTTTTCCCCCATCTTTCATGCCCTGCCCTTTCTCTTTCTGAATTAATCACATGCCTCAGTTTCTTTGCTTTGTGTTCCATGCATTTCATTCTGGCCTCTCCAGATGATCTGTTGTCAGAGTCAGGCTGTCCAGGCTTGGATGCAGATGGGGACCTCTGACTGGCTTGAGGGCAGAAGAACTAGCAGTTCACAGCCATCTGCCTCCAGCTGGTGATTGTATGGATTTCTTCACAAGGAAAGTCAAGAGCTAGGACTTAACCTGACTCATCTGTAATCATTAACTTCCTGGCTGGATCCTCCTTCTGCTCCATGGGCTGCATATGAGATTTGGAGTCTTAGTTCCGTAACCGTGGGTTGTTCTGACGACCACCACCTGTTACTCTGTACTCCGTCCGGGATAGTAGTACTATCTACTACCCCCAAACATGGATGTCATTCTGATAAAAACACTGATAGAATTCTCTGACAGAAATGGTCAAACATATGCCATGAGATGTATATTCACAAAAGGTTTGTATTAGTGAAAACATGCTAGAAACTTAAATGTCAAGAGAATGACTAAATGAATTGTTAACATCCATGCTGTAGAGTATTCAATAGCTATTGAATGCTTAATTATATAGAATTATATAGGTCATATATTTATAATTACATAGAAAATGGTGTGTTAAGACACAGAAAAACAAATTGCAGAGTATTTCTGTGAGATCTGAACGTGCATGTATGCAGACAAAGGCTTCTGGAAGGATAAATTTTAAACCTCCACAGTAGATATCTCCAGAAACTGGATTATGATAAAATTTGTGCTTTTCAAAATACTTATTTTTGTACTGTTAGAAAACTTTATGTAAGATGTATATTTTGAAGAAAATAATAAAGAGTTATTCCCTAATGGAGTGACCTGTGGTTCATCCTTCACAGTGTGGTATCTCTGGCATCAAGGGGAGGCACTGTGTAGAGTGTGGCCATTTTCCTTGACATTAGTCTTTAAAGCATTTTTATATCAAACTAGTTTGGAGACTTACAAGCACACCAGTCCTCAGTGTTTAATATTTCAAGTAATGCTCTTTTTTTTTTTAATGCTACCTCTCGTATTTTAAGGGGTCTGCTCACATTTTGTGTCCCAGAGATCTTAGCATAGTCTTATAGACTTGCAGAGATTGTAACCTTTTATCTTCCATTCTCAGATTGCTTTTTTGACTTTAAGATTCCTCTAGTGTCAGTTTTAGTTATTATGCCCCAACTTTGTCTCCATTCACTTTTACCGCCCTTAGGTACTTTATTCAGATTTTACTTGTATACCATGAAATTCAGTTATTTCACATCCTCACTGTCTTTCTGATAGAGATTGGGAAAATGGCTTATAGAACCCTGGGGTTCAGCGATCTAACATGTTTTGTTATACTCTGGCTTGGGGAAGCATGATCTTAGAATGCCCTAGATACATGCCTCTTTCTGGGTTGCACAAAAACAGGGATGTAAGCTGTCTTGAGTTAGGGTGGGATGACTTTTTGAATGTACATAACAATAACTAGAGGTGTTTTTCATGAAAATTTGAAAAAAAAATGGAACCTTGTTGGAATAGCATTTTGTTTGTTATAACCAAATAATCTCATAACCCAGGCTGGCTGGAAACTCAGTATGTAGTGGAGGCTAGACTTGACTCCTTATCCTCTTCCTTCCTGCCTTTGTCTCCCAAATGTAGGGATTACAGCCATGCATCACTATTGTTGACTGTGTATATAAGACAGACTGACCACATCTGGTCAGTTTTATGACTGTTACTTTTGAAACTCCACTCTTGTCTTTAGTTTTTTTCTTTTTTCTATCTATGCTTTTGTGCTGTGTATTTTTATAGGTTTACTCCTTGTGCCCACTCTGATCTGTTCCTTTACCTCATTTCTGTTGCTTACTGCTTTGTTTACTTTTTCTATTTCTGAACACATAGACTTAAGATGTGCCTCAGCTCTTCTTTTTAAGCTAGTCTCTTGTGGAGATTGCACCCATGACTATTTTCAGTTGGCTGGTCGTCTAGTCATATCAATAAGAATTGGAGTCAATAAATATCAACCATGTTTCTCTGTGAGCACCGCCTGATAACCAGAAGGGACTTTAAGGCAGAGTTCACCATACTTAATAACACAGAATCTAGTTTTCTAATCTAATCTACCACATTGGTTGGGAACATTGACATATTCTCAGAACCGAATACATTTCCTTTCTGTAGTTGAGAACTGATTCTCCAGGTGAGACATTCCAAAGAAGAACGTAGGTGGAGGAAATAAAGACGGTGATGGTTAAAGAAACTCGATAGGTCTTTGATCCTCTTGGACTTAAGTTTTGTACAAGGTGATAAGTATGGGTCTAATTTCATTCTTTTACATGTTGGCGTCCAGTTGGACAAGCACCATTTGTTGAAGATGCTGTCCTTTTTCCATTGTGTGGTTTGGCTTCTTTGTCAAAAATTAGGTGACCATAGGTGTGTGGGTCCATTTCTGGGTCTTCAGTTCAATTCCATTGATGTACTGCTCTGTTTCTATACCAGTAATGCTGTTTTTACTACTATTGCTCTGTAGTACAGCTTGAAATCTGGGATGGGGATACCTCCAGATGTTTTTTTTATTGTATAGGATTGATTTTGCTATTCTGGGTTTTTTGTTGTTCCATATGAAATTGAGAATAGCTTTTTCTAGGTCTATAAAGAATTGTGTTGGTATTTTGATAGGAATTGCATTGAATCTATATATTGCTTTTGGTAGGATGGCCATTTTTATTATGTTGATCCTATCCATGAGCATGGGAGATCTTTTCATCTTCTAAAGGCCTCTGCAATTTCTTTCTTCAAGGGTTTGAAGTTCTTCTTGTACAGGTCCTTTACTTGCTTGGTTAGAGTTACCCCCAGGTATTTTATATTGTTTGTGGCTTTTTTGAAGGGAATTGTTTCCCTTATTTCTATCTCAGCCCATTTGTTTGTTGTATAAAGCAGGGCTTCTTATTTTTTTGAGTTAATTTTGTATCCAGCCACCTTGCTGAAGGTGTTTATCAGTTGTAAGAGTTCTCTGGTGGAATTTTTGGGGTCGCTTATGTATACTATCATATTGTCTGCAAATAGGGATAATTTGACTTCTTCGTTTCCAATTTGTATCCCCTTGATCTCCTTTAGTTGTCTTATTGCTCTAGCAAGAACTTCAAGTACTATATTGAAGAGATATGGTGAAAGTGGGCATCCTTGTCTTGTCCCTGAGTTTAGAGGAAATGCTTCAAGTTTCTCTCCATTTAATTTGATCTTGGCCACTGGCTTCCTGTATATTGCCTTTATTATTTTTAGGTATGGTCCTTGTATGCCCGTTCTCTCCAGAACTTTTAGCATGAAGGGGTGTTGGATTTAACATAAGGCCAGTCACTCTAAATCTACTAGAAGAAAAAGTGGGAAAAACCCTCAAACTCATTGACACAGGTGACAACTTCCTGAACAGAACACCAACAGCTCAGGACCTAAGACCAACAATCAATTAATGGGACCTCATGAAACTGAAAAGCTTCTGTAAGGCAAAAGACACTGTCATTCGAACAAAATGGCAGCCTACAGATTGGGAAAAAAATGTTCAACAACCCCACATCTGACAGAGGGCTAATGTCCAAAATTTATAAAGAACTCAAGAAATTAAATGCCAAGAAACCAAATAATCCAATCAAAAAATGGGGAACATAGCTAAACAGAGAATTCACAAAGGAGGAATCCCTAATGGCTGAGAGACACTTGAAGAAATGCCCAGTATCCTTAATCATCAGAGAAATGCAACTCAAGATGACTCTGAGATTCCATCTCACACCTGTCAGAATGGCTAAGATCAAAAACCCAAATGATAGCACATGCTGGCAAGGGTGTGGAGAAAGGGGAACCCTCCTCCATTGCTGGTGGGAGTGCAGTCTTGTACAAACACTATGGAGGTCAATCTGGCAATATCTTATAAAACTTGGAATAGCTCTGCCTCAGGACAGCTATACCACTTCTGGGTATACATCCAAATGACCGAATCACAAGGAAGTTTCCTCATCTATGTTCATAGCAGCCTTATTTGTAATTGCTAGAAACTGGAAACAACTCAGATGTCCCTCAACCGAAGAATGGATTAAAAAACTGTGGTACATCTACACAATGGAATATTACTCAGCTATCAGAAACAATGAAATTATGCAATTTGCAGCCAAATGGATGGAACTAGAGAAGCTCATTCTGAGTGAGCTACCCCAGACTCAGAAGGATGCACATGGCATTTATAGTTGGATTCATTTATAGTTGGATTTTAGCTATATAATACAGGATATCTATACTACAACCAACGCACCAAAGGGAACATGGACATAGACTTTTTTGTTTGTTTGTTTGTTTTTTAGTTTTCTCTCCCTGGCAATGAGACACTTTTCACTGGTGGTACTGCCTTGTAGGCCCCCAGTGTATGAGGAGGCTCTTGGCCGTCATCTGACTTCTGAACTGGGGTGGGGGACTGTTATGTAGGGACACTCCACTCCAGAGGAGTTTGATGGAAGGGATAGGGGGTAGAGGGTGGGAGGGCAGGGCTGGGAAAGGGAGAAAGAGGAACTATATGATGGAGATGTAACCTGAAGCAACAAATAAATAAATTTATTAAAAAAAAAAAAACTCGATAGGTTGCTTTTATCACTCCCTTCCCATCCCATTTGAGTGTCTTCTTAGTTGAGAATGTTTACTAAATGTTAAATTCTTTGGGTCTGATGCTTAATGAAATGAACTTTATTTTGTTATATTTTTCAGTCTTTCCTTGGATTGAAATAGAAAATATTATTCTAGTATTATAAGTATTAATTATAATGCTGTGACCCTTTAATACAGTTACTCATGTTGTGCTGACCTCCAATCATAAAATTATTTTCATAGGTACTTTCATAACTGTAATTCTGCTACTGTTTTGAATTGTAATGTAAATATCTGTTTTCCAGTTGTCATAGATGACCCTTGTTAAACGGTCAGTTGAACCCCAAAGGGGTTGTGACCCACAGGTTGAGAACCACTGTTCTTCAACATCGTAAGATGATAGAATCCTTAGAATCTTTTAGAATGCATATATAGTATCTTCAAAATTTTAACTATTTGAAATTCATGGACTAGTCTTTGAGTAATTTTAAAAGGCATATTGCTGACATTTCTACTTTATAGTCAGTTTTGAATGACTATATCTGTGAGGAAATATTGCTACTGCAGAACGTTTGCATTTTTTACTGTCTTTTTAAAATATTTTAAATAAATTTACAAGTTTGTCTTTTTTGAAATAATAGTATGTTTTATTATAGAATATTGGGTAAAATACAAGAATGGAATACAAATAACTCTTAATTTTACTCTATTATTTTTTCAATTTTTATATTTAATGCACCAGAATTTTATGTGTGCACATATATATATACACTAAAGTAAATATAAAGCTTATCTTCCCCCACACACAGTTCATGGATTCTAACATTAGTCAGATATCATTGTTATAAATGATTTTATTGGTTCTGGGCTGATAATTGGTGTTTATGTCACTGCCTGAGACAGTTAGGGTGGAACTGGGTAGAGTAGAGAGTAAATTTCTCCTATCCACAGTATCTCTCTGTCCAACCCCTAAGGTCAGGGCCAGTACCATTTCAGCTTCACTGATTGATGCCATGTGGAAGTTTACAAGAGCTTCGGTAACTTTTAAAAACGTTGTCAACTCTAAAAGTTTTTAAATTCTATGCAGAGTAAATTGCAATAGACCTTAGTTTATAAGTGGTTTGTTGTGTACATGTAGGCATGTAGCAGTTTGATTAAGTGGGACACTTGGGGTTCACCCAGGTGGCAACCACTTGTGCCAGGATTTACTTTGATTGGGGAGATAGGAGACACAGCAGCTTTCTGCAACAAGTCCCAGGTGCAGGATCTTCTCTCTGGTAAGTGTGTGAACAGGTTCAGAATTCACACCCATGAAGGCTTCTTCCCTTTGGCTCTGTCTTAAATTTTCAGAGACTGAGCCACAGGGAACTGACTCAGTCCCCCAGGTTATACAAGGCCAGAGTGTACCAAAAGCGTTTAGAATCACAGGCTTCCCTTTCCTCCTGCCTGCGTGTTAGTTTAGAAGGGAAGCATTCCCTTGTTTCTCATTTGACTGAAAGATTAGATTTTATTTCCCCTCTTATAACAATAGCTTTTCTTCATTCTGTGAAGCCTGTAGTTGATTTCAGGCATAAGGTAAAACTTGGTGATGTTGGTTGAATTCTGAGCTAGATGTCTCATTCATGGCTTTGTTTAATCCTCCAAGCAACACTTTGAGATGATCATCCTGATTTTACTTACGTGCAAACTGGACTTCAGAGATTAAGAAAGTTTATGAGGGACACGTTTCTAGAATACTGTAGCAGACATAGAAACCAAGTAATTACATTTCCAGCCTGTTCACTTGGATCAGGAGTCCATTGGAAGCTAGGCGAGGACCCGACTAATTCTTCCGGAAGCTTTGCTTCTTTCCACTGAAGATTTACTGGGATTACTCCTGGACATCTTGTGGCTAGCGTTACCCACATCCCTGTTGTCCTTGATCGTTGCCCAAGATGTAAGTCCCATGGTCTGGCCTCTCTTGGTCTCTTTTCAACATTTCTTTGTGATTCTAACACCTCCCTCAACCTCCTACTATTCCTTCCTTACCAAAACTTCCTCTGCAGACTTTCCAAGGCAAACATCAGCACACCCTCAACCTCACTAATGATGTTCCCTTTTCCTCCTTCTGACCACACTTCTTTTCTTATGTTTCTTTCATGTTTCTTATGTCTGAATTAGGATATGGGATTGCCATTCTTGCCCATATTCTCACTCCAATGCTAGTCCTATCCTATCTTAAATTGCCTCAAGACTCCTGACATTCAGTTGCTCCGTTTGTGTAGTATTGTGAACTCCTGATTAGGCTCCCAGATGATTTTGACACCTGACTCCTAATTTCCTTTTTCATGTGACTTCTCCAAGGTAGCTTTTACCATCCACTGAAATGAGTTCCCTTAAGGGCTGGCCTTATGATAATAGGTTTTCTTCATTTTATGAAGCCTGTAGTTGATTTCAGGCATAAGGTAAAACTTGGTGATGGTGGTCGAATTCTGAGATAGATGTCGCATGCATGGCTTTGTTTAATCCTTCCAGCAACACTTTGAGATGATCATCCTGATTTTACTTACATGCAAACTGGACTTCAGAGATTAAGAAAGTTTATGAGGGATGCTATTTAGTTTTCTACTTCCTTACCTGCTGTCTTGGCTGCTTTCTGGATTCCAGCATCACCTGGAACTGATCATCTTCCACACTTCAAATTTAAATATATATGATTGAATCTGTCTGATAGGGCACACTTCTTCCACCTACTCAGGAAGCTGTGTACAGGAGGATTTCTTGAGCCTATGAGTTTGATTGCAACTTGGACAACATAGTTCTCATTTCAACAACAACACAAAGCTCAACCAACCGAGAAATAAAACACTTGCTTGGACAATAATAATAACAATCAAATTTCACTACTCCCTTCTTTACTACCGTTGCTTTTCCCTGCTCTTTTGCCCACAAGGTGAAGTACCCAGTTTTTATTTCATAAGATTCTGAGTTTTTTGAGCCCTGTTAACCTCCTTTACTTTCTTTCTCTCTGCCTTTATGTAGCACAGGGTGTGTCACTTGACCAGCATTTTCCCAACATCTTGCTACAGCATTCTTTTTTGCTTCCCTGACCCTCAATATTACCCTCCCCCCAAGAAAACTCCATTTTTTCAGTGTTTTTTATTTTTTATTTTATCACTTTTTATTTTTATTTTTTAATATTTATTTATTACTTCAAGTTACATCTGCATCACCATGTCCTCTTCCCACCCCTCCCAGTCCTGCCCTCCCACCCTCTACCCCCTATCCCTTCCATCCCACTCCTACGGAGTGGAGTGAGTGTCCCTACATATCAGCTCCCAACCCCCAGTTCAGCAGTCATATGAGGTCTAAGAGCCTCCTCATACACTGGGGCCCTACAAGGAAGCACCACTAGGGAAAAGTGTCTCATTGACAGGTAAGAAAGTCTGTGTTCCTGTTCCCTTTGGTGCATTGGTTGTAGTATAGTTATCCTATATAATATGGTTAAAATCTGATTGTAAGTTAATAGATGCCATGTGCATCCTTTGAGTCTGGGTTAGCTCACTCAGGATGAGTTTCTCTAGTTCCATCCATTTGGCTGCAAATTGCATGATTTCGTTGTTTCTGATGGCTGAGTAGTATTTCATTGTGTAGATATACCACATTTTTTTGATCCATTCCTCGGTTAAGGGACATCTGGGTTTCCAGTTTCTAGCTATTACAAATAGAGCTGCTATGAACATAGGTGAGGAGACGTCCTTGTGGTTTGGTGAGGAATCATTTGGATGTATATCCAGAAGTGGTATGACTAGGTCTTGAGGTAGAGCTATTCTATGTTTTCTAAGATAACACCAGGCTTATTTCCATAGAGGTTGTACAAGCTTGCACTCCCACCAGCAATGGAGGAGGGTTTCCCTTTCTCCACAACCTTGCCAGCATGTGTTGTCATTTGAGTTTTTGATCTTAGCCATTCTGACAGGTGTGAGATGGAATCTCAGAGTCATCTTGAGTTGCATTTCTCTGATGATTAAGGATGCTGAGCATTTCTTCAAGTGTCTCTCAGTCATTAGGGATTCCTCTTTTGTGAATTCTCTGTTTATATCTGTTCCCCATTTTTTGATCGGATTATTTGGTTTCTTGGCATTTAATTTCTTGAGTTCTTTGTAAATTTTGGATATTAGCCCTCTGTCAGATGTGGGGTTGGTGAAGATTTTTTTCCCAATCTGTAGGCTGCCATTTTGTTTGAATGACAGTGTCTTTTGCCTTACAGAAGCTTTTCAGTTTCATGAGGTCCCGTTTATTGATTGTTGGTCTTAGATCCTGAGCTGTTGGTGTTCTGTTCAGTAAGTTGTCACCTGTGCCATTGAGTTCGAGGGTTTTCCCCCACTTACTCTTCTAATAGATTTAGTGTGTCTGGCCTTATGTTAAGGTCTTTGATCCACTTGGACTTAAGTTTTGTGCAAGATGATAAGTATGGGTCTAATTTCATTCTTTTACATGTGGACATCCAGTTAGACCAGCAACATTTGTTGAAGATGCTGTCCTTTTTCCATTGTATGGTTTTGGCTTCTTTGTCAAAAATTAAGTGACCATAGGTGTGGATTCATTTCTGGGTCTTCAATTCGATTCCATTGATCCTCTGGTCTGTTTCTATATCAGTACCATGCTGTTTTTATTACTATTGTTCTGTAGTACAGCTTGAAATCTGGGATGGTGATACTCCAGATGTTTTTTTTTTTAATTTTACAGGATTGATTTAGCTATTCTGGGTTTTTTTGTTATTCCATATGAAGTTGAGAATTGCTTTTTACAATTGTGGTAGTATTTTGATAGGAAATCCATTGAATCTGTATATTGCTTTTGGCAGCATGGCCATTTTTATTATGTTGATTCTACCTATCCATGAGCATAGGAGATCTTTCCATCTTCTAAAGGCCTCTTCCATTTCTTTCTTCAAGGGTTTGAAGTTCTTGTTGTACAGGTCCTTTACTTGCTTGGTTAGAGTTACCCCCAGGTGTTTTATATTGTTTGTGGCTATTGTGAAGTTGTTTCCCTAATTTCTTTCTCAGCCCATTTATTATTTGTAGAAAGAAGGGCTTCTGATTTTTTTGAATTAATTTTGTATCCAGCCACCTTGCTGAAGGTGTTTATCAGTTGTAAGAGTTCTCTGGTGGAATTTTTGGGGTCGCTTATGTATACTATCATATCGTCTGCAAATAGGGATAATTTGACCTCTTTGTTTCCAATTTGTATCCCCTTGATCTCCTTTAGTTGTCTTATTGCTCTAGCAAGAACTTCAAGTACTATGTTGAAGAGATATGGTGAAAGTGGGCATCCTTGCCTTGTCCCTGGGTTTAGAGGAAATGCTTTAAGTTTCTCTCCATTTAATTTGATGTTGGCTACTGGTTTGCTGTATATTGCCCTTATTATTTCTAGGTAGGGTCCTTGTATGCCCGTTCTCTCCAGGACTTTTAGCATGAAGGGGTGTTGGATTTTGTCAAATGCTTTTTTCACATCTAGGAAGATGGTCATGTGGTTTTTCCCTTTCAGCTTGTTTATATGGTGAATTACATTGATGGATTTTTTATGTTGAACCATACCTGTATTCCTGGGATGAAGCCTACTTATCATGGTGTATGATAGCTTTGATGTGTTCTTCAATTTGGTTTGCCAGTATTTTATTGAGTATTTTTGCGTCTATGTTCATGAGGGAAATTGGTCCGAAGTTCTCTTTCTTTATTGGTTCTTTGTGTGGTTTAGGAATCAGGGTGACTGTGGCCTTATAGAATAAGTTTGGCAGTGTTCCTTCTGATTCTATTTTGTGGAAGAGCTTGAAGAGTATTGGTTTTAGCTTTTCTTTGAACAAAACTTCATTTTTATAAAGTTCCCTACACTTACTCCTCTTCAGGCTTGCAGGCTAGCTTTCCATCTGTCCTAGGAGGCCTTGCTTATTCTCCCCAACAGCTGTTTGAAACCTCATGGCAGTCTTCACCATACCCCTCAAACTCTTCCACAGATTCAGCAGACATTGCTTATCTACTGTATTGCAAAAGAGAATTCTCCACTGTTTACCACCATCCCTTAAAATGTAATGGTATACATCTTTGCCTATCTTCTGTCTGTAGGAAAGACCTGTGCGCTGGATCCATGCCCTACTTAGAGTCGTTTCATCTGTAACATTATCTTCTCCCAGTTCTGGCCTCTAAACACACTCAAGTCTGCCTTGCAGCACAGTTACATATGTACACAGTTCTTTTCAACCTGACGTTTCCGTCCATTCTCTCTGGCCCAAGTTAGTACCGTTATTCTCTTAATTGCTTTGATACGCCCAGCATCTTATAGTAATGACACACAGTGGCAAAGTGACTTTTACAAGAGAATTGAACAATGTACGACTCCCCTTCCAGATGGTATAGTAGAATGAGACACCAGGAAGGAAAGACTCATGATAATGTGGAGGATTGGCTGCATTGTTTACTACCAGCACAACAACCTTTGAAGAAAGGGTTGTTCTCTGTGATGTGAAAGTCCAGGATGTGGCCACAGTCCTGATAGCTGGTGTGACTGGGATTACACTGAGGAAAGCCAAAGTGAATGACATAAACCACAGGCGGCATTGTGTGGTCCAGTTTGTGTCAGATTGGAGGAAGATTCATAGAGGGCTTGTGGGTGGGTTTGTGCAGCTAATGGAGAGCCTCGTATGTTCATTTCTTCTCAGTCATTACTCTCTCCCCTTCCAAAACCTCACTTTGACACTCTATTTCAGTCTGCTCCATGCCTCTTTTGGTGATTCCCCCCACCCCCCAAGGATGACCCCAGTTACCTTGCTATGTCCTCTCACTTCACAATGGCTGAGAAACCAGGCCACAGAACTTATTGGCCCTGAATGCAACAGCAGGGATGACTTTCACACACAACTTGAAGATTTCTGTTACAAATTGGGAAAATCATTTAGTATATTTAAAAAATTTATATTATATATAAATACATATGTAATATATTCACAAATAGAAGATAGAGTATGTCTTATGCTTTATAATTCTGCCAAATAATAAACTATTAACTGGGCTGGAGAGATGGCTCAGCCGTTAAAGGCTAGGCTCACAACCAAAAAAAAAAAATAAACTATTAACTTTCTGTTATTGATATCAAGTGCCTGAAATAATTAACCTAAGAAGGCTTTATTTGGGGTCAGGAATTTGGAGGGTTTGACCCAGGCTTGTTTGGCCATGGTTGAGATAGCACTTCACGGATGGACCATTAGTGCAGGAATAGTCTCGCTAGGAAATGAGGGAGGAAAAGGAAGAGACTGGAATCCTGCCAGCCCCTTGTAGTGTGTTCCCTGGGTAACTTAAGACTAGCCACTGGGTCTCATGTCTTAAGGGTTCTGTTACCTCCTCAGAGAGCCAAGCTGAGGACTAAGCCTTTCCAGATCTAAACTACAGAGTTCTCTGTATTAGTTGATTTGGAACATAGCTTTATCCATGAATTTAACATATATAAGGACTGTGGTAATGTGGAGGGAGACCGGTAGCCAGTCACTGCAAATGCTGTGTAGTTTTTGTATATAGTTGTATCTGTGACATCTTCAGGAATGTGCCTCAGATAACTCAGTTTCTGCTATTTTTGGTCAGATTCAGTTTTCCTTTTCTAATACACTGAAATATAGAAAAGACACTTGCATGAAGCTCAGGTCTCAGTCTGGATGGTAAGTCTCTCGTTGAGGAAAGTTTTCTTGTGAGCCTTCTTCGTGTACATCAGTGCTCACCTGTCATGGTTTGGAATCGGACTACTGAATTCCTTATAAGAAGTTCTGTCCTATAAGAAGAGGCTCATAGCCAGGTGTTGGTTACAGCTTGGTTCTTCCAGAACAATTACCCATACCATCTTAAAGTGAAGAGAATGGCAGAGTGTTTCCCCATTAGCAGAAATTGAGAGATTTCTACCCTAATTAATTTTAGATTGACTTTTTCTCAGTTGCTGGAAACATTTTTTAAAAAAGTTTGCTTGTTTTTTTTTTAATTGTTCCTTGGCTTATGAGATCAGTCACCTGAAATGAGAGGGTTTGTTCATAATGCCTAGGAAAGAAGGCAGCAGGGTTTCTGTTCCAAATGTCTATATCAGGGATTACTATCACAACTGGAAACTTTCCAGCACTCTTCTCTCACCATTGACATTCAGTCCATGTTGACAGGAGGGTTTGTTCATAATGCCTAGGAAAGAAGGCAGCAGGGTTTCTGTTCCAAATGTCTATATCAGGGATTACTATCACAACTGGAAACTTTCCAGCACTCTTCTCTCACCATTGACATTCAGTTGAGATTGGAAAGATCATTTGGCATACTTACACAACTTCTAACTTAGAATTCCCATAAAAGTAAGCAAACAAGGGGTTAGAAATACAGCTTAGTTGGTAGAGTGCTTGCTAACATAACATGAGGCCCTGGGTTTAGTCTGCAGCACCGCACCAAGGTGTTTGTAAATCTTAGTGCTCAGGAGATAGAGGTGAGAGGTCAGAAGTTAAGTCAGTCCTTGGCAACATAGCATCTTCAAGGCTAGCCTGCAACACATTAGATCTTGTCTTTAATGGCCTGTGTGTGTAAGTTCTATAAGATTTTTATGTGATTTTAAAATTTTGACCCTCTTCCACACAGTGGTAGAAGACATTTAATAGACTCTTCTTTTCCCCAGTCTTCAAAATTCACATGGTTTACTGAATTGTGTTAACACTAGCTAAATCTGTGTCTGTTGATGACCAGCTGTCCTGGTGTGCCTGGGGCTTTGATGGGATGTGTGAATTTTAGTGCCAAACTCAAACAAATAAAGATGAGTTGTCACTGTAAAAAGAATTCAAATTGACCCATACTTATCACCTTGCACAAAACTTAAGTCCAAATGGATCAAGACCTTAACATAAAACCCAACACACTAAATCTAATAGAAGAGAAAGTGGGGAAAAGCCTCAAACTCATAAGCACAGGTAACAACTTCCTGAACAGAACACCAATACCTCAAGCTCTAAGACCAACACTCAATAAATGGGACCTCATGAAACTGAAAAGCTTCTGTAAGGCAGAGGACACTGTCATTCGAACAAAATGGCAGCCTACAGATTGGGAAAAGATCTTTATCAACCCCACATCTGACAGAGGGCTAATATCCATAATTTATAAAGAACTCAAGAAACCAAATAATCCAATCCAAAAATAGGGAACAGAGTTAAACTAAGAATTCACAAAGGAGGAATCCCTAATGGCTGAGAGACACTTGAAGAAATGCCTAACATCCTTAATCATCAGAGAAATGCATCTCAAGACGATCCTGAGATTCTATCTCACACCTGTGAGAATGGCTATGATCAAAAGCTCAAATGACAGCACATGCTGGCTAGGTTGTGAAGAAAGAGGAACACTCTATTGCTGGTGGGAGTGCAAACTTGTACAACCATTATGGAAATCAGTCTGTCAGTACCTTAGAAAACTTGGGATAGCTCTACCTCAAGACCCAGCCATACCATTTCTGGGTATGTATCCAAATGATTCCTCACCAAACCACAAGGACATCTCCTTATCTATGTTCATAGCAGCTTTAGAAACTGGAAACAACCCAGATGTCTCTCAACTGAAGAATGGATTAAAAAAAAAAAGGTACATTTACACAATGGAATACTACTCAACTATCAAAAACAACGAAATCATGCAATTTGTAGCCAAATGGATGGAACTAGAAAAGCTCATCCTGAGTGAGCTAACCCAGACTCAGAAGAATGCACATGGCATCTATTCACTTATAATTGGATTTTAGCCATGTAGTACAGAATAACTATCCTACAACCAACACACCAAAAGGAACAGGAACATAGACTTTGTTACCTGTTAGGTAACAAAGATCTTTTCCCAATCTGTAGGGACACTTTGCCCTAATGGAGTTGCCATATAGGCCCCCAGTGCAAGAGGAAGTTCTAACCCTCATATGACTGTTGAACTCAGGGAGTCTGGTATGTAGGGGCAATCCACTCTGGAGGAATAGGATAGGTAGGAGAGTGGGGAGAGGTTGAGAGGGTGGGACTGGATGGGGTGGGGAGAGGGGACTGTGATGGAGATGTAACTTGAAGTAATAAATAAACATAAAAAGATGAATTTTTACACTATAAGCTTACACTTGTTGGGAATACTAAAGGTGGTAGTGCGAGAGCACATCCTGTACCATCTGGCACATAAGAGAATAAGTGTTCTTCACATTTTTGCACAGTTTGGATTTGAGTCTAACTGCTGATTTTCCAGATTCACACACTGACCCTTGAGAAATTAGAGTTTGAACTTAGTAACTGCTTTATGTCTTAAGTGGGCATTTGATGCCACCTTTGTTCAACCTTCCATATGCTACAACTTTAATATAATTCCACATGTTATGGTGCTCCCCAACCATAGAATTATTTTCATTGCTATTTCATAACTGTAATTTTACAATGTAAATATTTGATATGCAGAATATCTGATATTCGACCCCTGTGAAAGTGTTGTTTGACCTCCAAACGGGTTATGTCCCACAGGTTGAGAACCCCTGCCTTAGGCATTGGTTTCTTTCCATTTTAACTAATGTATAAAATGAGAATAGAGATAGTTATCTCATACGGATAGTTTAATAATTGAATATGTTTGGTCCATTAAAAATCTTTCCCATAGTACTAGATACACTAAGCTCTTAATACAGTAATGAAGTAGATGCTGTTGGATTCCACATGTTCGGTGGTAAAGTTGGAATGGTAGCTGCTGATTGATCCTGTGGCTCCTGGAGCTTTGCTTAGTGTTGTCTTAGTAGTGTCTTCATTCTCCAGTCCCCAGGGAAGAAGAGTGCTTCTCTGCACAGCTGAAGATGTGTCTTCAAATTTTATTTCAGGTAATGAGGAGTACCTGATTAATCTGATAGACTCTCCTGGACATGTGGACTTTTCCTCGGAAGTATCGACAGCGGTTCGCATTTGTGATGGATGCATCATTGTGGTGGATGCTGTGGAGGGGGTCTGTCCACAGGTGAGAGCCATGATCCAAAGTAGCCTTATGTTTGGCTGAAGAGGAGTAGGAAGAGGAGATACTGTTGGTTGTTGTGTGCTCCTGGCACGGTGGGTTGTATATTTCACACTTGGCATTATTCCATTATGCGATGAAGTTTATCACCAATCTTAAAGAGATCATGAGTGATGGTGGCCACACTTCGATAGATGTGTCTGTGGTATCATCTTAGAAGAGAGACTTAGCAAAAGCAGGAGAATGTTGAGTTTGAGAAGGGTCTGGAGACTCTAATGGGAAAGGTTTCCAGGTCATAGAAGGCTGTTGATAGCACAGTATAGTTTTCCCCTAAAGAAGACATTTCTCTTCTACTGGAGTCTCAGGACACACATGCACACGCGTCCTTCCTACTTAAGGAATTCCTTTATTACTCTTCTACATCCTTAATCCAGAGTTTCTATTCTCAGCAAGGTTGAAAGAATCCACCATTAAGGCCAGAGTCAATGTGTAGCTCTTGTGGTAACAAAACTGATAAAGGCTAATTCATTTCTTTTAACATATTTTAAAAACCTGCATCTCATCTTTAAAACACAAATACCCAAAATCCAAAGTCAATTTTGAATTCTCCTTAATATATATGTTTTCTTTTAATACTTCTTCATATTATTCTTTTAAAAAATACTAAAAGGTTTAATGTATTTAAATGGAGGAACTTTAATATTGCCGGAAGATGTGCTCTGGTTATTCTGTAGCTCCTGTGTATATTACCCCGAAACCACAGGTGTCGTAGCCTTATCCTGTGCACTGTCGGGGTATCTGACAGGATGGGTGAAGTGAAGACATGTGACTGTCAGCTAGTAGAATAGTGGTCACATGGAAGACCTTATGACCAGGGAGGTGAGCAGCAACTTCTCGTACTGTAGTCTTCTGACCTATATGCAAGAGTGGTGGGTGTTTGTTTGAGTCTTTAAATTTATACAGGTCTCTCTTTCTCTCTCTCAGTGTGTGTTTGTACTTGCAGAGCTCCTGGTGAACATGTGTGTCTGCGTAGTTTAGTCTGGGTTATAAGGCAACCTGAGAATGTGTTGTTTATTAATTGAGATTATCTTACGTGCTTTAATATCTTTGGAGATCATAAATTTTTTTTTGTTTTTTTTGGGTTTTTTTGCTTTGTGTTTTATCAGACACAAGCAGTTCTGCGACAAGCCTGGCTTGAAAACATCCGCCCTGTGTTAGTGATTAATAAGATAGATCGCCTGATAGTGGAACTAAAATTCACCCCACAAGAAGCCTATTCTCATCTCAAGAATATTTTAGAACAGGTATTGTATTCTTCAGTACTTTAAAAATGGGCTGAAAAGTTGTAAGGAAATGTTGAATATGAGGTGGTATTAGAGAAAATACATTTATTTTAAAGTTTATCACTCAAGATTACTGTCTATTTTAGTCACCATATACTGTGCAGACGGGACAGAACCCATGTGTTGGGAGTTGCTCTGTTTACCAGAACCCATCAGTGTCAGGCTTGGACTATCGGCTCTTATGCTTAAAATTCTGCAGTTTGATTCTTAAGTGATGTGATGTTAAGAGGCTGTATGATACTGATATTTTGTTACTTATTTTTAGATGAAATTTTGTTTAGGCATTGGTTTATTTAGCAAATATTTGTATAGATATATGCAAATGCCCATTGTATGTGAGAGATAATGAGTAGAAGATGGGCAGGCCGGAGTCCTTAATTTCAAGAAGCTCCCAGTATTAAGTGAGACAGGAAGTTGACATATTTAAAAGACAACCAGGTACCACCCATGTGATTCAGAGCCCAGAAGAGAGCTACTCAAGCTAGTCTGAGCCAGAAAGGAAAAGACAGTCTCACAGAGAGACCTTGAAATGGAGGAACCAAAAGTATTTGCCAGGTTGAAAGTTAGAGGAAGAACAGTTGCAGGAGACAAAACATTGTGCAAAGTCATGAAGCCTAGAGAAAGTATGGGCAATGTTTCCAGGAAGTTGTTTGTTATAGCTGAAGAATTGAGAGGCCATGATAAGAAGACACAAAAATGGGACCTGGCAGAAAAAAACACAAGCTTGGATTTTAGTGGGGCTTACATCATACAGAGGAATTTGAACTTCTTCAAGATCAGCATGGATTCATTTCTTTGCTAAAGGGAGGAAAGACAAATGTAGGGCTTTAAGAGGGGATGGTTGCCCAGTCCAGCTCCCTGCACAATTAGAAAGAGCTGTAGACATCTCGTACCTTGCAGAAACAGAGGAAGAAAGCTCACTGCAGCGAATGGCGAGAGAAGAGCCAGCAGTGTTGGTAGATGTAAGCAGGGCATCAGTGGGATATGGGAGCTAGTAGGAACTCTGAAGAGCAGGCTTTGGTTTTCTCTCTGGGACAGTGTCAAGATTAGACACTGGGAAGAAGGTTGAAGAGTGCTGGGAACTTCAAACAGCTGATATCGCAAATAGGAGGAGGAGTAATTAGAGTTTGGAGATGTGTATAGGATAAGTTTTTAGTGAAACTCCCTGGGATTAAAATAATCCACACAAATGGCCTTTCAGAAGCCTTATTAGAAGCCTTAGGTTCGTTGTAATTTGAAAGAATAGGTTAGCATGTGTAAATTATTTGTTGATTATAATGTCACTTCCAGTGAATTCAAACTCTGGCAATGGTGTCTAGCCTTAGTAAAGGTTACACAGTGTGTTCCCTCCCACGTGTGTCCTATGCATATGAATGACACTTTGCCATTTCGCCATCTCTCCTAGATTAACGCACTTACAGGAAGTCTTTTTACTTCTAAAGTCCTAGAAGAAAGAGCAGAGAGAGAGACAGAATCCCAGGTGAAGCCGCACTCTGAACAAGGAGATCAAGTGTATGATTGGAGCACTGGCTTGGAGGATGCTGATGACTCTCAGCTGTACTTCTCCCCCGAGCAGGGCAATGTGGTGTTTACCAGTGCCATAGATGGCTGGGGCTTTGGGTAAGTCATTCTGCACCTCTCTCTTTGTAATTAAGGACCACTGGTATTTTAACTGTTTTGGTGTAATTGTAATTTTATATCATTATGAGAAGTAATACAGAGTTATCTTGTTCCTGTGTTCAGTGTCCTATCATGCCATGCTTACATTGTGAGAAAAGGTAACAACACAGTGCCACATTCAGGACAGTAGCATGGACACGGTCAAGCAAGAGAACATTGCATCGTCATGAAGCTTCCACATAATACCCTGTGTAGTCACATCCACTTTCCCCCAAGCCCTGAATAACCACTGAAACCATTAATGTCCTTCATTTCTGTAATTTGCTATTTAACAGTTATTAGAGAAATTAAATCAAAACAGTACACTATAGAAATGGAGCCAAATAACTTGTAGTCTTTCTAAATTTATGTTTTATTCAGCTTGATTTTCTAGAAACTAGTGGTAATTGTTGCATATATTAAAGTTTGAGTCATCCTTATCTGAAATGATTAGAACCAGAAGTGTTTTATAGTTCGAATTTGTGTGTGTGTGTGTGACTATTTACATGTACACAGAGTATCTTGGAGATAGTACTGAAGTCTCAAATAGGTATTCACTTATATTATATGCACACAATCTAAAGGTAACTTTGTCCTTTAAATGTACCTGTGTTTTGACTGAGGCTGACCATAAAATGTCTTAGGGAAATTTTCTACCCATGGGGTTGTATTAGTACTTAAAAAGTGTTAGATTTTGAATTTTGGATTGGGGTACTCAGCCTGTAATAGTTGCCTTTTTTACCCCTCCGAATAGTATTCTATAATACAGATTTCCCACAGTTCATCCATTTACCCATTGATTTTTTTCAGTTAGGGGCCATTATAAGTATATGTGTATGCCAGTCATTTACTGACTAAGCTACATCCCCAGCCACTAAATGTAATTTTTAAAGAAATTACTAAACAGCTTTCTAGAAGGCCTCTCCACTTCACATCCCTGCAGCAGTGTCTGCCTGGTCTACTTCATCATAATTTGGTGCCATCCCTGTTGTTGTTTTGTTCCTTCTCTGGGTTGTGTACTTAACTGTGCTTTGCATCTACATTTTCTGATTTCCAGTGTGGTCAGTCCCCCAATCCCTCCAGCTCCCCCCACCCCACCCCGTGCTGATTTAGCATCTCTGTGTTCTCCGAGCTCTATCTCTTCCTGTCCATCTTGACTGTTGTGTCTCTGCAGCTGAGTTTTGTAAGCTCTTTGTAAATTGTAGGTGTTGGATCTTTGTCATGTGTGTGCTTTGCAAACATTTTTTTCTGGTCTGTGGTTAGGTTTTGCATCCTCTTAGTTGTGTTTTACAGAAGCAAAATTTAATGCTTACCACTTTTTCTGAGTTTTACACTTCAAATCAAGTTTAAGAACTCTTTGCTTTCCTTTTTAAATATTTTTATTCACACCTACTAATTATGGACAGTGGGTTTCATAATGACATTTTCATACATGGACATAATGTATTTTGTTCATATTCACCTCTTCTTTTTCCCCCACTCCCCCATTACTCCCTTTTCTCAACCAGCCTCTGTTCTGCTTTCATGTCTCTTTACATTTAAGTCTGGTTCATTTTGAGTTAATGACTGTGTAAAGTATGCGGTTTGGATTGAAGTTGACTGCTTTTTTATTCTAGTGGCATTGTTGAAAAGCCTGTCCCTCCATTGAGTTTTTGTTGCACCTTTGCCAGAGCCACTTAGACTATTCTCCCACCCTAATCTTAGTTTAGTTCCTCTCTTGGCAGTTTCTTATGTGTGTTCAGGCTTTTGTTCATCAGTGAGCAGGTACACTTGCTTTTATTCCAGTGCTAACAGAGATTAATATGGAAAAAAAAGGTTTATCGAGTATCTACATATGCTACACATTTAGTCATTTTATTTGAGATATTTGATTAAATTCTCACAACCATCTATTATCTAAGGCTCAGAATTGCAGAGGATCACTCAGCTTTGCTCAGCTCTAACGACCAAGCTAACAGTAGCAATTAAAGTCAACCTTTGTGGGTCGTGTGTGTGTGTGTGTGTGTGTGTGTGTGTGTGTGTGTGTGTGTGTGTTTGTTTGTATTTCCTCATGGTACTTCTCTTGGGTGTTCGCTGTGGGAGAGAGACCTAACCCTGACTATGTGCATGTAAAGGCCATTTTTAATAAATTACAGATTATAGGTACCTTAGTTCATTTGTGCCTAAAAGGTTATGGCAACCCTAAATAAATATGGGCATGGGTGTACAGAGAGAATGGGGAATATGGACCTTTCCTGGCCTGGTCAGCAGCTTGCTATTGTCACATTGTAAAACATAAGAGGATTGGGCTAAAATGATTGTAAAACATAAGAGGATTGGGCTAAAATGATTTCTAGTATTTTCTTTCTAACTGAAAAGTACCATAACTAGAAATAGTGGCTCATACCTATAATCCAGCACTTTAGCAGTCTTAGGCAAAAGGATCCAAGTTTAAGGGGGGTATGAGCTAGCTGGATACTGAGTTCCAGGTCAAATCCTATCTCAAAAAAAAAAAAAAAAAAGAAAGAAAAGTAAAATGGCGTACTCAGTTCCATTACAAACTCAGACCTGTTAAAACTAGTTAGTGAGCATTCTGCTGGAGAGCCACAAGGTGGAGGGCTTGTTCATAATCGTGATTTTCATAATTTAATATTTTGTCCTAATTTGAGTCTAAGTCTGACAGTTTGGAGGAAATTTGCTATGGATGAAGGAGTAGGAGCCTTGAGTGGATAGAAAAGGGTATCCCTTACAGATTTCTCCATTTTTAGTTATTAATAGTAACTGTTCCTGTGCTAGACAAGTCAGATATATAGATGGATGAATTCATGCCTGTTCTCAACAAGGTTTAGGTAGTTTAGGAGAAAACGCTTATGGAAATGAAAGTACAGACTTCTTCCCCCTACTAATCTTCTGTGGTGTCAGTGGATAGGGAAAGTTGACAGCTACAAATGTCATAAAAGGTAGAAATGTACTCATTAAATAAATGTTAGACGTGGGGACTGGAGAGATGGCTCAGCAGTTAAGAACACTGGCTGCTCTTCCAAAGGACCCAGGTTCAATTCCCAGCACCCACATGGCAGCTCACAACTGTCTGTAACTCCTGTTCCAGAGGATCCGACACCCTCAAATAGACATATATGCCATCCAAATACCAATGTATGTGAATAAAAATAAATTTTAAAAAAGTTATAAAGTTATAAAGATGGTTCAGTATTGTAAAGTGCCATACAATTAAGTATGGCTAGAGGCTGGACTTAGGTCTGCTTTCGAGGTGTGACTTTTTAATCAATCTTAATGCAGGAGATGGCTTGGGTGAAAATACTTGGGAATCTTAAATTCCTAATTTAGGTTTACAGAATGTAGGCCACTAACTATAGAATAGAAACAGAGGAGAAAGGCAATGACAAAGCCTTTCTAATAGGTTAGCTTACCGTTGTGCACCAAATCCAAGATGCCTGCAATTAAAGTTAATCCACTGGGGATCTTGGAGGACAGTGGGTGTGTGGCTCAATCATTTCCTACAGTAGAGTTTTCAGTCACTGAGGCAGACTAGAGATTTATAGAATTTTGGAATATGTTCAGAAAGTATCCGTGGCACTAATATGAAATTATTCTATAGAGGAAATTAGAGTTCAATAATGGAGAACTTGTGGTAGAAACTATGAATATTTTAAGAGTATAACTATTCCATTTGTAGTAACAAAGAATGAATAAAAGCACTGAGTAATAATGGGGAGTGGGTCAGTGTGAATAACAAATTCTGTGTTTACTATGGAGTAAAAGCTAAACAAAGGAAGATTTGAAGACTTGACATTATGTGTGTGTATCAGTAACTGCAAATAGCTTTCAAGATAGTGGCCTGAACAGTAGGGAAAATATCTTATAATTTGTAATTCTAATAAAGAGTATTTATGAAGAAAATATTTACCACTTTTAGAATTTAAAATGGGACATTTATCTGACATTATTATAAAATATAATAGAAAATATGACTTGATTTAGGTAACACAAATTAACGTACTTTAAAATCCTGGAATCATGAAGTAAAAACTATACTGGATCCCTTCCTATATGCAACTGGCTTGAGGTGACCTGTGAAGATGGTTCACTACTCTTGACGAATAAAACTCTGCAAATTCATGCAAATCAAGAGGTTCAAATCTTCGTGTTCACTTTAAGAATACTGGTGAAACTGCCCAGGCCATCAAAGGTATTCATATCTGAAAAGTCACCAAGTATCTGAAAGACATCACTTAAAAGAAGCAGTGTGTGCCATTCTGGCATATAGTTGTGGAGTTGGTAGGAGCACCCAAACAGTGGGGCTGGATACAGGGCCTACAACCAAAAGGGAGTGATGAATTTTTGCTGCATGTACTTAAAAGTGCAGAAAGTAGTGCTGAACGTAAGGGTTTAGATGTTGATTCTCTAGTCATTGAGCATAGCCAGTGAATAAAGCACCTGAGGTCTGTGGACAAACTTACCAGTCATGACTGGATTAACCTATGCGTGAGCCCTCTGCCACATCCAGATGATCCTCACTGAAAAGGAACGAAGTGTTCCAGACCCAGAATAAAAGGTATCCCTGAAGAAACAAAAACTTATGGCATGGGAATAAATTCAGCATAAAATAAATCTAGATAAAAGTGAAAAAACAAAACATACTGGAAATCTTCCTCATCTAAACAGTTGTGGCAGATACATAAAATTCTTCATTAAAAGAAGGAAAAAGTACACAGAAGCTTGCCACACGAAAGATATCAATGCAAAAACACAATGAACAGAGTCCAAATACTGAAGGTTTGACCAGGATGTGTCATTCAATTGGGCACAGAAGAGGAGGTGCTTAGGGGCTCTCCTGTCTCTTTCACCAAGAGCAGGGCTGACTCCCACTGAAGAGCTCTGCTTTTACCTTCCTGCTCACTGCACTTATGGGTGAAAGGAGCCAGATGTTCTCTGTTTTCCTGGTTATGGGATGAAGCTTTATCTAGATGCACATTTCGAGACCCTGCTTTTTAGTTATAGATGCAGATTGCCAAGCAGGCTTCAGACCTCCATTGAGACTGGCAGACCCTATCCAGAACCCATAGGCAGCTCCAAAGTTCCACTCTTGGAAACCTGTAGCCACAAAGACCTGACTTGCTGAGAACATTCTCCAACCTGATTTCTCCAGGGAATACCATTCCTTAGGGAAGAGATAGCAGCGCTTTGTCAGCAGTTCCCTAATGGAAAGCTGCACAAGTTTCCAGGTCTTTTGAGTGAGATACGAGCTTGTAGAGAGAAGTAGAGTTTTCTATTTCAAAAAGGCAAAAAACATAGTATTTAATAATATAGGTTTTATAGAAACTAAAATTTTGGGAAACTAAAAAAAAAAAATGAAGAAAACTTCTAAATAAGTAACTATTTAATGAAGCTCAAAATGAGTTTAAACTGTAGCAGATTACAGAGAAATAAGAGCCTCCTGAAACCAGCCTCAGAGCATCAGCATCTATAGCTAATTTGGATTTTGATCTCTGGGTAGTTTTCTCTCCTTATCCTCAGTGAGAAGGGTGAGTTGTTATTTGTGTTCAGCAGTCTGTACACTGCATTTTTTTTTTTATTTACTGCCTGGTGACCTTAGCAGTTCTCCTTCCTACTGTAATCATTGACTTCAACTCCTCCAGCTTTTTAGTAATATTACTTAACTCATTAAACACTAACCCTTGGGCTCCCTAGCTGACCTGTGAAGAATTGACTGCAGAATGCTAATTCTGGATTCCTTCCTCAGTGAGGCTAATGGCAGGTCTCCTCCTCCTCTTCTGATTCCTCCTTCTCTTCTTTGTTTTTAAAAATAAGCAGATCTGAGTTCACAACAAAATTGATAGGAAAGTATAAACTTCACAAGCACTCTTATCCATACATAGTTTGACTATGGCTTTTATCCTTCACTGATGTAGTTCATTTGTTGTGATTGTGGTAAACACAGACATATTTTTGGCACCATTGGAGTTCACTTTTGGTGCTGTGCCCTGCATCATCATACCATACAGAATAGTTTGATATGATACTTTGACTTCTCCAGAAATTAATAGTTAATATTAATATAAATTTGCAGAGAAGTTAACCTTCTTTGAATATTAAAAAATGCAAAAGAAAAGCACTGCTAAATAAATAACTGTTGGATCAAATAGAAAATGAAGTTTACACACTAGCCCAATCTATTCATTCCTGCCTCCCTCAAACCACTGACAGCAACTGGTATTTTAACCCTCACATAGTTTACACTTTCCTAAATTGCTGCGTAGTAAAGTTAGCAATGTGTGGGTCTCACAGATTGGCCTCATTCAGTTAGCAGTAGATATGTATTTCTATGTGTTTTTATGGTGTAAAACCTCGTTTCTGCTTAGTGTTGAATCATATTCCCTCTGGTTGTACCATAGTTTGTCTGTTGACTTGCTTAAAGAAAACTTTGCTTGCTTGCTTGCTTCAAATTTTGGAAATTGTGAATTGAACTGTTATAAACATCCATGTGCATATTTTTTCATGGACATATGCTTTCAGTTTATGTGAATTCTTAAATACCATTGCTGCATCACATGTGAGTGTATTTAAACATTTAAGAAACCACCACACCATTTTCCAAAATGGCTATACTGTTTTGCATTTCCATAAGTAAAGAATGGAGTTACTATTGTTCTATACTCATGTCACCATTTCATGGTGTCGTTATTCTGGATAGACTTATTTACCACCTGTCTGTCTTTGCTGATGGCTGACATGTAGGGAAGCATTGACTGTCTATGCTAGCTTTGCCTACAATCTTACTTTAGTTTGTTATTAGTTCCATTAACAATTTTGTTGAGTCTTGAATTTTTCTACATGGATGACCATGTCACCTTCAAAGAAGGATAGTTTTACCTTTCTTATCACCATGGTTGTGGGCCTTTCCTTCCTGCATTAGCTCAAGCTCTCAGTGTCATGTTGAAGAGCTGTGCAGAGGTCCTTTTGTGTTGTTCCTGAGCAGGCATCTTCTAAGATGCTAGTATTTTGAGAGCGCTAGACACAGTGAGAAGTACTGTTTCCTATAGGAACGTGGTTTCTAAGCCCTTTAAAGAGAGGATGACCTACAAGTTAGTGCCGATTGACTCCTCTCCAGTGGGTGGAAACTGGTGCTAGCTGGTTTCTCTGTGAGTTGATAAGAATTGAGGAAATATGTATATGCCTCTGATTTATTCTAGGGTGTGGTGTCTCTAGTTTTGGCAGATTGGGGCTCTAGAGTTCATTTCCCTTGTGAATAACCGTGAAGACCAAAAGTAATCTCTGTAATTAGTAGAGTTATGATGGGCAACTGGCCTTGGCCTCTGCACTTTTTGTCAAACTTCACACATGCAAAATAAGGAAAGGGAGCTGCAGCCTGGATTCTAATTCTTGTCATTATATAGAAGGATGGTGGCAAGGCCTCAGTGTCACACTGCTTGTGTTTGAACCCCAATCTCACTTATTTCCTGTATAATATCTTTGTATCATTACTGAGAAAAGTTTATAGGACAGTTAAAAGTATTAATTTAGTAGTAGTATAAAGCATTTTGAACAGTATATGGCAAAGAAGAAGTGAAGTGTTAGCTGTATTTTTATTGCTGCTATAACATGCACTGTTGGTTTTTTTTTTCAGAATTGAACACTTTGCCAAAATCTATAGTCAAAAAATTGGCATCAAGAAGGAAGTTCTTTTGAAAACATTGTGGGGAGATTATTATATAAATATGAAGGCGAAGAAGATTGTGAAAGTCGATCAGGTAGTGTGGTCTATGTTGATTTGATTGTTGCCATAGAAAGCTATTGTATCAGCTTTAGGAGAAGCAACAACTCAGCCATAGTTTATGCAGATGAGTTCATGGAGGACTTTATATGGCACAGAACTGGAAAAGGTACAAGAGTCTTATGTTCATGAATTATTTCTGCAGGGTTCCATGTTTTTAAATACAGTGAGGAAGCTGAGTACAATTGTATATATTGTCCTAGCTACTTGAGAGGGTCAGTTCCTGGGAGCTCAAGGCCAGCCTGAGAAATAGTGATACTCTGAGTAATAGTGGTACTCTGTGTCTAAAAGTAAATTACAGCAAGTGAACAGAAAGCTTTCTCTAGTTTCTGAGTACTCTAAATCTTAGTTCCTGAATACTTTGAAGATCCACATTTTGCCTTTATATTCATGTAAGATTAGATATTATAATTGTTTTTCATGTTTTTGTATTGTAAGTAAAGCTGTGAAAGTCACATTTGTGTATAAATTCCTTTTGATGACTTTATTTAAACTGGACATTCAAAGCAATGGCTCTTAATTTTCTGATAATAATGTCAGTGGCTCCTCAGAAAGGAGGCATTTGATATATATTCTATCTCATGTTTATACAACAGCATTCATACAACTGAAGGTTCTCACAATTCACATTATTAAATTTTTATGTAGTTTGATTTTTTTTTTTTTAAGTAGACTTTTGTTTAAAAATTCTCCTTAAACGACTTGGTTTTCTACTTTCATCATATAAGTTCCAGGGATTGAACTCATTGTCAAACTTGGTAGCAAGTACTTTTTAACTCCTTGCATTCTAATTCCTGTAAATACTATGTATGTCTATTTCAATGGAGCAAAGAAAGTCTACAATGAAAAGAATGTCTTGTTCTTATGAGCAATTTCTCATGATTAAGAACACAAGAAACTTGAACATAGGAAATCCAAGTTTGTGAAGAAAGCCCCTTACACTGAGTGAAGTCAGCTTGCAGCTTGGATGTTGTTTTTTTGTTTTTTTATGCTAGCTATGGGGCAGCCCCTGAGGTATCTCCCCCAAATGCTCACATACTTTCAGTACCCCTCTGGTTCCTGGAGGTAGAGAATGATGGTGGCTTGTTGGTTATGAATTACTGGCTATATAGGGCCTGACTTTTGTCTTTACCATTGAATAAGTATTCTGAGCAGAAACAAGGCATACTGACAGTGCCCTATTGGAATGAGGAAGAAACTGTTGTAAATGTCCAGGAACTTAAGCTGATGTGTTCTTCTGTGCAGGCCAAAGGAAAGAAACCTTTATTTGTGCAGTTGATCCTGGAAAATATATGGAGTTTGTATGACGCGGTCTTGAAAAAGTAAGACTGTTGTAAAGTTGTTTATCTTTGAGTGGGATCATTTGCCCGCTTCCCAGTCTAATGAATCTCTTAGATAGCTGAGCTTGACTGTGAGCAGAGCTTCACAGATGAGTTAGTTATAGGGCATGGAAACAATTAAAGGAGTACTTGCAGTTTGAGTAGGGGAGACAGGAAGAACTATAACAGCAGTGTGCTGCGGCCTGGTGGGGTGATGAGAGCAAAGTCTACAAAGGAACGCTGGGCCTTGGTTTATTAAGCACAGTTTAAAGAAACAGTAATTGTGGTGGGAGGGATCAGGTCAGGAACTTGGAAAAAACTTGTCTGGTACAAGTGGAAAAGAAAGCTGGCTTTGTAAATTTATTATTCTGTGGGCAGAATCAGAATGTTAGCATTTATTTGTAAAGCTGCTCCGGTGGACTTAGCTTGTTTTAGTAAGTTATGGAACTTACTAAAGTTGTTCTCGGTGCAAGGTTCTGAAGGAGCCTGACAGCGTTAGGGTTAGAGCATGAGGAGTCCCCTGCTTGTCAGGATCCCTTTACTAATTTTTAGTCTCTTCTGAAAAAGTAACATGCAAAGAAAAAAAAATGTCAAAAAAAATTGAACCAGTTTTCCTTGCTACTTATTCATTTATTAATACCATTTCTCTCTAATCTTTCCCATAGGGACAAAGAAAAAATTGATAAAATTGTGACATCTTTAGGATTAAAAATTGGAGCCCGGGAGGCACGACATTCAGACCCTAAAGTCCAGATCAATGCCATTTGCAGCCAATGGCTTCCCATATCCCACACTGTTCTCGGTATCCTTTATTTTAGTGGTTTTTAATTTGGTGGATTTTATAAAATAACACAAAAACAGTATTTCATTGTCAACCAGATAACCCTCTGGAAATAATGCATTCCAACCCAATGTAAGTTTTTTTCTGTTTACTCAGTGTTCTACCTTGAAGCAGTACTAAATAATGAGAAAAATTAATATGCTAATACTGGTTAATATTAATTCTAGAAAATATTCTTTTCAAAACAATATTTGTTCTCTAAAATAAAAATTCAGTAGCAATAACAATAAAATAGCAAAGTGTATGATAAAATAAAAGTTTTTACTGGGTCTTATGAAAGTCGATGTCTAGAGTCAGTGGACATTCTGGAAGCTTGTGCAGATTTTGAGGCTTGAGTCAGAAAGCAGAGTTGCCCTACGGCCCAGACATTTCTGTATAAATGTGCTTGATTGTCTGGATTTCAGTGCAGACACTCTCCCTCCGTGAAAGGCACTGAAAGTGTAAAATCCTTAACGTCAGGCCTCAGCTATGGTGTGTCAGAAACTGCCCAGTCCCCTTGAAATGACATCTGAGCGGGTGGAGAAACTGTTGTGCACAGGATCGCAGACCTTTGAGTCTCTTCCACTGGAAACCCAAGCCCTGAAAGCAGGTAAGGAAATAAGGACACACTGCATTGTTCTGCACTATTGACTGTCCTCAGTCCAAGCTGCCCTGTATTGCTGATGTTAATTTACAGAAAGGCCAGTTAGTTACACATTTTCACAAATAGCCACTTTTAAGACTGACCATGTCACCAGGTTCTGTGTCTTCCCTCCCCCCACCCCCCACCCCCCAGAGCTTCCCCTTTACTATAGAGTGTTACTAAATCCTCTGGGTAGCAGCCACTGGCCCAGAATCCTTCCTGCTTGCTCTTCTGATCACATCTCATGCTCCTACCTTACTCCATTTTCCTAAATAGCCAAGCATGTGTTCTCTGAGCTCTGAAGTCACTGCCGTGGCTTTCTTCTAGTGACTGGTAGAGTGGTTCCTGGGACTTATCAATGCTTAAGAGCTGCTGTACAGACTCTTCATATGAGGGACACTAGCATTCCTAGTTCTTGGGCACCATGGAATTCATATGTGTGTGTTCAGTGTCTGCAGTTCTTCTCATTCTACTGAATGTGTAACCCCTGCAGCCTCAATGCACAACCTCCTGTAGTTGGGCCTACTGTTGACTCTTAGTTCATTACTCTCATAGCCAGTTTCCATCCCCAGCTGACCAGTTATGTCATTACCACTTGACATAGTTGACTACTACTTCCTCCTCAGAACATGGTCTTCCCTGGCTTCCACGTGTTACTGTTTTCCTTTGTCACTTTGTCCCTGGCTTTTGACTTTGGATGTCATACACAGGATCCCATTCTTAAACCTCATTTTATCTGCAACCAGTCTTGGTGCAGAAGCTCACCTGGCCCTCTGACTTCACATGACAGCTCTGTGCTCATAGTTTCCCCATCTGTATCTTCACGCACAGGTGCCCTGTGAACTCCACTCACTAGACTTGCATAGCTTGCCCACCCACCCTGCACTCTGCTCTGCTTCAGAATCATTCCAAACTTGATCTACCCCAGCCACCCACACCCTTCATTCTGTTGTAATTAGAGCTGCTAGTCCAAAGACCCTGGAGTCATCTGTGGTTCTTATATTGACCTCACACCCATGTGCTACCCTATTGGCAAATACTACAGGTTCTTCCTTTAAAAGATATCCAGAATCCAACTGCTGCTCAGTGTTTTCCACCTACTTCTTTTGGCCAAGCAACCACTATCTCTCACCTGCTCTTGATACTGTGTTCTGTAGCTGTAGTCAGTGATGCAATTAACATGCTCAAAACTGTTCAGTTCTTGCTTCCTGTAGTTTTCTTACTTGATTTTTGTTGTTGTGGTTTTTGAAGCAGGGCTTCTCTCTGTGGCCCTGCCTGTCATGAAACTCACTCACTAGACCAGGCTGGCCTTGAACTCAGAGATCCATCTGCCTCTGCCTCCCAAGTGCCGGAATTAAAGGTGTGCACCTCCACTGCCCAGTTTGTTTGATTTTTCTAATGTTGTATTCTTTGTAGAAATTATTTTGATTTAACGTAATGAGTTTTCTAGAAACTGATAACCAGTGGTTTTATGTCACTATTGTAGGTTATGAAAAAGATTAGAATCTCTGAGGTTGTGACATATGTTGATATGAAATTGCGTTAAACTTCATATACTTAGAGAATTGACTTCTTTATAGCCCTGAATCTTTATTTCTGAGTTTTGTTGCTATCCTGATGCATTATTTTTAAATTGTATTATTATTATCATTATTATTTGCATATGAATGTTTTCCCAGCATGTATGTCTGTGTACCACATGCTTACCTGATACCCATAAAAGCCAGAAGTGGGAGCTAGAGTTACAGATGGTTTGAGCTGCCATGTGGGTACTTGGAATTGATTCTGGCTCCTCTGTAAAAGTAGTCAGTGCTCTTAACTGCTAAGCATCTCTCCAGCCCTGATAACACATTATTTTTGTCTATTTTACACATTGCCTTTTCATTATAATGGATTAAAAGAACACTTAAGGAACTCCATTATTAGCTTCTGATTCTAGTAGCAGTATTTTATTCTGTATCTTCTCTCTTAGATATAGAGAAGCATTGATTTAGTTTAGTTGTAGGTAGCCAAGCATTGTTATCAACTGTTCCTCTGGGAAGAACTTCCCAGTTCCCACCCTTCAGCTTTGCTGCTTTTTCTATATCTTCTAACTCCTGCTCTTTCTCTAGTGTTTGTCCCTTGCAAACTCTTAAGTGGAGTTTTTATCATAGCTTTAAAGAGTTATATGTTTAGATGATGCTATATTATAAATGTAATTGTTGTTCACAAAAGTCTAAGTTTTTAATCATAGGAAAAACAGTGACATTTTCCTTACTGTTTATTTAGCTTTTATGAAATGTGGAAGTGAAGATACAGCTCCGGTTATTATCTTTGTTTCCAAAATGTTTGCAGTTGATGTGAAAGCCTTGCCTCAGAATAAGCCAAGGTAAGAAAAAGAGGGAAGTTGGGCTGGGCTAGAGAAAAGGCTTGATTGGCTGTTGGGCATATAGCTGGTGTGTGGTTAGGAGGGCACAAATATATTGCCACTCTTCCTCATGCCTGCCTTAGAATTGAGCATATCCCTGTGTCACTTAGAATCTGTTATCATCTGTCCTTTTGTCATATCCATAGATGGTGGTTTCTCAAACCACCTCTGGAATATTGACTTGAACTGATAGAAATGTAAAGCCTAGTAACAGCTGTTGTAATGAAAGTTACCTTTCACTGAACATGTCAGACATGATGTGCTCTAAGCTTGCCCTGTCTCTCTCAGTGGAGACTGGATGTCTGATAACCAGTTCTCTGTACATAGTTTGTCTGCAGAGGTAGCAGGTTATGGGAAGTATTTGTCAAGTTCAAAGTCTTAGGAAACTTATCCATTCTCCATTGTCTGCTCTCCATGTGTTCTTCTTCTTCCCATGGCATCTACCTCCCCAGCTAGTTAGATATTGTTAGGTTTTGGATGAGGCAGGTGTTTCAATAGGACACTAAGATTACGGAGAATAGAGAGGGCTTTTTGTGGTTTTGTTTTAGAAGAGTTACTAGTTACGTGGACAGAAAGAGGGGCAATAGCTTGGGAGGGTTCTGAGAGAGTTCAAGCCCCAGGACCAGAGGCAGAAAGTGTGGCATGGTGGGCCTCTTCTTACACCTTTTGAGAAGTGAGGAGGGTCACAGCAGGGGCTCAAGGCCAGACTGTTGGGTATGGGAGACTATGGGAAGAGGATGTAGCACCCATCTGATGTGAATTCACTTCCCAGATGACCTGATGAGATGTATGCTAGCTCAGGGCTCAGATGATGTCCCAGAGGGGTGTCTACGAGAGGAGACTTGAGAAGAGGCAGAGGCTGGATTCTAACATACTTTCTTAGAGATCCTGGTCATCTCTAGAATTCATTGAAGCAACTTCCAAGCTGGTTCCCCTGCCTGAGACTCTCCACTATATTTTTCACCATGCTTCAGAGTGATCTTTCTCAAACCCTTTTAAAAAGTTTTTCTAAACATTTATTTGTTTGTTTTGTGGAGGTCACAGGGCAATGTGTGGGAGTCAGTTCTTTCTTACACCATTGGAGTCCTGGTGACCAAACTCTGGTCTCAAGGCTTGATGGTAAGCACCTTTGCCCACTGGACACTCTCTCTAGCCCTTCAGAATAATTTTTCCAAAGACTTCCCTCTGAAGATAAGTCTCCTGCCCTGTTATTGGTTCTCAACACTTAATTTTTCCTAAAGTATGAAGTGTACTGTTGTGGTACTGTTCAGTGGCAGTTTTCATTACCATATTATTTAAATGTATATCTGTGTTTATTGCTTTTTTATGTTGTGATAGTTTTTCTTTTTACATAATGAGATCTTACATCTTAGTGGAGATATAGTAGAGATCATAAAGTGTCTGATTTTCGGGGATCATTGGAATAACTCTGTCCGGTCCTAACCCAACCCTAGCCATGTGTTTCAGTAGATTGTTCTTTCTGTCTCTGGTACTTGTGCTTCTGTAACTCATCTTAGAGAGTCTCTTCCTTTTTCTTTTCAAATAAAACTCTGCTTATTCTTTGAGAGATTGTATAAGGTTTTTGTTGTTGTTTTAGTGGTAGTGTTTTTTTCTTGTTTGTTTTAGCTTTTTCATAGTTATTTGAACATAAGAATCTTCTTCCAGAATTTTTGTTTTGAAGAGAAATGAAAGGATTAATGAGTAAATGTGTGGATGAAGGATGAATGACTGCCTGAGAAGGAAACATGTGAATCAGTGAGTGGCTGAAGCAAGGAGTTGGTAACCCAGTAAGTGAATAAGTGAATAGTTGAACATGGGTGTGTAATTGCATATTTAGACTGTTCCCAAGTAAGGTTTCAATGTTCCATATAGTGGCAGTTTTCAGATATTCTGGCAGATTAAATGTGTATATCTAAGACACAAGAGAATGCTGAAGAATTGAATAAACTCCCCAGGCTTCAAATGCTTTTATTTACTATGTAAAATTCCTCTGTGAGTCATGCTTTTTTTTTTCCTAGAAAATAATGGTAACTGCCTTTACTACTTAGTTATGTCTCCTATGAATATTTTTCTTTAATAGTCTTCATATATTAATGTGTTTTGGTGGAACAATTAATTTTATTCCGTAAGATTGTTTTATTGATTCTACTTTGTCCTCTCACTCCATTTTAATACTTATCTTATACCATACAGTGTTTTCAAATATGCCTGAGTAAAGTCACCATCCCACTTTGTTCTTCTCTGTCTTCTGGCTGATGTTTTTCATATAAGTTGTACAGCCTTTCAATTGGAGACATCAACCATTGTGGGTGGTCTGATCTTACTCTTGTCTCTGACTTACTAAGACATACGAAGCCAGGGCCAGCAGAATGTTCTTTCCCTTTGGTAGATTAGCATACACTGAATAAGGATACATGATGAGTACTTCCTATAAAATCAGATATATTTATCCCTCTCAGGTCTCTGAGGTGGTTGAAGAACAGATAGCTAGAGTCTCATAATTTAATTTTGAGTTGTTTAGGAGTCAAGAGAGTGTTATACATCTAAGAAGATACTTTTAAAATTGTGTTGCAAGTTAGTATGAATGTTGAGTCAGATATACACCTTTAAACTCATGGAGATGTTTAGATAGTAGAATGTTAAAGTCAAGTACCAAATACATATGGACTGGTCATTGGGGATGTACGTTAAGCCATATAACCCTCATAACTGTGGCCTAATTACCTCTGTTGTACTGTATTGTATTGGTTATTATAAGAGAAAGAGCCATTTGTTGGACTGAAAGGGGAAACTGTAGGGGGAAATAAGATATACCTTAAACTTAAAAGAAAAAAAAAAAGGGAAGAGGATGGGGGGTTGAGGGTGGGAGGGTGGGACTGGAGGGGGAATAGGGAGGGGACTGCGATTGAGATGTAACTTGAAGAAATAAAAAATAAAGGAAAAAAATAAACTAAAAAGCAAAGAAACAAAAAAAAGATACATGATGAGGAGAAAATGAAAAAAGACACAGCTGGTCTCCTGCTGAGTGCAATTAGGCTTTGCCCTAGTTTCTCAGCTATCCCACCTTGGTTGTAGACTAAATCTCTGTATTCTCTATGTGTATGGGATAGTGGCAGGACTTTCTCTTCTGTTCTGCTGCTCTCCTAGTTCGTCTGAGGCACAGACTTGGTAGCCATGTCATAGGTGAAGCTTTAACTCCGATATTGGGGAACTAGCAATAGGTTGTGGTTCAGTAAGCTGTTAGGATATTCCTGCAACACCACTGACTGCTACTTAGGTCCAAAAAGAGCTCTTGTTTCAGTTTGACTTGTGAGGACATTGAAGAGTCTAAGAAAAAAAATGGATAATGTGTTCCAGGTCACATAGCCAGAGGAACTGCACAAGAGTTTGAGTGCAACCTGCCTGGCATCAGAGCCTATGTCTTCCACAGCACCATGTAGAACCTGCCGTCCAGCACCCCACGGCGCCAGTCCTAACTCTTTAAGCAGGCAGCTCTAGCCTTTTGGTCCTTTGCAGATTCTGTGCCTTTGCTTTTGCTGTTTCTGAAAGGTAGTTCAAAGAATTTGGAGTTTTCCAAGAAGACCTTCCCTGCTGCCCTGGTCCTTTTGTAAGGTTTTGCTTCCTCCTTGAGAACTAGCTTTTAGTAGGTCAATGCCACACCAGACAGATACTTCTTTCGATTTGGGTCACCTGCTCTCTGTTATCTACCTTGTAGCATTGTTGTCATCTGTACTGACTGCAGCAACCTTCTCTTGCCAGCCTGTTTCTCTAGCGTCAGGCCAGAGCAGGATATTGTGCATGGCTGCCTGAAATTGGATAGATTTCTATTGCTGCCTCTTTTCCTTTTTCCTCCTTGTGCCAACGTAACATTCATCTCCAGTCAACATTCTCACCTCTGGTCTCTAGTGCTGGTGACTGTTCTCTGTTCAGGATGTGGTAGATATCTGTAACGTAGCTAACTCAGCACCCACAAACTATTTCCTTATCCACAGAGCCTGGCTTTCATGCAAATCATTTCTCTTTGTTCTGAATAAATACTGGATGTCTAACAGACACTTAAATAACTCCTGTGGGTTTCCCTCTGCCTGCTTTATTCCCTCTTCTAACATCCCAGTGCCTGTGATAGTGCAGGGCACAGTAGGTATTAATCAGTAGGTAACTAAATGGTAGGCATTTGTATATTTTATATTAGCTGATCACTATAAATGCTTATTATTTTTATCTTGTTTGCATTTATTTGTTGGTTTGTTTATGATAAGATCATATTATGTAACCCAGGTGTCTTAGTTTTCTCTCTATTGCTATGATAAACACCATGACCAAGCAACTGAAGTGGGAAAGAGTGTATTTGGCTTTATATGTTGTGCTACTATTCATTATAGAAGGAGTCAGGGCATGGATTCATGGCAGGCACCTAGAGGCAGAAATGAAAGCAGGAACTCTGTTTACTGTCTTACTTCTCATTGATTGCTTCAACTTTCTTATACAACCCAAGACCACCTGCCCAGGAGTAGCACTATCCACAGTGGGCTGGGACCTTCCACATCAGTTATAATCAAGAAAATGCCCCCAGAGACTTGCCTACAGGCATTTTCTTAATTGGGGTTCCCTCTTCCCAGATCACCCTGGGTTGTATCAAGTTGGGCAAAACAACAACAACAAAAACTCCTAGCCTCAAACTGGCATGCTTCAAGTCTCCTGAGTTCTAAGACTATGGGGGCAAACAACCAATATCAACTTAAATGGTGATTCTAGGCCATGCCATGAACTTGGGCTTAAGGATTTAGTAAAATTATACTTCTTTCTAACCAAAGTTAAAATTAAATTTCTTTTTCTTAAGATGGTGATTTTTAATTTTTACTAAATAATGAAGATGGTGACTGTGGAGTTTGGACCCAAGAAATTCCACCTGAATTATGGCTTATGTAATATCCATTTAACTTTGTTTGGTTCAACTTCCCTAAACTTTCTAAGTCTCTTATTTCCTGTATGTGAAGTGGTGGTTCCCTGTGTGCTGTCTTTAATTCTGCGATAGATATGTTGTTGTTTCACACATGAAGTGGTGAGCATGGTGTGTAGACCAGCGATGAGCCAGCCCATTCAGGAAAGCAATGCTCTTCAGACTCTGCTGTGTTGTTATTTCTTTCCCATCCTCTAATGAAGTAATAACAGTAAATACTGTTTTCTACATTTGTATTTTAATTCATACTTTCAGGTGTGTGTGTGTGTGTGTGTGTGTGTGTGTGTGTGTGTGTGGTCAACCTTGGGTGTCATTCTTCAGGTGTTGTCCACCTTGTTTTTTGTTTTTAAGACAGTATTTCTCACTGATCTGGAGCTTGCCAAGTAAGCTAGGATGTGGTCCTCTCCATTTCCCCAGCATTGGGATTAAACATGTGTAACACCAATCACAGCTTTTACTCTTGGATATTTTTTAGCAAAAGACTGAATGAAACAAAACTACCCTAGAAGTGTGTAGCTTGAGGCAGAAGAACAGGGTGAAAGATATGGCTGTTGGTGATGCCAAAGAAAGAGGCAGGAAGTGGACAAGTCAGGGCCTGCTGCTGAGGTCAGAACAGCTGCTGTCTCTTGCAGTTGTGAGGAAGCAGAGTGCATCCTGTATTTGCAGGTGTTTAGAGGTTCCCAAGAAGAGGAGTCCATTTCCTTTAGTGGTGTTCAGTTTCCCTCCAGTGCTCTGAGGCCTCTCGCTTTGACTATGTATACTGAGCTGGGTCTGACTAGGCAGACCAGCTTCTAGGTCTGGACGCTCCCTGTGGAAGGCAGGTAGCATTAGCTTCCATCTTGCTGGCAGGTACCTGAAGAACCCAACAGTGAACAATCTGAGTTAGAGTATCATTAGCTCCAAGAGCATGTGGCTCCCTAGAAGATAGGGAGACAGTTCCTGTGCCTAATGCCTATTTGTGTGCACATCTGTGTACACATCTGTGTAGCCTCTGGTGCTCAAAGAGAAAGGAGAGGAAGGTTTCAAGGCAGAGTGGGAGATGAGACTGAGGCTGGCGTCAAGGTATCAGTTACAGAGTGCAACAGACAGTGTAATGTCAAGGGTGAGGGAAGCACAGTGCTGGGACCAGGCAGCCGGAGTGCAGCCTCAGCACCTCTAGTTCAGGCTCACACTCACGGGCTGTCCTAGCAGTCTGGATGCTTGGCCCCATACAGTGCTGAATATGTCAGATTCTACCAACTCCAGGACCAGAACTGGCCCTACTCTGTGCTGGGGTTGAACATGCAGAGGGGTTCATGTGAATGCCTGCTTGAAAGGGAGATCAGTCCTAGGGACCCTTCGCTTGCCTGGTTTCTTCCTTCCAAACCCAAATTCCTAAGCCAAATACCCAGTCTCTCTCCACCTCTCTACCTTACCTTTTATAAAAGTATCCTCCTCTCAGTATCAAATCTCTTAGTGCCTTCTCTGTGTCCTTATAGAAATGAGAGTCACTTTTTAGAAAGAAAAAAAAATTATTTCATCATTGCGAATGGCTTCTCCCTTTACTCAGACCTACCTGTGTAAACACTCATCCTACTTCCACACTTCCTTTTCTGTTTGAATGTCTCCTGTGACTAACAGTGGCTGACAGTTTTCATTTGAGCTTTTAGTGCTGCTCAGTTGTGAGTTCTCAGCCTGACATTGCAGCCTTCCTTGTGAGTGTTCGTTCTCCATGAAGACATACTTTTGAACTTAAAAAATAAAATCTCACTTCTTATAGTGGCCTTTTGAATTTTTCTCTGGATTTTCCAAGCCTTGGTACCTGTTAGTCATTTTCTTCCTTCTTATAGGGCTTTCTCTATCAGAAGAAATACTGAATATTTGCAAGTTTTGTGTAACTGCACTTGGTGCTACTTGGGGCTATGGGCACTTGTGCACCAGTTCATAGGTTCCAAGCCTCTGCGGGATATAGCAGGCCAGAGAGCCTGCTCGCCTCATTCCTTTTACTGGGGGGAACTTGAAGAAGCCTCCTTGGGGCTTGTTCTTGAAAGAGAACTGAGAAGTGCTTGGTGCCACCACATCGTGACATATTTGTGACATTCCACAGGCCTCTCACTCAAGAGGAAATGGCCCAGAGACGAGAACGTGCAAGGCAGAGGCACGCAGAGAAGCTTGCAGCAGCACAGGGGTGGGTACCTCCTACCCAGGACGGAGGTGCCCTTGAAACAAGTCCCCATGGAGATGAACCAGGAGGTACAGTATTCCTAAAGAGGCTTTGGTGCAAAATATTTGATACATTTTTGCTTACCTTTATACATTGTCCCTTATATTTTAACTTTTGTTATAGTTTGTATCCATATTGTTTCTATGCTTGGACCAAATATTCATATCCACATTTCTTCTGTATGTACTTCTGTCTGTACAGTTCCTGTGTTGAAGTGAGAACTCATGGCCCTGAATATCTTTTTGTGCCTGGCAGGTGATGAACCAGATATGGCAAATGTAAGCCCTCAGCCTGTGCCCCAGGAAGAAAGCAACCAAGAGGCCTTCATTGCATTTGCTCGTGTGTTCAGTGGTGTAGCTCGGAGAGGAAAGAAAATTTTTGTCTTGGGCCCCAAGTACAGCCCTGTTGATTTTTTACAACGGGTAAGAGTTAGGACTAAAATGCAAGGACATTATTTTAAGGGTCTGGTAACTTTCAGACTGTCTGGGTGTGGTGGCAAATGGGCAAAAGACACCCTAATTCCTGTGTCGCCTGTTGATTTGCCTTGGTAACATTTTACATATGAAATGGCTCCCTAAATAGCATTTGAGAACCATATAAGCCAGTTGTGTTCACTTTTATTCTAGATCTCTGGGCTATCCAGCCTCTGGGTCCTAGCCCTCCCTGGACCAGTCATTGGTTGGCCACTCCCACAATTTTTACACCATCTTTACCCCAGCAAATCTTGTAGGGAGGACAAATTGTAGGTCGAAGGTTTTTGTGGCTGGGTTGCATGTCCTGGAAATTTTGCTTGATTACAAGAGATGGCCGTTAAGGCTCCATAGTCCCTGATACTAGCAGTCATAGCTAGGGTCACCCTTGTAAATTCCTGGGAGTTTTCATTGCACTAGGTTTCTAGCTTGTCCCTGAGATGCCTTCAAATTCTAATTGTATTTCCAAGTATTCTCCCTCCATCTTCCCCCCACCTGATCCTTCCTTTTCCTGTCCCCACCTGTCCCCAGTCCGCCCACAAAATCTGTTCTATTTACCCATCCCAGGGAGAGTCATGTCCGTCCGTCCCCATCCGTCCTGTTATATAGCTTCTTTGGGTTTATGGCCTGTAACATGGTTATCCTTTACTTTATAGCTAATACCCACATATCACAGAGTACATATCATGTTTGTCTTTCGGGGTCTGTTACCTCACTCGAGATGGTTTTTTTTTCCTAGTTCTGTAGGCATAACTTTTAAACTGTTTATTAATATCTAACCACCTACTAACCAACCCACCAACCTGAGGCACAATTGAAGGATAATTCTCAGACATGGTTCCTTGGGGTAGCTCATCAGCCATCAGTACCAATTGGTCAATGAGAACACAGAAACAGTTGCAATCTGTCTTTAGAAACACCACAGTCAGCAGAAACTTCAGTGGTCACTTGACTATGGCATTGTAATGGTCACCTCCTCACTTCCACTTGTGATGGAGACTTCCTCCGTCTGTCCAAGACTCAAAACTAAACGGAGCCTACACACCACCAATTGCTTCCATGGTTTCTTCAGGCTGTCCGACTTTGCCGAACCTCCTCTGGACAGGTCCTGCGCCTGCCTGAGCTTGCTGCCTCTGGGCCTGTGCTGTACTTGCGAAGCCTAGGAGCTTGCTCTTGTGGCCTCTCTCTTGAGTTCTGGTCTCTTCACTATCCGTGGGCTCAGGCGCAGGCCCTTGATGCACCTCCATTTGCAGCTGAGCCTTTTCTGTCCACCTGACCTGGATGTTGGCAGTTGCTGCCCTCTTATTTGGCACTGTGGTCTCTGGCCTTGGTGAAGCAAAAAGCATCAAAAAGCCCTCTGGAGTTTCCTGGGCCTTCCTTTTTATATGCTCTCTGTAATTATGCACTGGGATGCCTTCTCATTGGCCAAACTTATTCCCTCCTCCTGTGGTACTCCTCCTGTTGACCAGTATAACTCACTCTGCCTGATGTTCTCCACAGGTCCAAGTCTTGAGGCTGATTTCTAAAAAAGTTGTATGCCCCTTTTAAGAGTCTGTTTTTTCAGAATCCCTTACATATTCATTCAACATATCTGTGTTTCCAAAGAAATCCAAGCTTCCATTATATAACTCTATCCATTTGTCTGCAAATTTCATGATGTTAGGTTTTTTAACTGCAGAGTAATACTTCATTGTGTAAATGTACTACATCTTCTTTATCCATTCTCCAGTTTAGGGACATCTAGATTATTTCCAGTGTCTGTCTATTACTAATAAAGCTCCTATGAACATAATAGAGCAAATGTCCTTGTGGTAAGATGGGTATATGGCCAGGAGTGGTATAGCTAGGTCTTGAGGTAAATTGATTCCCAATTTTCTGAGGAACCACCCTATTGATTTTCAAAGTGGCTGTACAAGTTTGCACTCCCACCAATAATGGAGGAATGTCCCCCTTGCTCCACATCCTCCCCAGCATAAGCTGTCACCTGTATTTTTTATCTTATTTCCTGGGTGGCTAAAGAGTTGAACATTTCTTTAAGTGTTTCTTGACCATTTGAGATTCCTCTTTTGAGAATTCTGTGTTTAGATCTGAACTCCATTTTTTCATCAGATTATTTGGTTTGTTGATGTCTAGTTTCTTGTGTTCTTTATATATTTTGAAAATTAGCCCTCTCTAAGGTGGAGTGGTAAACATATTTTCCCATTCTGTAGGCTGCCATTTTGTCCTATTAACAGTGTTCTTTGCCTTACAGAAGCTTTTCAGTTTCTTGAGGTCCCATTTATTGTCAGTCTTAGTGCCTATGTTATTGGTGTTCTGTTTAAGAAGTTGCTTCCTGTGACAATGAGTTCAAGACTTTTCTCTACTTTCTCTTTTGTCAGTTCAGTATCTGGCTCTATGTTGAGGTCTTTGATCCTCTTGGACTTGGGTTTTGTGCAGGGTGTAGGTCTGGATCTCTTCACATTCTTCTACATGCAAACAAATATCCAGTAAGATCAGCCCATTTGTTCAAGATGCTTTCTTTTTTCCATTATATGATTTTGGCTTCTTTGTTAAAAATCAAGTATTCACAGGTGTGTCGGTTTACATCTCAGTCTTCAATTCAATTCCATTGATCAACCGTGTTTGTCATTATGACAATATTATGCTGTTTTTATTACTATAGCTCTGTAGTACACACTTTGAGATCAGGGATGGTGATGTCACTGGAAGCTCTTTTATTGTACGAGATTGTACCCTGGGTTTTTCCATATGAAAATGAGTAGTATTCTTTCAAGGTCTGTAAAGAATTATGTTGGAATTTTGATGGGAATTGCATTGAATCTGTAGATTGCTTTTGATAAGATGACCATTTTTACTATGTTAATCTTACCAATCCATGAACATGGGAGATCTTTCCATCTTCTGATATCTTCTCTGTTTTCTTTCTTAAAGACTTGCAAGTTTTTTACTTGCTTGGTTAGAGTTACACCAATATTTTATATTTATGTATATATGAAAGATATTTCCCTGATTTTTTTCTCAGTCTATTTATCCTTAGTATATAGATCAACTTGCTGTATATTGCCTTTGTTATGTTTAGGTATGTGCCTTGTGTCCCTCATCTCTCCAAGACCTTTATCATGAAAGTGTGTTAGATTTTGTCAAAGGCTTTTCACCATCTGAAGAGATGATTATAATGTTATTTTTCTTTCAGTTTGTTTATATAGTGGATTACTTAAACAGATTTTCATATGTTGTACTATCCTTGCATTTCTGAGATGATGCCTACTTGCTCATGATGGATGATATTTTTGATGTATCAGTTTATGAGTATTTTATTGAGTATTTTTACATCAATGTCCATGAGGAAATTTGTATATAATTCCCTTTCTTTGTTGAGTCTTTGTGTGGTTTATGTATTAGGGTGACTGTGACCTCATAAGGTGAATTTAGCATTGTTCCTTCTGTTTCTATTTTGTGGAATAATTTGATTACTATTGGTATTAACTCTTCTTTGAAAGTCTGGTGTAATTCTGAGCCAAAGGTTTTGGGTTTCTGGGCCTGGGTTTTTTTGTTTGTTTGTTTGTTTGGTTTGGTTTTTTTTTGGCTTTTGTTTTTGTTTTGGTTGGGAGATTTTTAATGACTGCTCCTGTTTCCTTAGGGCTTATAGATCTATTTAAATTGTTTATCTGATCTTGATTTTACCACTTTAGTAAGTGGTATCTATCAAGAAAATTGTCCATTTCTTTTAGATTTTCCAATTTTGTAAAGTATAGGCTTTTGAAGTAAGACCTAATGATTGTTTGGATTTCCTCAGTGTCTGTTTTTATGCCCCCTGTTCATTTCTGATTTTGTTAGTTTGGATATTCCCTCTACCTTTTAGTGGAGTTTTTCTATCTTGCTGACTTTCTCAAAGAACCAGATCTTTGTTTCATTGATTCTTTGTAATGTTCTCTTTGTTTCTATTTTATTGATTTGAGCCCTGAGTTTGGTTATTTCCTGCTGTCTACTCCCCCTGGGTATGTTTGCTTCTTTTTGTTTTAGAGCTTTCAGGTGTCCTGTTAAGTTGTTAGTATGAAATCTCTCCAATTTCTTTATGAAGGCACTCAGTGCTATGAACTTTATTCCTAGCACTGCTTTCACGGTGTCCCATAAATTTGTATGTTGTGCCTTTATTTTCATTGAATTCTAGAAAGTTTTTAGTTTCTTTATTTCTGACTTGATCTTGTGGTCATTTAGTAGAAAGCTGTTCATTTCATGATTTTTGTAGACTTTCTGGTGTTTCTGTTGTTGAAATCCAGCTTTAATACATGGTCATCTGATAGGATACAGGGAGTTATTCAGTTTTCTTGTATCTTGTTGACATTTGCTTTGTGACCAAGTATATGGTCAGTTTTGGAGAAAGTTCAGTGAGGTGCTAAGAAGAAGATATATTCTTTCGTGTTTAGGTGAAATTTTCTTAGATTGCTGTTAGGTCCATTTGAATCATAATGTCTGTTTATATCATAATGTTCTATTATTTCTCTGTTTAGTTTTGTCTGAATGGTGAGAATGGGATGTTGAAGTCTCCTCCCCCTATTAATGTGTGGATAGCATTTTTTTTTTTTTTTTAACAAATGTGGTACCCTTGCATTTGGGGCATGCATAAATGTTGGGAATTGAAATGTCATCTTGGTGGATTTTTTTCTTCAATGAGTATGAAGTGTCCTTCCCATCTCTTTTGATCAGTTTTGGTTGGAAGTCTATTTTGTTGGCTATTAGAATGGCTATACCAGTTTGCTTCTTGGATGCATTTGCTTGGGAAATCTTTTTCCAACTGTTTACTCTGAGGTATCATGTTGATGTGTGTTTTGTGTGCATTAGAGGATGGATTCTATTTTCATATTGATTCTGTTAGCCAGTGTCTTTTTATTGGGGAATTGAGTCCATTGATATTGAGAGATATTAATGAACAATGATTGTTAATTCGTATTAAGTTGTTATTGGGTGTGTGTGTGTGTTTCCCTTCTTTTGGTTTTGCTGGTCCTTATTATTTATTTCCTTTGTTTTCATGAGTGTAGTTACCATCTTTGTGTTGGAGTTTTCCTTCTAATATCCTCTGTAGGATTTGTGGATAGACATTGTTTAAATTTGACTTTGTCATGGAAAATCTTGTTTTCTCCATCTATGGTGATTGAAAGTTTTGCTGATTGTAGGAAATGGGCTGATATCTGTGGTCTCTTAGAATTCATAAGATATCTTTCCAGGCCCTTCTGGTATTTAGAGTCTCCATTGAGAAGTTGGATGTAATTCTATTAAGTCTATCTTTATATGTTACTTGGCCCTTTTCCCTTGCAACTTTTAATATTATTTCTTTGTTCTGTACGTTTTGTATTTTGATTATTATGTGGTGGGGTGACTTTATTTTCTGGTCCAGTTTATTTGGTGTTCTAAAAGCTTCTTTACCTTTATAGGCATCTCATTCTTTAGGTTAGGAAAATTTTCTTATATGATTTTGCTGAATATATTTTCTGGGCCGTTGAGCTGGGAATCTTCTTCTTCTATTCCTATTATTCTTAGGTTTGGTCTTTTTATAGTGTCCTAGATTGCCTGGATGTTTTGTGTTAGGATTTTTTTAGATTTAACATTTTCTTTGACTGATGTATTAATTTCTTCTCTCATATCTTCTTGCGTCTGAGATTCTCTCTTCCGTCTCTTTTATTCTGTTGGTGATGCTTGTGTCTTTAGTTTGTTCACTTTCTTAGATTTTTTTTTCCATCTCCAGGATTCCCTATTCCCTCAGTTTGTTTTCTTCATTACTTCTATTTCTTTCCATTATCTTTGTTGGAGGGGGTCTTTTTTTTTTGGTATAAAGTTTATTAAGGTAAAGGAGAAGGGAGTTTAGGGCAGGGGATGGAGGCAGAGCCATGGAAGACACTGGAACATAGAGAAAAAGGACTGAGGAAAGTTAGAACACAGAGAAATGGAGTTAGAGAGAAAGGTTGACGGGGAGCTTTTATTTCTGCTGATGGTGGGTTTTGTTTTGTTTGTTTGTTTGGATATTTTAGTTTCTGTTTACTCTCTGGTCTTCTGGTCTGAGTGGCATGTTGTTCTGTTGACCAACAAGTCTTCAGCCCACTAGGGTATCTCTACTGAGGTCTTGGTGGTCTTCTGGGGACCCATATGAGATATTCATATAAGATCACATTTTTTTTCCATCTTAGTACTAGCTCTGGGCCTGTGGGCACCAAAGATGTGTTGGTTGATTGAACTACTTCTTAGGTACTTGGATATTCAGGTTATTTTTCTAGAAACCTATGAAACTCACACCTTGAATCTTTCATGACAATGTCTCCTTAAGAATAAGTAAATAAAGTAGGGGGGCTCATAAATCCACTCTTCTTGTGCATATTCTTCTGCATGTATGCTTTCTCTTCCTATCAGTGTTCCTAGCATTTCAATGTATGTTCCCTTTCAGATTAACAACGTGGCATATATACTTAGCAGATGCTCGGCTTTTTCATGGCATTTTTATTGGTTATTTTCATGTGTTTCTAGGCACTAGCACAGTTCTTGTTGAATGCTTTCAGAACATTATCAAAAGATCCCAATAATTTTGAATTATAGTGAATGTTGAAATAGAAGCATGGGATAGGCATGAGAACTGGTGCGTGGCATAAGGCCCATGCGTTTTAGCAACTGGCTGGACCAGCAGAAGGGGAGCTACCAAGTCACACAAGAATTTCTTAGCCTCAGCACTTATAGGTGGGGATTTAGACACATCTTAAATCTTAGAGAGGTTTTAGTATTTCAGAACTTAGTCATCATCAAATGTGACTTATTTTTTTATCATAACCCGTTGAAACTAACATTATAGCTTCGTGCATTTTGGGAGGAGGCAGAAGGTCACTGCATAATGTCTTGGTGCTAACTAAAAATTTGAGGGCCCTGTAATATCTCACTTGCTTCCTCACTTGGTTTCCACCATTTTTCTCTGGCAGGTTCCACTTGGCTTCTCAGCTCCAGTAGAGGACCTCCCTCCTGTCCCCCACATGGCATCCTGTACTCTGGAGAACCTGTACCTTCTGATGGGAAGGGAGCTAGAAGATCTGGAGGAAGTGCCCCCAGGAAACGTGCTAGGTAGGGTACGCAAGGGACTCCACTCTCTCCAGCCTTGAAAGCTATCCAACTTGTCACAGGGTATTCAGTGACATGTTTAAAGAGAATAGCATGTCTTTTTTCATAGTTCATAATTTTTTTTCTGGAGTCTTTAATGTAGTATAACTGAGTCACCATTATGTTTGTCAGTAATTTGGAGATCTAGTTCAAACACATACATACTATTTAAGTAAACTGGCACTCTGTCTTAAGTGGAGGTTCCATTTGTTTGGAAGCTAAAAAGAATTCTTACTCATAAGTCATTGTAGATGACCAAACACTTCTGAGTCTACAGGTTTAATTCTAGTTTTTGGAGTGTTTTTTTGATAGAAGATCTGTTTAAATTCATTCCTTTTCCCCTCACCCCCACTCCAAATATTTCTTACTGCCGAGAACTGCTTCTCTAATAGTAGTTGATTAGTATTAATTTTTCTGTAAATGTTGTTCCTTGTCCCATGCTTGATTCCTGCCCTGTATGCAGAACCCATTGAGTGCTTAGTGCTGCCCTTGAGACAAGGGCTCCACCCAAACCAGGACATGGACTGCTATGTCCCATTGTGCACTTGGGTTCCGACCCATACAGTCCCTGTCAGCTATAGAGCTGTTCAGTCCATGACTGCTTAGATGAGAAAGTCTTGTTAAACCAAGAATATTGGTCTAGAATAGCTACTGGTTTGCCTGCATTTTGTGGGATCTCATCCAAGAAATTTGCCAAAACATTTTGTTATGCTTCTGGTGAGATATATATATATTAATTCATTCAAATTTATTTTATTTGACATGGAATTAGTAGAATTCCTGGGTTCTCCCTAGTCCCTATTTTGTTTCTACACCTTTGGAAAATGCCACTGGACTTTTGATCTAGCTGACGATTGATCTAGCTTTGTGAGTGACTATAGCCAACTTCATCAGATCTTTGAGAGAATGGGAACACCACCTCTACTCCTAATCCCTCATAGGTATTACTGTGGCTTAGACCCCCAACACCTTTGTGTTTTAAATGGCCCTGTAACCTAGAGGAGCTCAGCTTGACGTCCATGGGTGGCCTTCTTAATGGTGCCTCCGCCTAAGGCCCAATGTGTTCTCCAGTAGAAGTGATAGGAGCATGGCCAGCAGTGATTTCTAGTGTTCTTCTGAGTTCCTAGATACTGTCCAAGGTTATGGTTAAGTGTTACTAGAAGGGTTCAAACCATATCTTTTTCATCTGTCCCTCAAAGCAGCCATGGTTCTGCCCTCTGCCGTAGGGAGACCTACTATGAGCTAAAACTGTTCATTTCTTCTTGTGGAAAATAGATATATACTTTCCTCTTATTTTCTAAAAATTGTGCAATAGTGGTAGAAGGTGAGTAAACGTGACTAAACATTGTCATTTACCTATTTAAGAATAGGCCAAAGGGACACTCACTTAGAGGCAAAGAAGATGGAGTAGGAAAAGGCAAGTGTATTTCTTGTATCCTTAGGACTGTATTTAGCTTCGTAAGTCTCAGTCCATAGCCCTTGAATGTTTGAGTCTAGGTCCTTGGTGAGACAGAACATCGTGGTGGCAGGAGCATGTGGTGTGTGTGACTTTATGGCAGCCAGGAAGCAGAGCAGAGTGCCTCTTGCCTCAGTGGATGGGAAGAGGAGTAAAGCCACAACGGGAAGGATGAGATGTCACTCCAGTTACTGCTCTAGGCTCCAATCTCCAGCCAGGCCCCACCTTCCAGAATTCTACTTCCCAATAGTCAAACTGTTCTTTAGCTCAGAACCCTCATGATCTGATTGTCTCTGGGAACACAGCCCTCAACATTAAGTACTCAGCTTCATTAAACTTCGAAGCATTTCTCAAGCCAGATAAGTAGATACCATCGTAGCCTCCTTGCTTTTATTTGGAGGTAAAAAAAATAAACTTCCTGGTGACCTATGTATGTGGTCTTGTTTCTCTGATTTTGTCATATGCCCCAGTCACAGCAAGGGAGGCCCAGGACTAAGTACAGACATATTTGGACTATGAATGGTTTACAATGCCAGCCAACCCATCCCCACCCTCATCTCCTATTGCCTAGCGATTCATGGGCCCCCTTTGTTAAAGTTATGTTTCTTCACATTAACAAGCAAGATCCTCCCCCAAAAGGATTATGAGTGCAACACTGAAGGAATCAGAGCCAGGCTCACCTCTGATTTGCCCTCTAAATTGAAACAGACAGTAATTGTTTCCAACATTAACTGAGCTCCCTATATAACTATCAAGAACAAAGACACCACCATTCTGCCCATAGTTTCCCACCAACTAATTATATTGGCTTCTGGCCAGGCATGCACCCTTGCTGGGCTTAAAGATTTACAAATGATTTCAACCAACTGCCTTAGTTACTAACATTACTGGCAATTCTGTTTCTGTGGTAGAAACAAAACAGCTACATTTGTTTTTCCAAGATTGTTATCTATGGATTCCCATGAATTCATATAATATTCATCATTTAGCAAAAACTTGAAGGGCAGAACGTTAACTAGCAATATACAGAGTATGTTTTGTTGTTCTAACTATAAAATCCTAACAACAATAAAATACCTACAAAATTGAATTTGATATTCTGGTTGTATTGCAGCAGGCTGATATATATTCCAAGTCAAAATGCAGTCAATTTAAAATTCTTCATATTTATACCATGAAAGTTTTTTTTCCTTTAGTTTTTTTTTTTTTTTTTTGTGGTTTTACTGTGTGACCCTGGCTGTCCTGGAACTTACTCTATAGACCAGGCTCGCCTTGAACTCCCAGAGATCTGCCAGTCTCTGCCTGTTTTACCTGGATTGTCAGTATCTCCATGGTTGGAGAAGAGTAATACTACCTTCCAAGTCCCTTTGAAGCCTCTAACTTCTTGGGCTGTGGTTCTTAAAGATAAACTTTATTTCAGTAATGAGCTGTTTTCCCTCCCAGTATTCACTGGAAGGCCCAGTAACTGTCTCGACAGGTCAATTGGGCCTGATGACCCATTAGAACGACTCCATCAGAACACCATGAACTGATTTGCAGCTTCAGAATCTAGAACAACTTCTTCAGGCAAATTCCTCTTGTTCATTGTTTTAAAATCATGCAGCATATGTTAGCAGTTGCAAGTTCCTAAGCCAAGGTGTTTAATAGAAGCAGCTGTCCAGAGCTAGCGAGGGTGAAGGAGGGGGCTGAGAGCTTTTGTCTTAGAAAGTAGGTAGGACAGAAGGCCAGGTGGTAGCTAAGGACAGTGAAGGTTTGCTAGGGTACATTGACTAAGCCCAGGTGTATCCACACAGTGTTTCATTGTTTACAGTTTGAAATCAAAAGGTGTGCTTGCTGAATTGGATGGAACAATCTTCTGCATGTCCTAGTTACCCATTGCTGCATGAGAAGCCTTAAAGCCTAGTGGCTTAAAATAAAGCTGGCTTTTTTTAGTGCAGCTGCACTTTGCATATTTTCTTGGTGTGGATGGTGTATATGTTCCACCGGGTATCTGCTGAGGGAGTTCATGGGGGCCAGAGTTGTAGGAAGAGCCTTTCACCTCTGCATGCTGGAAGCTGATGCTGCCTCTTAGCTGTGGCCTTGGTGAGTAGTAGCAGGTGAGTAGTTTGTTACACTTTGAATATGAATTATCCCTCCACAGACTCATTTGTTGGGTGTTTTTCTTCTGTCAGTAGTATTATTTGGGGAACTGGTAGACATGTTCAGAGATAGGCCAGTCTGGAGACTGCATCACCAGGATATATCTTGCTCTGCCGTCTTTCCTGCTTCTTTCATCCTGAGGAGAGCAGCTTCCCTCTCTCTGGGTTCCCTATGTCATGTTCTGCTTGGGCATGGGCCTAGAGTCAATGGAGCCAGGATTTGTAGAATGCAATCTCTAGAACTGTGCTAAAATATATCATTCCTCTCCTTACATTCTTTCATGAGTATGTCCCAGCATCCAGCTCAGGAGCTCTGTCACTTTTAGGGCATGCCTTCCGTAGACTGCAGCTTCATGCCACCACATCCTGTTTGTTTGAAGTGAATTGTGGCCCATATTCTAAGAAGGGAAACTACTTATTTATCTATCTGTTTTTGATGTTTTTTTTTTAAACCTTACTTTTAATGAGGGGCCTGCCTAGGATTTATGGACAGTGCTTTAAAACCACCACACTACTGTTCACAGGTAATTTCTTGCTTCCTTTTGCATTTTATGACCTATCTATACACATCAAAAATTAAGATAGAAATGTTCATAGTGATCGGGGAGGGCCTGGGAGCTCTTTTTGACTCTGTTCACTTAGATTAAAAAGTCATACCTATTTAATAAGAAACTGGTGGCCAATGATGTGACTGATGGCCATCTGCTTTTCATCAGAAACCATGTAGCACTGAGTTCATTCAGTGCAGATGAGAACTGCTTTGTTGGAAGAGGAAATGAAAACATTATATAGCATTCTTGGATCATCAGTATTAGGTAGTCAGACTCTACAGCAAAGTTCTTTTATTGGAACACTTGAAAATGCAGATTTCACATTTGAACTTAGCTGTAACTCACTTCAGAACTTGTATGTGCTGATAAATATGGAATATATTTTGTAGTCTGGAAGTAGTTGATTTCAAGTTTAAAGTCATTTAATTCCAACCTGATGTTTGTACAGATGGGACCAAAGAAACCTAACTTTGTGGAGTACGCAATAGTCTTTTGTTCAATTCCCCACTGAAAATATCTCTAAAAATAAATGTTTGCTACAGGCTTGTACTAAAATGTGAGGGGAAATTGAATTAGAATTCCAAATCCTTGGTCTTTTCATATACTCTTGAAGATCTCTTCCATATGGTCGAGCCTTTAAAAGCTCAGGGACACATTCTGAGAGAAAACATGATATTCCTCTATACAACATAAGGAAAATAATAAATATTAATTAGCCTTTTTCTGAACAGATTTATTTCTGCCATCATTGGTTGCTGAGCCAATAGGAAGTCAATGTCAGTGGTCAGTATAGGTTGAATGGGGAGTGTGCGTGCATGTGTGTATGTGTGTGTGTTGGGGTATATTCAGTTAATGTGAAGTAACTTAGAAATAAGAATTGTTGGAAGGATTTTACCATCAGCTTTAACTTGATTCATTTAAAAAGAAATCCCAGCAGTATGTGCTTGTTGTCCTTCAGTCTTAGTGATAGTTTTATACTTTAAATTTATTCCTTAAGAATTTTTTACAATGTATATTATTATCAGCATTTCTGTTGGAGAGAGTTTATTTTAATCAGCAAAAATTGAACACCTTGAGTAGCTTCTTACATTTAGTAGGTTAACCTAATTTTCATTTACAGGTGATAATGATTTACAAATTTACTTTTATATAATGATTATATCTTATTTCTTTATGTTTTTATATTGCTGATAAAGGCTGACAAATAACAGTGGGTGTAGCTGCTGTTCCTGACTTTAATGGCAGTGCCCTAGAGTTCCAACTTCACCTTTGGTTCAGTGACTCTTATTTATCAGGCCAGGAATGATACTGAACTCTATTGATGACTCCTCAGACTGTGAAGACAGAGTGTTAGAGGCTTCCTGTTATAACTAATGCCATGAGTTATGTTTAATTCTCTGTGTGTTCAGAGAAAAGCCCCAGCTGTTGATCATTGCACATTCGAATAGAATGTTAGATTTAACATTAGTGTTGTATCCAGATTTTAATCATATAATGAGGACAACAGACCAGTATTTCCTAAGTATCATGAAAATACCAAATGGGAAACTTTGGTCTTCTTCCCCTTCCAGAACTGCACTGTCTGGGTGGTGGCCACTAACTACGTCCAGCCATTTACATTAAATAGTTTGAAACCAAACGTAAGTAAAATTCTCATTTCTACAAGTTTACTTGTACATTTGCACTTCATCAGTTGTAGTAGCCATATTTCCAGTACTATGTAGCCATGTTGTAGAAGTAAAGCTGGGAGAATGTGTATATAATTTGAGGTTTGAAGTAGCTCTCTTACTTCTAAAGCCAGCTAGCTGTGCCTGATGAGTAATGGGTCTGCCTGTTGGAGTCTAGGATGCTCTGTATTCCTCAGTCCCAATTCTGTTTTTGTCTTCCTACCTGAGTTCTTGATTATAAAACTGTCTTTTAAATTTAAAGTTATATATGATTACTATTTAATAATTAACCATATTTAATATTTTAAAAATATTTAACATAAAAAAATAACTTTCCTAACTGGAGATATAGTTTAGTAATAGACTGTATATTTACTTATGTGCAAGGTCTTAGAATAAAGAAAGAAAGCCCATTGCCATAATACATTTAAAATAATTTAATAATGTAGTACAAGCTCTACATGGGTAAATTTGAAAGTTCAGGTAAGCTAAGCAAAAGTCACCTCTTTCTGTTTGTGGAACAGATACTGGCATTAGAGTACATGTGTAAAAGAAATAAAAGTTACAGCACTTTTCCTTCATGGTCTGGGAAACAGTCAAGTGTCATAAGGTTTTCTGATTCTTAAAATTTGTGATATTGATTTATATGAAACCATCTGTCCCTGGCTGCTTATCAAGTTTGTGATGAAGTATGTTGTCAACCAGTTGTGGCACCACCATGGTTAGTTTTCTTGGTCTGTCAGTGCTCATGCTGTCAAAGATAATAGAACTAACTGACTGGGTCATAGAGACCTGTTAACATTGACTATGATAATGACATTGACAACTAATGTCTATCCAAGCTTACTGTGTGCTAGAAACTACTAAATATTTCTTGGTGGTTGTCTTATTTACTCCGTGCCAGTGAAAGAGGGGATTGAAACTTGAAAACACCAAGTAAACTTTTTTTAATGTTTATTTATTATTTCCAGTTACATCTCCATCACAGTGCCCTCTTTCTACATCTCCTGGTCCCATCCTCCCACTCTTTTCCCCCTTCTTCCTCCTATCCTTCTCCTCTGGAGTGGGATGTCCCTACATATCAGACCCCTCGCCAGTTCAGCAGTCATATGAGGCTAAGAGCTTCCTCATGCACTGGGGTCCTACAAGGCAACACCACTAGTGCAAAGTGTCTCACTAACAGGAATCAAAGTCTATGTTCCTGTTCCTTTTGGTGTGTTGGTTGTAGGATAGTTATCCTGTACTATATGGCTAAAATCCGACTATAAGTGAATAGATGCCATGTGCATCCTTCTGAGTCTGGGTTAGCTCACTCAGGATGAGCTTCTCTAGTTCTATCCATTTGGCTGCAAATTGCATGATTTCCCTGTTTCTGATGGCTGAGTAGTGATCTATGATACAGTGGTGAGCATTGTGAAGGCTGGTGTGTCTAGCTGCTATCTTTTTTTTGTGGCTGTCTAATCTTTTTGTTTCTGTATCATTTAGGTTTTCCACCTTTGCTCCTAATCAGTCTTACTGATTTATGACTTTTGAGATTGTATTTTTCAGTCTGCCTTTAAAGAATAAGTCTTCATATTAATCTGATCTTTTTTACAAATCTTTCTGCTAGTCAGATTGTGTTTTTTCTTCCTTCCTTCCTTCCTTTTTTCTAATTATTTGTAGGATTTGTTTCACTTATTATATTTAAACTAATGTATGTATGGCCCGACTCTTAGCATGACTGACTGAATGCCTTTCATTTTACGTGTAGCTTTCATTCTTTTTCTTTTGAGATGGGGTTTTACTCTGTAGTTATGTAGATCAGGCTGGCCTTAAACTCAGAGATTTGCCTGACTCTGCCTCTCAAGTGCTGGTATTTGAGCAGTAACCACACCTAGTCTTATCATTATGTTGTTATGTGTACCGTAATTAGCACTTTGCAACCAGTTAATGGACTAAAGTTGCAGGTGGCATTGGGACATGCTCAATCCCTTTAGCTCTGGAAACCACTGAGCAGGTTCTAGGAAGGGGACATCTATCTATCTGTCACCTCAACTTCAGTTGTTGCTGTATGTTTGATACACTGCTAAGTTGTGTAAGCTAAATGTGCCTCTTGGTTCTCGTAGTCATTGACTGAAGTATTTGTCTCTGAACATGTATCGTTTGAAGTGTTACATTGACACTGCTTCTTCCTAATCTAAAAGTTGCCCCTCTAGACCTTATACAAGGACAAAAGAGCATTTAGGTAGGAACCCTGCTCCATCTCTGAAGAATATATGTATATATTCCTGTTTTATTCTTTTTGTTTTGTTTTGTTTTTTGAGAGTATCACTATGTATAACCCAGGCTGGCCTGAAACTTATGATCCTTCCACCTTGGCCTCTCATTGCTGGAATTACAGGTGTACACTACCACACCCAGCTTCCTCTTTTACTGTTTCTTAGGTGAAGCTTAAAGAACAGAGAGCAGATTGTGAGGGAAATGAAGCAAATAGTATTTGGAATTGTTGGTTAAAGAAACAAAGCAGATTAATGTGTCAAAAATAGTTGAGTCAATGGTAGGGGTTCAGGCAAGGGGGAAGATTCAAGATTCAGTAAAATTTTCAAGTGTTCAATGATGTGTTAAGTCTCTCAGTACTGCAGGAGACAGGAACATCTTGTGAGAGAGGAAGGAAGGGAGTGACATTCTGAAACCCAGTAAATGGAAGGAGAAATGATAGTGAGGCATTGCCAGCAGATCATTACACTGTACTTAGACTAAGTTGGATCAACATTGGGCTCCCAGAAGAAGTAGAAATGTGAGACCCACCAAGCATCACACAGACATGGAAATATAAGGTTGGCCTGAGCATAGTGCCAGTCAGGGATGGACTAGAGGCTACTCTTAGACAACTGGAAGCTTTCCTACAAGTGAACTTGTAGGAAATGCTACTGACACCTTCAAGGGTCTGGGCAGGCTCTCATGCTACAAAACAACCTCCTGCAAACTCAGCTGGCAAGCTTCTTGCCGTTTCTTGAGCTGTAGCTATAATTTTGGCCCAAGTGTGTTTTGGATGCAGTAGTTAAAGCCATGAGTAGTTGCATAATGATACACAATACACAAAATGATGAGTAGACTTCTAGCCTATTCTATTTCAAAGATTTGTTAGAAGCACACTTGTGAGGTTGGTAATTAATGGTTGACATAATTGCTGGGCCAACACTGACCAGCCTGGGGAGGCCAGAGCCTGGAATTTGGCTAAATTAACAAGACACCAATGGGTCAAGTGTTAACTATAAGGAAGCAGGAGAGGAGACTGTAATGGACTAAGCAAAAGTCAAGTCCAGGAGATAGGTGATGAGGTGTTGGTTTTAGTATTTATAGCTCATTTCAAAATGGGGCAATAATTAGACATTGGTGGTTCATTCCATATAGTCTTTTGATTAAAACAGATTTTTCTTTCAACAATTTCATATACATGAATTGATGCACTCATTTGAAGTACAAATTGACATTGTCTTAAGGATTTTTTTGTTTGTACTTTTTAAATTTTTTTTTATTTAAGTTACATCTCAATCACAATTCCCTCCTTATTCCCCTCCTCCGGTCCCACCCTCCCACCCTCTTTCCCCTTACACCCCCCCATCCGCTTCCTTTTTATTTTATTTTTTTTTTAAGTTTAAGGTATATCTTTTTCCCTCCAACAGCTCCCCCTTCCAGTCCAACAAATTCCTCTTTCTCTTATAACAACAAATATAATACAAAACAACAAAAATAAATTGGCCACAATTATGAAAATTATAAGACTTAGCATACATTCCCATGTTCAGTCCATAGGTATTTGGTAACTGACTTTAACATTCTACTATACATCCATCTCGAGATTAAATATCTATATCCAACTCAGCCTCCATCCTAACTTCCATCACCATGTCTTAAGGATTTTAAAGGTGTGTTTTACAGGGAAGTATAAATCTGTGTTAAGTTTTCTGGTTTTGTTTGTTTGTTTTTTATGTTTCCTGAGGGAGAGGTATTTCTTTAAGACCCTGAGACTAGCTTGTAGAAAGGAAACTTTTGAGTAATCACAGTAAGGATGAATTTTGAATAGTGGCAATTTTTATGAAAACTTTACAGAGCTTAATCTTTCAGAAAAGATAAAGTGTGTGTGACTTAGAGGAACTCAGGGTTGGATGAAGATTTCAATTATGATCTAAAAAAACATGAGTATATATGGCAGACACTTAGATATGAAGTAACTCAGAAATGTATTTTAAAAATCTTAATAGTGTTCCTTCATAGTCATTAGAAGGGCAAAAATATTAAAATCTGGTTATACCTTGTATTGTATTTGTAGAACTATTGATATCCTTTGAAGGATGCATGATCCAAGATGTTGTAGTTTTAACTTGAGAGGGAAGCTTTAGTAGACTCTTAAACAAGGAACATGCAAGGATGTTAGTAGTCCATCTGTTCATGAGAGAAGAGCAAATTAAATGCTCATCACTGCAAATCATATTGTTGTTATGAATTGGAATGTTACACATGAGTGAAAATGAATAATATTATATTATCAGTTTTGAGCAGTCTTAAAAATACAATGAGTTGAAAACAAGCACAATGAAGAATTTCCAAGTATGTAAATACTGCAGATTGTTTACAAACAGATGTGTCTGTAGTTAAAAAAAAAAAAAGGACAGGAAATGTAAGGTAAAGTGGAGAGAGTTGGAACTGACAGGGATGTTTACTGTCCCATTTCTTTGAGCAGTGAGGTTATGTCATTTCTGTATTTTTCTTTTTTTTTAATTTTTTTTATTTCTTCAAGTTACATCTCAATGGCAATCCCCTCCCTACTCCCCCCTCCAGTCCCACCCTCAACCCCCGATTCCTCTTCCCTTTTTTTTTTAAAGTTTAAGGTATATCTTATTTCCCCCAACAGTTCCCCCTTTCAGTCCAACAAATGGCTCTTTCTCTTATAATAATAGATACAATACAAAACAACAGAGGGAATTAGGCCACATTTATGAGGGTTATATATATGGCTTAGCATACATTCCCAATGTCCAGTCCATATGTATTTGGTACCTGACTTTAACATTCTACTATCTAACCATCTCCATGAGTTTAAAGTTCTATATCTAACTCAGCTTTCATACTAACTTGCAACACAATTTTAAAAGTATCTTCCTAGATCCATAACACTCTCTTGACTCCTAAACAACTCAAAATTTAATTATGAGACTCTAGCTATCTATTCTTCAACCACCTCAGAGACCTGAGAGGGATAAATATATCAGATTTTATAGGAAGTACAGGGCCTACAGCTTCCAAAACTAAGAAATGACATACCAGTGGCTGTCTAGACAGTTCCCATTTTCTCTCCATACATTATAGCATCTATCTTCAGTCATTTGGCCCCGTTTCTCTGACAGACATTGATTGTAGAGCAGGGTTTATGAAGGACTTGCCTACCCTGTCTTGGCAGAGCCAGGCTGTCTACTTACCTGCTACCAAGTTTTGTCCTTTTTGGACAACATTCTGTCTAAAGTTGGAGCAAGGGGCTTTTCCTACCAAGAGATAGGCTTGTGACTAATTCAATCATCTCCCACTGGAGATTCTTTGATGCTCATCTTCAGCTTGGAGTAGAATAGGGGGTGCTGTCAGGAGTTGATATGTCTCGATATCAAAAATATCTAAAGTTAAGAAAACATCTTTGAATGCCATATTCTGCAGATCTCTTGAGGTTTTTGAAGATACCCTATCTATCTCTTATATTAGGATAAGTAGATGTTGCTTGTCTCTTAGCAGCTTTATTTCTGATTAGCTTAGAAAATAACTATAATAGACTGTCATAGTACCTAACACAATGACCGGCTTGCATGACTATTAGTTTGCATTTCTTAATTATCCTAAACAGTATATGACAATTAGTAGCAAAAGGCCGAAACTTCACAGTTCATTTTTTTCTTTACCCCCTTGCCCTTCCATCCCATTTCTCTGGGGTGGGGTGTCCCTATATAACAGTCCCTCATCTCAGTTCAGAGGTCGTATGAGGGCCAAGAGCCTCCTCATTCATTGGGGGTCTACGAGGCAGTACCACCAGTGAAAAGTGTCTCATTGCCCGGGAGAGAGAACTAAAAAACAAACAAACAAATAAGCAGACAAACAGATGAAAAAAGAATAAAAAATAAAAATAAAAAATCCCTTTGGTGTGTTAGTTGTAGTATCGATATCCTCTACTATATAGCTAAAATCCTACTATAAGTGAATAGATGCCATATGCATCCTTCTGAGTCTGGGTTAGCTCACTCAGTATGAGCTTTTCTAGTTCCATCCATTTGGCTGCAAATTGCATAATTTCATTGTTTCTGATAGCTGAATAATATTCCATTGTGTAGATGTACCATGTTTTTTTAACCCATTCTTTGGTTGAGGGACATCTGGGTTGCTTCAGTTTCTAGCTATTACAAATAAGGCTGTTATAAACATAGATGAGGAAACTTCCTTATGATTCCGTAAGGAGACATTTGGGTGTATACCCAGAAGTGGTATGGCTGGGTCTTGAGGCAGAGTTATTCCAAGTTTTCTAAGGTATCGCCAGACTGACTCCACAGTGGTTGCACAAGCCTGCACTCCCACCAGCAATGGAGTAGAGTACCCCTTTCTCCACAACCTCGCCAGCATGTGCTGTCATTTGAGCTTTTGATCTTAGCCATTCTGACAGGTGTGAGATGGAATCTCAGAGTCATCTTGAGTTGCATTTCTCTGATGATTAAGGATGCTGGGCATTTCTTCAAGTGTCTCTCATCCATTAGGGATTCCTCCTTTGTGAATTCTGTATTTAGCTCTGTCCCCAATTTTTTGATTGGATTATTTGGTTTCTTGGCATTTAATTTCTTGAGTTCCTTGTAGATTTAGGATATTAGCCCTCTGTCAGATGTGGGGTTGGTGAAGATTTTCTCCCAGTCTGTAGGCTGCCGTTTTGTTTGAATGACAGTGTCTTTTGCCTTACAGAAGCTTTTCAGTTTCATGAGGTCCCATTTATTGATTGTTGATCTCAGGTCCTGAGCTGTTGGTGTTCTGTTCAGGAAGTTGTCACCTGTGCCAATAAGTTCGAGGGTTTTTCCCACTTTTTCTTCTAGTAGATTTAGTGTGACCGTCCTTATGTTAAGGTCCTTGATCCACTTGGACTTAAGTTTTGTACAAGGTGATAAATATGGGTCTAATTTCATTCTTTTACAAGTGGACATCCAGTTGGACGAGCACCATTTGTTGAAGATGCTGTCCTTCCTCCATTGTGCCGTTTTGGCTTCTTTGTCAAAAATTAGGTGGCCATAAGTGTGTGGGTCTATGTCTGGATCTTCAATTCGATTCCATTGATCTACTGGTCTGTTTCTATACCAATACCATGCTGTTTTTACAACTATTGCTCTGTAGTACAGCTTGAAATCTGGGATGGTGATACCTCCAGATACTTTTTTATTGTACAGGATTGATTTAGCTATTCTGGGCTTTTTGTTGTTCCATATGAAATCGAGGATAGCTCTTTCCACGTCTATAAAAAAAATTGTGTTGGTATTCTGATAGGAATTGCACTGAATCTATATAGTCCTTTTGGTAGGATAGCCATTTTTATTATGTTGATCCTACCTATCCATGAGCATGGGAGATCTTTCCATCTTCTAAAGGGCTCTTCCATTTCTTTCTTCAAGGGCTTGAAGTTCTTGTTGTACAGGTCCTTTACTTGCTTGGTTAGAGTTACCTCCAGGTATTTTATGTTGTTTGTGGCTATTGTGAAGGGGGTTGTTTCCCTTATTTCTTTCTCAGCCCATTTGTTTGTTGTATAAAGAAGGGCTTCTGATTTTTTTGAATGAATTTTGTATCCGGCCACTTTGCTGAAGGTGTTTATCAGCTATAAGAGTTCTCTGGTTGAATTTTTGGGGTCGCTTATGTATACTATCATATCATCTGCAAATAGGGATAATTTGACTTCTTTGTTTCCGATGTTTATCCCCTTAATCTCCGTTAGTTGTCTTATTGCTCTAGCAAGAACTTCAAGTACTATATTGAAGAGATATGGTGAAAGTGGACATCCTTGTCTTGTCCCTGAGTTTAGAGGAAATGCTTCAAGTTTCTCTCCATTTAATTTGATGTTGGCCACTGGCCTGCTGTATATTGCCTTTATTATTTCTAGGTATTTCCCTTGTATGCCCGTTTTCTCCAGAACTTTTAGCATGAAGGGGTGTTGGATTTTGTCAAATGTTTTTTCTGCATCTGGCGAGATTATCATATGGTTTTTTTCTTTTATCTTGTTTATATGTTGAATGAAGTTGATAGACTTTCATATGTTGTACCATCCCTGCATTCCTGGGATGAAACCTACTTGATAATGGTGTATGATACTTTTGATGTGTTCTTGAATTCGGTTTGCTAGTATTTTATTAAGTATTTTTGCATCTATGTTCATGAGGGAGATTGGTCTGAAGTTCTCTTTGTTTGGTCTTTGTGTGGTTTAGAAATCAGGGTGACTATTGCCTCATAGAATGAGTTTGGCAATGTTCTTTCTGATTCTATTTGGTGAAAGAGTTTGAAGAGTACTGGTGTTAGCTCCTTTTTGAAGGTCTTGTAGAATTCCATGCTAAAGCCATCTGGCCCTGGGCTTTTTTTGTTTGGGGGATTTTTAATGACTGTTTCTATTTCCTTAGGGGTTATAGGACTGTTTAATCTGTTAATCTGATCTTGATTTAGCTTCAGAAGGTGGAATCTATAAAGAAAATTGTCCATTTCACTTAAGTTTTCAAATTTGGTGGAGTATAGATTTTTAAAGTAGGATTCAAATATTCTCTGGATTTCCTCAATGTCTGTTGTTATTTCTCCCTTTTCATTTCTGATTTTGTTGATTTGGGTTTTTTCCTTCTGCCTTTTAGTTAATTTGGCTAAGGGTCTGTCTATTTTGTTGATTTTCTCGAAGATCCAACTCTTGGTTTCATTGATTCTTTGTACAGTTCTCTTTGTTTCTAAGTTGTTGACTTCAGCCCTAAGTTTGATGATCTCCTGCCTTCTGCCCCTCTTGGGAGTGTTTGCTTCTTTTTTTTTTTTTCCAATTCACCCACTTTAGCTGTTAATTTGCTAATATGAGCTGTCACAATTTTCTTTTTGAAGGCATTTAGTGCTATGAACTTTCCTCGTAGCACAGCTTTCATTGTGTCCCATAGGTTTGGGTATGTTGTGTCTTCATTTTCATTGGATTTTAAGAAGTCTTTGAATTCCTTCTTTATTTCTTCCCTGACCCAGTGTTCCTCTAGTAAAGACAACTTTCTGTTGTTTCTTTTGCTATTGAACTCCAGCTTTATTCCATGGTGGTCTGCTAAGATACAAGGGGTTATTTCAATTTTCCTGTATCTATTGATGCTATCTTTGTGTCTAACTATATGGTCGATTTTGGAGAAGGTTCCGTGAGGTGCTGAGAAGAAGGTGTCTTCTTTTGTGTTTGGGTGAAACGTTCTGTAGATATTTGTTAGGTCCATTTGGTTCATGATCTCTGTTAGACTCATTATTTCTCTGTTTGGCTTCTGTCTTGATGATCTGTCCATAGTTGTGAGTGGGGTGTTGAAGTTTCTCACTACTAAAGTGTTTGGATCGATGTGCGATTTAAGTTTTAGAAGTGTTTCTTTCATAAATGTAGGTGCCTTTGTATTTGGGGCATAGATGTTCAATATTGAGATGTACTCTTGGTGGATATTTCCTTTAACGAGTATGTAATGTCCTTCTCTGTCTTTTTTTATTAACTTCAATTGGAAGTCTATTTTGTTTGATATTAGGGTGGCTACTCCAGCTTGTTTCCTGGGTCCATTTGCTTGGAAAACCTTTCCCCAGCCCTTTACTCTGAGATAGTGTCTGTCTTCAATAGTGAAATGTGTTTCTTGTATGCAGCAAAAAGATGGGTCTTGTTTATGGATCCAGTCTGTAAGTCTGTTTCTTTTTATTGGCGAGTTGAATCCATTGATATTGATGGATATTACTGACCAGGGGTTGTTATTTCCCATTATTTTGGTATAGCTGGTCGTCTTGTGTTTCTTTTTGTTTAGTTGCTGTGGAGGTTTCTATTTCCTCTGTTTTCTTGGGTGTAGTTATCTTCTCTGTGTTGGAATTTTCCTTTTAGGATCTTCTGTAGGGCTGGGTTTGTGAGGAGATATTGTTTGAATTTGATTTTGTCATGGAATATCTTGTTTTCTCCATCTACGTTGATAGAGAGTTTTGCTAGGTATAGTAGTCTGGCTGGGCACCTATGTTCTCTCAGGGCTTGTAGGACATCTGTCCAGGCCCTTGTAGCTTTTAAAGTTTCTGAGGAGAAGTCAGGTGTCATTCTAATGGGTCTGCCATTGTATGTGACTTGGCCTTTTTATCTTACAGCTTTTAATATCCTTTCTTTGTTCTCTACATTTGGAGTTTCAATTATTATGTGGCGAAAGGAGTTTCTTTTCTGATCTTATCTGTTTGGTGTTCTGTAAGCCTCTTTGATTTTTATTGGCATCTGTTTCTTTAGGTTTGGGAAGTTTTCTTCTATGATTTTGTTGAAGATATTTCCTGGACCATGGAGTCGGGTGTCTTCTCTTTCCTCTATGCCTATAATTCTTAGGTTCTGTCTTTTCATTGAGTCCTTGATTTCTTGGATATTGTGGGTGAGAGATTTTTTAGCTTTCTCATTTTCTTTGGATGTTGTATTGATTTCTTCCATCGAATCTTCCATGCCTGAGATCCTGTCTTCCATCTGTTGAATCCTATTTTTGATACTCAAATCCATAGTTCCTGTTCTCTTCCCTTGATTCTCCATTTCCATTTTTAACTCTTACTGTGTTTTCTTTATTGTTTCCATTTCCATTTTCATGTCTTGAGTGATTCTATTTGTTTTGTACATTTCCAGCTCCAGTTTGCTTGTCTTTGCCTGGAAGTCTTCCATTGCCCTCTCTTTTTCTTGTTCAAGGTGAGCCACCTTGTTCTGAAGTTCTCTAATGTTGTTTTCCATCGCTTTCGTATGTGCAATTGTGGCTTCTTTGAATTCCTTTGTAGATTTAAGTTCTTCTTGAAGGGACTCTATCATTTTCCATAATGTAGAATTGTCCTCGTTTTCATGTGTTTCAGCTGTGGTGAGGTGGTCCGGGCTGGATGAAATAGCATTGCTTTCTTTTGTTGGAGTTATTTCTCTCTGTTTTTTTCTTGGTCTGGGGCTTCTGGCCATTGGAAATTTCTAGCTGTCTTCTGGAGTTGGGTCCAAAGGGGGCGCTTTGGTGTAGGAGTCGAATTGCCTTACTCCACCCCTGTAAGGTGAGTCATTCAGCCCCGCCTCCTAGGTGGAGATCTAACTAATCCAGGGTGTGGAGCTGTGTACAAGTAAGCTCTGGTTCCTAGCCGGAAGGGCCAGTACTAGTAAAAAAGTCCAATAGTCAGCAATTGCAAATACCTCACAGTTTGCCCAGGGTTGGCTTCTGTGGTGGGTAAATCTGCCTTCACCCCCAATAGCCTTGCCATTCCCACGGCCCGGGGCTGGAAACTAGGAAGTGACAGTCACGGTTGACTAAGCTCCCATATTCTGCAGTGGGTTGCAATCTGCAGCCTGATGGCACTCTGCAGCGGAGCTGAGTACACTTCCACGGGTCGCAACCTTTTGCCAGATAGCCGGATCTCTGTGTGAGACCTGGGGGGGCCCAGTAGGCTGGAGATTATCTCTGCGTGGAGTATCTCTGCGTGGGGTCTGAATCTGCCTGCTGGGTATTAGATTGGAACTTACCCGGCATGTCTCTCCTGGTGGGGGAGAGAGGATCCCGATTCCTGGCTTCAGTGGCTTCAGTGCGTGTCCAAGAGTGGGAGGGAGTGTCCTGCCCAGGGACCCTCAGTGGTCCCTGGGTAGTTGGGCGAGACGCAGGTGTGTCGAGCCCCCCAGACCCGTTTGTACAGCTTCCCGCAACACCCTCCGCCCTGTGACTGTTTCCCCCGAGATCAAAATACGTCTGAGCGGGCTGCCGCCATCTTGGATCCCCCTGTATTTTTCTTTTTATCTTTAATTTAGATGCCATTTGTTTCTTATGCACATGCATGTACACACACCCACACATACACATTCATGGAAATGGGATATTCTGAGTTAAAATTCCAGTTTAGTTTCTCTGGTTAGAGTATTTTAGTAACCAGTGTAGTAACCTGGCAGGTGCTTAACTGATCTTTCACTTAGTCGGCTGTAGGATGCAAATCAAGGAAGGCCTCTGTTAGACTCAGAGGTGCAACTTGATGGGATGTACAATTTCATCTTATTTCAAAAATATCAAAAGTCAAAATGTTAATGAAGTCTCATGGCCATTACAATTTATTTTTTAGGATATATTATTATTGGTAAGTAGGCCTCCCACTATCACACCTACAAAACAAAAATCATAAATGAACTCCTTAAGTGTAAAGAATAAAAGACTTTTACAATTCAACAAGCTTGCCATTTAATTGTCTATTTAAAAACTTCAAGTGGGCCATTCACAACCATTCTCAGGACAAGGACTTTCTAGTGATGTCCGTTAGAAAGATGTTCTCCAGCAATGCTGAGAAAAGAACTCAGGGGCTCTGCTGATGCTCCCTCTCATTCCTAATTATTCATGGTTACCTCTGAGGGCTTATTCAAGAGAAAGCTTGAGATTGCAGAAAGAACCCCCTTACTTGAGGAACAGGGCATGAGGAACCTTGCAGCTCCTAGAAGGGACATTAGTGTCAGAGCCCACCCTAGGTTTGGGCTAGATCTTAACTCTGGAAGCAGACCTTTGGGAGATGTCTGGCCTCCAAGACAGTGCTGTGGCTTGGCAGATTGGAAGAGGCAGGGAACCATGAAGCTTACAGCAAGATGAAGGAAGAAGCAGACAGTGGTAACCCTATTTTCCCAGAGCAGTGGTTCTCAACCTTCCTAATGCTGTGATCCTTTAATACAGTTCCTCATGTTGTGGTGACTCCCAACCATAAAATTATTCTCATTGCTACTTCATAACTGAAATTTTGCTACTGTTATGAATTGTAATGTAAATATCTGTGTGTTTGAATGGTCTTAGGCTGCCCCTGTGACAGTGGTTTGACCCCAACAGAGGTCACAACCCCACAGGTTGAGAACCACTGCTGTAGATTCTTCTGTGAGCAGCCACACACCTGGTCAGCAGTCTAGTAGTCTTAAGTGAGGATGAATTACAATAAAGGCTTGAATTGTTTTTGTTATGTAATGTTGCTAACTATATAAAGCAGCATGTACTTCTAAAATGACATTCTGAAGAGAAATCTTCATAAATATAAAGACAACAAAATTTCACTATGATTTCTTAAGAGAAAATCTATTGATTGATGCTTGTAAGCTGACAGTAGCACAGGAAATCAGCATCTGTGCCTCCAGGTTTATATTAAGAGCAGTAGGCGTTGAAAGCACACAGTTCTTCCATAGAATAAAACATACTGTGTTCTTTTAGAAGTAACTTCCCCTTTCCCAGTTTTGTGTAGGGGGACAAATCAGCCAGTTTAGTTCATCTTTGGCTAGGGAAGACAATCTCCTTTGTAGGTAAGCACCAAGATTATAGCTTCCTACTATGTGTTATGTGCTGGCCTGGAGAAAGGAGGGTTATTGGCTGACTCCTTAGGACGAGGTCTTCCAAGTCTCAATACCTAATTCTATGTGTTTCCGTGTATATTATTGATTGGATGAGGTAATTGATAGGATCACTGAACTAAGGTGGGAAAAACAGGAGAGGCCAAAAGCTACTTAGTGCCATCATGTGCCTTTTCAGTTCTCAGTGTTCTTAGGTGCATAATATAAAAAGGATGCAGACTCAGGTCCATTGTGAAGAGAAGACACTAGAACTGCACTGAGAGATGGTTTGCTGTATACTGCAGTCCGAGGACCAGAGTCAGATCCCCAGAAGCCACATGTAAGCCAGGTGGGCATGGTAGTCCACCTGTTGTCCCAGTGCTTGGGAGGCATAGATGGGATCCCCAAAGCAAGTTGGCTAGCTACGCTAGGTTACTTCAATAAATAGAGACCAATTTCTGATTTCCACACACCTGTACACATGCCCACCACACACACACACATACACATGAAAGTAAATACTAGATGTTGGTAGGTAAGGACAAAGTCATTTCTTGTTGAAGAATATTAAGGTAGTTATGTAACTTTGTTTTGCTTTTTTCTTTTCTTTCATTGAGACAGGGTATCTTATAGCCAAACTGACTTCAAACTTGTAATGTAGCTGAAGGTAGTTTTGAACTCATTTTTCTACCTTTCAGTTGCTGAAATTACAGACATCCACAGTGCTTGGTTATGTTTTCATAAGATAAGTTTGTCTAATCACCAGAGCCATGGTGGGATTACCAGGAATTCTCCAATTGGGCCACTGATGCGTCTTCCTCCCCTGGTGTCTGGGCTGAAAGAGGCAAGGTTGTTGAGCAGAGAAAGTCTGAATTTCTTCCGGGTCTTTGCTATTTTGCAGTGTCAGCAGAAGAGTCTAATCTTGGGCTTTGGAAGCCTGCTGTGCCTAGAAGCCTTTTGGAGCATTCTTTGAGTTTCCTAAGCAGAGTACTCCTGGGTTAAGCAGAGCTCAGGTGTCACAGTCTAAAGTGCTAGTTGGTCCATGGTCACTATTTTGTGCTATATCCTCAAAGAACTGTAAGGTTTACTGTGTCTTTCTTTCTTAAGCTCCCCAGCTCTCTCCCATGCATTTGAGAGTTGTATTCTTTCTTGCATTGTTCTTACGGTTTATACTGTATAACGCACATGCTTGTCTTCACTCTTCCAGAGTATGGGAAAGATAACCCATAAACTTGGCCAAATAGACCGTTTTCCAGATGCACAGTACATCTGAATCATCTTCCTGCTCCTTTCCTTACTCTTTTACTACCATTTTGGTTATTAGTACATTTTCAAAATTGCCTGGGCTGGACCCTTAGCTCATTCTCCAGCACTTCACAGAAAAAAACAAAACAACAAAAACAAACCAGCACTTCAACAGAAAAAAAGAAATCTAGTATACCTGTGCTGCTGCTGGGCTATATTGTCGGGTCTGGTGTGTTTTACCAGTCAGTTTCTTTGTTTGACTTTGATTATTTTTATTGTCTCAGTTAGATTTTGTTGCTGTGAAAAAGACCATGGCCAAATGCAACTTGAGGAGGAAAGGGATTATTTGGCCCACATATCCTGACCAGTCAGTACATCACTGAGGGAAGCCAGCGTGGGCACTGAAGCAGGGCAGGAACCTGGAAGCAGGAGCTGATGCAGAGGCCATGCAGGGCTGCTGCTTACGCCTTGCTTCCCCTAGCTTGCTCACCTGGCTTTCTTACAACACCTGGGACCACCAGCTCAGGGTGACACTGCCCACTGTGAACTGGGCCCTCCCACATCAATCATTAATTAAGAAAATACCCCATAGACATGCCTAAAGGACAGTCTGTTGGAGGCATTTTCTCAATTGAGGTTCCTCTTCTCAGATAACTCTAGCTTCCGTTGGGCTGACCAGAAACTAACCAGGACATCAGTAAATTCATTTTTCTTTAAGGTTTACCTTATATATCTTTATGTGTATGTGGGTGGGTGCCAGAAAAAGATGTTGGATCCTCTAGAGCTACAACTATAGTCAGTTGTGAACTGCCTCGATGGGGACTGGGAGCCAAGCTCTGGAAGAGCAAAAAGTATTGTTAACCATCTAGCCATCTTGGCAGCCCCCATGAATTTACTTTTGAATCCGGTTTATCTCAGCTGGTTGTCATTTTGGGGCTACACTCTGACATTAATTCTTGCATATGAGCTTGAAATCCTTTTTGTCTGTCTAGTCTTTCTAGACATGTAATGTCTGTGTTAAGGCATTTTATTTTATTCACAGAACAGAGTCTCCACCACATTCTTCTATGCAGCTCAGTAATATGTAAGAATCTAGTGAGGTAGAGTCTCTAGAAGTGATCACTACATGTGTTATCAGCATAATGTATAAACCTTAGACTTTTATATATACATAGTACATTAACATTTAGATATATAGCAGATAATTTTTATGAGTGAAATTATAAATTGGTTTGGTAAGATTCAGAGTCCTTGTAATATTGAGCCATTTCTAGTGACAGGGAGCTGAACAAAGGTGTGCAGCTTAAGCCCCGCCTGTGTTATTCTGCTCTCCTAACTTTATTATTACTGGGCAAATAATTTTAAACAGGTAACATTGCCCTAGTGCTATTCTCTTTCGGGGGAATAAGCCTTTCCCATTTGCATACAAGGCTTTGGGTGTGGGTGTGTGTGTGTGTCTTCGTCTTCTATGCCAGCTGTCTCAACGAGCTGCCAGGCAGCAGCATAAACACCTTTCAAGGGGCTTCCCTGAGATGTGATTTCTTCCCTGTCTTACTGCAGGTTATTTGTGAAGCCCAGGACCTCTTATTTTTAACGTCTGGAGAGCACCTGCTGTGTTAGTGGCATGAATTAATTCTTAAGCATCTGGTGGCCTTTAATGATATTCCATTTTTTCAGAGTCTGGCATTTGCATGAGACCTTTTCCTGTGTTGATACAGCCTTTCCTTAATCCGTACCTTTCTGTAGAGTTGAGATTTGGGGTGAAGAGACTTGGAAGAAGGTAGAAAGGATATATATATATATCCTTTACGTGTAATATATATATATGCCTTACGTATTTGGCACACACACACACACACACACACACACACACACACACACACACACACACACACACATATATATATGCCTTACGTATTTGGCACCTGACTTTAACATTCTACTATCTAACCATCTCCATGAGTTTAAAGTTCTATATCCAACTCAGCTTTCATACTAACTTGCATCACAATTTTAATATACACACATATATACATATATATAGTTATATATATTGTTATCTATATAGTTATATATGTATATATGTATGTGTATATATATGCATGAATGTGTATGTATATGTATGTACCATCTTTTTTTAATTTATTTTTTATTTCTTCAAGTTACATCTCAATCACAATCCCCTCCCTACTCCACCCTCCAGTCCCACCCTCCCACCCTCTTCCCCCTCAACCCCCCATCCTCTTCCCTTTTTTTTAAAGTTTAAGATATATCTTTTCCCCCCAACAGCTCCCCCTTTCAGTCCAACAAATGGCTCTTTCTCTTATAACAATAAATATAATACAAAACAACAGAAATAAATAGGCCACAATTATGAGAGTTATATGGCTTAGCATACATTCCCAATGTCCAGTCCATATGTATTTGGTACCTGATTTTAACATTCTACTATCTAACCATCTCTATGAGTTTAAAGTTTTATATCCAACTCAGCTTTCATACTAACTTGCATCACAATTTTAAAAATATCTTCTTAGATACAGAACACCCTCTTAATTCCTAAACAACTCAAAATTTAACTATGAGACTCTAGCTATCTATTCTTCAACCACCTCAAAGACTTGAGAGTGATAAATATATCTGATTATATAGGAAGTGCAGGGCCCGAAGCTTCCAAAACTAAGAAATGACATAGCAGTGGCTGCCTGGACAGTTCCCATTTTCTCTCCATACATTACAGCATCAGTCTTCAGCTGTTTGGCCCCATTTCTCTGACAGACATTGATTGTAAAGCAGGAATTATGAAGGACCTACCTACCCTGTCTTGGCAGAGCTAGGTTGTCGACTTAACTGCTTCCAAGTTTTGTCCTTTTTGGACAGCATTCTGTCTACAGTTGAAGCAAGGGGTTTTTCTTGCCAAGAGATAGGCTTTGCCACTAATTCAACCTTCTCCAATTGGAGAGTCTTCAATGATCATCTTCTACTTGGAGTAGAATAGGGGGTGCTGTCAGGAGCTGACATGTCTCGATATCAAAAAAATCTTAAGAAAACATCTTTGAATGCCATATACTGCAGATCTCTTGAGGTTTTTGAAGACCCCCTATCTATCTCTTATATTTACATAAGCAAATGTTGCTTGTCTCTTTGCAACTTGATTTCTGATTAGCTTAGAAAGTAACTGTGATAGACTGTCATAGTACCTAACAAAATGACAAGCTTGAATGACTATTAGTTTGCATTTCTTAATTATCCTAAACAGTTTATGACAGTTGGTAGCAAAAGGCCGAAACTTCACATTTCATTTTTAAGCATTACCTAGGTACAATACCTTAAAAGCGTTAACCTTAATTTTGTATCAATATACAAAGATCAATACCAGTGTGGCCAAATATAATCTTAATTTTGTATCAATATACAAAGATCAATACAATCTTAATTTTGCATCAATATAAAAGGGTCAATACCAATGTGGCCAAATATAATTTTAATTTTGTATCAATATGCAAAGATCAATACCAATGTAGCCCAATACAATCTTAATTTTTCATCAGTATACAAAGATCATTACCAATTTAGCCAAATATAATATTAGTTTTGTTTTGTATCAATATGCAAAGGTATAATGGCATGTTCAATAATCTGTCCGTTTTTCTTGATCTTTCCTATATTATGTCTATGTCCCATTTTTTTCTCAAGTCTGTTCACCCCTACATAGGAGAGAAAGAAGGATACAGACAAGAAAAAGAGAGAAGTCCCTGGGTCTAACCTCCAAAACCTATTTAACAAGACCATTTAACAGCTTGTAATCCCTTCCCCTAAATAACAAGATTATCTATAACCCATCAAATGACCAAAGGGGGAAAATCACCCACCCCACCTTCTGGAGATGTGATGTCGCTCTCTTAAAATGACTTCCTATTGATTTGGGACATAGTAAACCTGTTTGGGGCCCAAATAAGAATGTAAAAATAGTTTAAAATGTTAATAGAATCATTTGATGTTCAGTCCTTTCTTTTGTCCTCAGCTATTTAAATGTCCTAAGAAGTTTGTAGACAGAAGCTGATCTTCAGGGTTTTACTGAAGTTCTGGCTGGAACAGTCTGTGAAGCTGAACAATCTTAGTGATTTTGAGTTGTTGTGGTTGTAGACTTTTGAGGAAACAGCTATTGAGGAAGTCTGCAAGGCTGGATCCTCTGGGCCACTCGTCTTCTTTGGTGTCTGATCTGTTTTCTTCTGAGGTTTCCGTTGTCCAGTTGTCCCTGGATTCCTTGGATGGATGCTTTAAATCTCCTGGAAAGATAAGAACAGAGCCCTGCCCTAATCCTAACTCTGGGACACTACCTTTTTTTTGTGGGGTGGGGGTGGTCAGGTAATATTTTTCCTGGAGCAAATTTGGTTTTTTGACAATATAAAAAGCCTTATCTTTCAATTTGGATTTTAAAAAGTTATTTTGATATTTTGTAACTAAACAAACCTTTAAGTGTATATATTTGGAGATCTCAAAGGACAGTTTGTTTGAATTTCAGCATGCCTTTTGTGAGGAGCTTTTAAACTTAAATCCTTCCAAATCCTATGTGCCTTGTCTCTGCCTTCTAAGTGTTGGGGTCAATGACATGTGGTTCCCAACTGATGGGATTAAAGATGTGTTCTACCACCCCTGGATCGAAGTTTTTCTCTATTTAGAGCTTGTTTTGTATCAGGCTGACCTTGAGCTCTGAGATCTGCCTGTTTCTGTCTCTAGTGTATTGGGATTAAGGGTGTATCCTTCTCAAATGATTGGATTATGGGTGTGCACCATCACCACCCTGTTCCTTGTAACTAGAATTTATAAGACAACCAGCTCTATAGTGATCCTCCTGTCTTTGCTGGTGTTAAAGGCATCGGCTAACACCACATATTTCATGTGTTTTACTTTAGCTCCAAATTTTTTCAACTCTTGGAGGTTTAGAAAACCAGGTTGAACAGCAGTAACCTTTAATTTATTTACAGTATTTTAAACCTGTTACCTGCTTTTTAATGCTAAACCATGAAAATATCCTTTATATCTACAAAAAAAAAAAAAACTTTTAAGCTGCTATCAAGTTTGTGTAATCTATGTGGCCACCTGCAGTCTAACATTCTAATTTGAAATTAAGGCCATTTTCCTTTCATACCAGTTAGGCAAGTATACCTTTGGTAAATTATAGTTTGAAAATTTTATATTGTATTTTTATTATATCTTTTAAGCTTATTAACTCTTTTCTTAAAAAATACTATTTTGTTTTCTCAAGTTACTTCTAGAACATAGTTTCCTCCTTCCCTCCCTCCCTCATTGTCCTCTACTTGTATGTACCATCTTTTATGTTGGGGTTATATATGCACACATATGCAGGGACCGGAGGATATTGGGTGCCCTACTCTTTGATTCACTGAGTCTCTCACTGAACCTGGAGTTGGACTGATGGCCAGCAAGCTCTGGCAATCCACCTGTCTCTCCCTACACACACACACAGTGCTGGGTTACAGGTACATGTACTACCATGACCAGCTTTTATGTGGATTCTGAGGATTTGAATTCAGATCCATGTTTGTGTATACCTGCTGACCCATCATCTGAGTCTTAGATCATTCTTGGCATTTAGTCACTGATTTTTTTTTTAATCCTCTTTTCTGCATTAAATTCTGAAACTCTTTGTGGCTTAGTTTTCTAACCTAATCATTTGCTCATATGCATTCATTTTATGCTCACTGTTCTGTCTGGTTCTATACTGCTCACTAGAGTAGATCTTTCACTCTGTGCTTAGTCTTCCAAATTATCTGCAGCTCCTTCCTACTTGTCCCACCTCAGAAGCCAATAGGGTAACTAGATGCTAATAGGGAAAACAGCGCTGCTTATCCCAGCTGTGGGCCCTTCAGCAAGCTAACCTTGGTAGGGGTGTCCAGACTCAGGACATCCATACAAAATAATGTTAAGGATTCAGGTGATGTCTTAGAACTCTCCATTCCTCTTAGTTCTGGTTCTCCAGGAACCTCCCACTCTCTCCTTCACTTGTATCATGGACTGACCTCTTATTTGATTGCTTTGTTGCTCTCAGCACCCTCTCTGCCCTCCTCTATATGTGTGGACTGTCTCAGGTCACTTTCACACAACCAGAGATATTTGAGAGACAGGAATTGCTCTATCTGGAGCTTTAAGAAGGCAGTACCTGATTAGGTACATAAAGACCAGTCACTTTTAGCTCTGACTTCAGAGATGTCCAAAACGGCTGTCCCAGACTTAAGCAAATCAAATTTCCTGATGCTTCTCCAAAAGCCCCAGCAGTGGTCACATTACAGTGGCCCTGACTGGGACCAAGGTTGAGAGCCATAAGATCTGTGCTCCCAGATCTCTTGATCCAGAAGGTAGTGGTGGCCAATAAAGTGCAGCTGCACCAAGATGAACACAAGGGGGCAGCCTTCTCCAGGCTTCGTCAAACTAGAAAGAGGAACAAAGAACTTTGGTGGCAGGAGTCAGTGCTCTGCAGGTATGCAGCAGAGAAATGTCCATTTTTGCAAGCGTGCTGAGCTGTTGCACAGGGCATTAAGCACTGATAGAGTCAGGCTTTGCCACACAGCAGTTCTGTGAACACACTCCAAAATCCTCAGTGTCAACAGTATCATATGAACATTTCCCTCACCTACCCCACAACTGTCCACAAAAAACAGGAATTTTATTATTAGACGCATAGACGACAGTCAACAAATAAAATTAAATTTTAAAAAGAGAAAAGAAGTCACTGTGTCCATGTAGAAAAGCTGAGACTAGTATAGCTTGCTGTCTGAATAGGAACAGTGATTTCAAAGCAGTCACTTAAATCGCTTTTGTGCCATCCCTTCACCCCACTCTTAAAGGAATGGTTTCAGTGGTCTGTTTTCTTTCCCTTGGTTCCTCTTCATCTTGGGAAATGACTTATGACTGCTTTGGTTGTGTCTAGTTGAAAAAGGCTTTATAAAAGTGCTTGCTGCTAAGGGGGTAGAATCTAGCATATTGCTAATACTTGGTCTCCTGTGAAATTAGAAGTGCATTGTCACTGGTTTTGTTTTATGCTTCCCAGATGACTGTCTGTTAATATGTCTAGTACACGATTACATTGGTGGCCACATTTCAGACGATTTGTGTTTGTTGATTCAAGTGTGGAGTTGAAATCCAAGTTGTTCTCCTCCACTGCTATGTCTAAATCTAGTTCATTATTTGACTCTGTAATGGCTGGAAGAAATCAGATATGCTTAGAAAGTCAAAGATAGAATCTCCACCTTAGAGCTAGGCTGGGGTGGAGGCAGGAGCAGTTTCTTTTAGGTCTCCACAAAAGCAGCAATTAATTGGTTTATTGCACTATAGTTTTCCTTCAAAGCCACAAGCCTTCAACTTTCCAAAAATAGCTAGTATTCACTTTCTAGTGATTTATATAATTGGTTTCATATTTACATGTCTTTTGTTAACTAATATTAGAATTGTCTTCAGAGCTGTCTCAAGCCATATCTAACCACTACTTTTTTTAGCACTTTATGTTGGGTATTTAGTGAGCCATTTTTGCTTTGTTTTCTTAAATGTCACAATAAACTTAAGTGACGCACTTATTGTCATTCACAAAAAAAGGAGATAAAAAGTTTTGCTTTCAGGTGCACACCTTTGATCCCAGCACTTGGGAGGCAGAGGTAGGCAGATCTTTGTGAGTTCAAGCCCAGCCTGGTCTACAGAGTGCATTCTACAGTTTAGCTATCTTCCTGGATACACAGAGAAACGCTATCTCAAAGGGAAAAAAGAGTTTTGCTTTCCCAACAAATTATACTATCTGTCCATCCTTTATTAGACACCTACAAGAATACAGTGCTGAACTTCATGTGGGCAGCTAGGCTAGATGTGTGTTTGTATATGTTGCTTACATGTGTGTTTTATACACAATGTATGAGCACACACATACAAGCATACACACACGCGTACACACGCACACACACACAGTCTCACTAGGCACAAGATGCCCCAACACTGTTCTCAGCTTGAAACATCTTTGATTGCAAGTAATATAACTTGGACTTCCTCAGGTCTTTCAAAATTACTCTTTAGAGAAATTGTGTTTTGTAGTTTTGAGTTTGGTTTTTCAAATCACTTTTATGTATAATTTTGATACATTTCCAAGTTTGTTTTTGGATGACAAACTGGAATACAACCTTTACACTAAACAGGACTATAACTGGCATGAAATATGTTAATTTTACTCCATAATATAAAAATGTCTTTTAATGCAAACAATCGGGTGTAGTGACCCACACTTTTCTGCCTGCCACACAGAAGGCTCAGTAAGGAGGAGTGCTATATGTTTAAGGCCACCCTGATCTGTGTTGTGAGCTGTAGGCCAGCCAGGCCAACACCATGGTACCCTATTTCAAAAAAATAAACCAAAAGGTAGAAGGTTGTTGTTTGTAGCAAACTCAGAAATAAAGTGAATCCCCAGATGTGGAATTCTAAATTATGTAAAAATTATTCTAAGACCCACAGAATCATTGCCAAATGAAAACTTTGACATGTTCCAGATTCATATAGCTCTGCTCTTTACATGTATGTAGAAATTTTATGTGTCTTGGCTTCCATTTTCTGCAGTGTGGTCTGTTGATTTTTTTAGATTCTGAAATCAGGTTGTGGGACTGTGCAGAGGAAGCTGAGCATTCGAACTAACTCATTCCTTGATTTTTTTAAAAAAGCCGAAGACTTCATGCTGGTGTTTTGTTTAGGGTAACTGGTTCATGCCTGTAGTCCTGGAGAAGTTATTAATAGTGTCCTTTTCACTCTTAAAAAGTCTTGCTTTGGGTGATGAATTCTGTGTAATCACACTTGTTCGGACTGGGATATATTTTGGACTTGTTTTTTTCTTTTTAACAACTTTGTTTTACATTTGCTTATTGTGTGTTGTACAGTGCCATCTTAGAGGTCAGAGGACAACTATCATACTGGAGTCAGGTCTCTCCTGTCACTGTAGAGGCCCCTGGGACAGGTCATCAGGCTTTAGCAACACGTACCCTACCCATTGAGCCATCTTACCCTTACTTACTTTGATGCTCAAATGCATTCTGTCTTAACTTTTAAAAGGCATTTCCTCTTTTTACTTCTATTCATAGCTGCATTTTACATATTTCAAATCATCCTTTAAATATAAATCAATATTAAAATGTTACTCATATTTCAACTGAAGATAATTAAGATAAATATCCATACATTCTTAGAGACTGACACTTAAATCTTTTTGTCTCTACCCAAAATGTTACTGATCAAGAACTTGTGGAATGGGTGCTAAGAAGTGTTTTAGCTTTTAAAGGTTGAAATATGGTCTCCTCCTTGAATAGCATAGGAACCTTCTGGAGAAGGGACCTGAGCTTGGGCTGAGGATCCAGTTTGCCCGGTACTGTTGACTGAGCCTACATTTGAAAATGAATCCATTCAGCTTGGTTGCTTGCCTGGTACCCCATTTGGGCGTGCAGGACTCTCAGTTGAAGTTCTTTCTTCTCTAAGGCCATACAGCTGCTAAGTGCCAAGCAGAGGAAGGCTGAGGGTACCCCTGTTTGGCTGCCATGGCCACCAGCATTGTTGGTGTTAGCAGTGTGTCTAGAACTAGAAAGAGAAGGCCTGAATTGTGTAGGATAATAGATCAAATTAGACAAGGTTTGAGAGGTGTGTAGAGTTCCTGAGGTTGAAGACTTTATAGCACATTTAGCTGATTAGTGGTGTGTGTTTCTTAAGACATTAGTTCTCTTTATTTGAAGCAGTATAATTTTAGACAGCCAGGTGTATCTGGTAACCATCGGTCGGGTATGCTGCAGAGGAAGGAAGAATGTCCTTTTGTAGAATGTGAGTTACAGAATCGGGTCTGCACTCTGATAGGCCATTTGCAATCCTTGATAAAATGAATCTTTTTACTTGGGCAGATTTCACACCAGCCAAGTGCCTCCAAGTTAGGGAAAATAAGGACAAGTTAACTATTGCTACATGTGATAAACCTTCAGGCTCTCAACAGTAAACCCTCTGAGAATGAGAAAATGCTGTTTTTTTGTTTGGCTGTGTTCTTAAGTATGGGATTGTAGTTGAGGCATACTTTTGGCAAACTAGATCCATACAGTCTTCAGATCTCAAACCATTAGGACACCGTTCAGCACTGCCTGTCATCTGATGGCATCCATAAGTATGGGTTGAGTCTAGTATAGTTTATTATTGGGTTCACTGTGCTTCCATTTTAGGAGACAATAATTTGTGGGTCAAGTGTAATCCAAACGCAACACAATCCCCAGGTGTTCTCCTTTGCTTCCCACCAAAAAATATAATTTGAGGGTGTTTTTTTTTTTAATTAATATCAACTCTTTGTTGACAAGTTTAGCTAATACACTTTTATTTTTACTTCACTGATGAAATAGTACATGCTTGTTTACACAAATCCCAGCAGCAGAAATATTAAAATAGGACTGGGGTGACATCTCCATGGGTCATGTGCTTGCTATGGAAGCTCGAGGGCTTGACTTTAGACTGAGAACCCATGTAGAGCTGACTGGAATAGAGTGCCTCTGTAAACCCAACTTGTGAGATGACAGCAGAGACAGGATCCCTGGAAGCTTGCAGGCAACCTGGCCTATCACACCCTACACTGTGGTAAACACAAGACCCTCTCAAGATGGAACGCAAGCGTGGACTCCAGAGATAGGTCTCTGCCCACACACTGTGTCATGCATGGGCTCTTACACACACAAAGATTTTTTTTTTTAATCGGAACCATTAAGTAAAATGAAGTCTCCTAATCTCTGCAGCCTCATCTCTGGCATAAGTGAGTAACAAACTAGCACATACAATTCCTTTTCCTTGGTTGTATGAAAGTGTCATTGGATATATTATCCATTTGGTTCAACTCAATAGATACGTATTGAATTCTTGCTCACGCAGTGTCAGGAGGCACTAAGTACTGAGTATATAATCTGTGCCCTTGGGCAGTTTATCACATTCTGTTCTGTCACATATTCAAATTCATTACTGTTGTTAATCCCCTTATCAGTGTGCCAGGGCTTTCTAGTTCATGATGTTGCAAAGCCCAAATAAGGTACTGTTTGTTCAAACACTTAGTAAGCACAGCACTGAGATAATATCACAGTGATTACTACCAGTTGGTAGCTATGAACCTAATTTTTATCATCTCTCTGAAAGGTTTGTCTGCTACTATTTCAGTGGGCTTCATAAATCTTTAAGATACTTGGCTTCTCTTGCTGTATTTGTTTCTTTTAGATGTAACATACCTAAAGCCCTTTGCCTTAGTTTTTGAAAGTTTTCACATTTTGAGGATATAGCTCAGTGGCATTATACATGCAGGGGGTGGGGTGGAGTGAGAACACCAGTTCTCATTAGTAGAATTTTTTTAAAGCAATCCTTCTCTTCCATATTCTTGCCTGTATCTGATCAATGAGAGTAAACTATAAATAGCATTCAGCTAACACATTAATATTTCTTATGGTTCTTGTCTCCTTTTGTTATTGTGACTATTTTATCAATTAATTAGTTACAGGTGAGAGATTTTAAGTCAGCCACAAATATAAAGCTCTTCTTTGTTAGAAGGACCACACACAACTCTTGAAGTTGCATTCAAATTTGATCACATAATTTCCAACCAGCCTCTAAGGAAGTGAGCACAGTAGCCTTGAGTGAACAATGGTGGCGTGTGACCAAACCTCAGTTTATTTCCAGTCCTGTGTGGATGGAGCATGGCTTGATTAAAGTCGGCTGGCTCAAAATGATGTTTGTAGGTTGCTGAACGGGATCTGGATTAAAGTCTGCCTGCTTTCTGTTTTCTTCCAAGAATTAGGGAACCATTGAAATGAGTGACCTTGGGAGATTTTGTCCAAATCCATTTTTAACACCCCCACTTTATGTTTTCGTAGGACTGTATGCTTTTCAAAGTGCTTTTATCTGTAGTATTTGATCTGTCCAAGCTGCTTTTAGCTTCTATATTTCAAAGGCCAGTAATGGTTAGGTTGGAAGTGATACCTATGAGAATAGTGACTTGGAAATCATTTCCAGGTGTTCTTGACAGGCTGCATCTGAATGGGAAACTTCAAACTTTCTTTCCTATAAAGAAAACCTGCTGCTTGAATGGTCTGAGGAATGAGCAGCCCTCGAGAGTTCGGGGTTTGTTAGTGTCCGCCCTTTTCCTCTTCTGTTTTTAGATGGCTGTAACTTCCTGCAGTGTGGCTGATGTGTAATATGTGCAGGAAAACCTGAGCACATAGCTGAGGAGGGAGGAGAAGAACAACTTGGTTATCCTTAAGTAGCCGAGGAGATGCAATCTGTTCCCCACATTGGGGGACAAACTACGATGGAAACGCAAAGAAATCAGAGCATAAAATAACACTCATGTTGCACATGTTCAAGAATGGAATCTGAGATATTACAAATGGCCACTTGGATTTCAGCTTAATTTTTGTTGCTAAGATTAAACCTAGACCCTTATACATGGTAAGCACATGCTCTACCACTGAGGTACACCCAAGCCTTATCTACTGTTAAATGGACATAGAAAATATAATACATATAGTATACTGTACATATGTAGTATGTATACATATGTGTAGAGTGATTCATACATACATGTTAAATAGATTTGCCTATTGATAGTGCTGCTTATGTTACTGAAGATGTAAAGGAAAATATTATTTGGGATAGGGTAAAGTCTCATCTGTTTTCTGTTTTCCAGTTCTTTCTTATTTATACCATATAGATGACCACAAAGTCATCTGACAAATGGCAAAGAATCTATAGGAAATATAAATCTTCCCTCCTTTTTTGGTGGAAAATAAAAGCTTGAATGGTCACATAGTACTGGACACAAACTCCACATCACTCACAAAATAGGTGCAGACGGTTCAGAAGAAGAGAACTGACTTCATCAACTAAAGCAAGGAAGCCATGTGAACTAGACTTGTGAAATGAGAAACAGCTTGGAAAGAGATTATTCAATCAGTTTAGGAGGACATTTCATCCATTAGCATCACAGTGGATAGTTGAGGAAAGCAGGTCCATCAAGAAGAGAGAGAAGGAACCAGCTGTTGGACTGAAAGGGGAAACTTCTGGAGGGAGGAGGGTGGAAGGGTGGGATAGGAAGGGGGAATAGGGAGGGGTTTGTTACTGAGATGTAAATTGAAGAAAAAATAAATAAAGTAATTAATAAAAATAAAAAAAAAAAAGAAGAGAGCCAGCTACTGGGCTGCAAGCCACTGTGACCACTCTGAGGCTCACCTTCCTCTGCTAGCAGCCTTTACAAGATGGTGTCAAGTAAGACTCTTGCACCATGCTAGAGAACAGCCACAGTTGATGCTTACAAAAGGCTTCAAGGGACATGATTGTTCCTGTTTAGAGTTCGAGAACTTTAAATATCATACATCAAGAAATTAACTTTCAGGCTGAGGTTTTAGAGAAGAGAGACTCAGAATCCACCTTCTGAGCTGCTGGCTAGCTGAGGTTCCAGTCACAGGCCTCCTTGTGGTCCCCTGTGATCACACTTCTCTCACGAATATGATCAGGTAGAACACAGCTCTCGCGTGTGTGTCGATGCTGGTGTGTAGCCCAGTATGCTTCCAGACACACAAAACCTGAAGCACATTCAGTTCTCTGTCACACAGTGCTTGAAGGTGAGTAACCACACTGCCAGCTTACCCACACACACTACTGTCAGTCCTCATTTTAGCATGGACACCTGTCAGCTAGAGGTTAACTAGGAAACAGTGTCCAGTGTTGTGATGGTGGGCACTTTCTGTGTTTAGGCTTACATCCTCTCAACCTATCAAGAGATCAGGTCTCGGTGTAAGTTTCCTCCATGGTATTAACACAGTGGCAGAAGCCCCATGGGGTACACTTCTCAGTACACCTTACTAAGAAAGGACAGTGGTCCCCCAGCATTGTGAGGCATTCAGGGGACCACTGAAGAAAGCCTCCCTCAGCCATGAAAGAGGAGGCAAGGACTGTAAAGATTGTAGATCAGACATGGATGCCACAGTAGGAGCAAAACCAAGTCCCAGACCCAGACCGCAGCCTCCACACAGCTGGAGCACAACACCACCACCACCCCCCACCCGCTCTGGAGAAGTCTGATTGGCCCTGCAGGACAAAAAAAGGGGGAGCTGTCAGTTCTCAAGAGCCAGTTGTTAGATTTCACAAATTTTGCCAACCAGTTGTTAAACTTGGCTATTTTTAAAAGACTAAATTATGCACATTTATTTGATTTTTTTTCCGAAACACAGTCTGTCTCAGGCCCAGGCTAGCCTAAACTTATCAGTCTAACTTCCTCAGCTTTCTGGAGTGCTGGGATTAGTATAAAGTTATAGTAAATTCATTAAATTCTATCAAAAACAAAGGTACTAAGTGCCTAATTGAATCAGACATAGATGGTTGCTTCTGACCATAGCAAAACTCCATGACACCAGAGCATGCAGTGTCTGGAAACAGTTTGCTTGGTGAGAGGGTGTTGGTGCTGGGGGCCTCTGTTCTGTCCTCCTTGCATGCCGAAAGCACATGCCTGTGCTTGCACATGAGTGGACAACCGAGGTGGGCTTTCCTAGAAAGTCAAGAGCTTTAGGCTAAATGTGTTGGTGGTGTTTCAATGATCTGCCTTCCCCTGTTGCCTTTTGACCTCTGACCCTGCGTTTTTTTAGATATTAGTTAGAAGTAGGAAGGAGAATGCCTAGAGGAGTTTAAAAATGGGCAAAAATAGGAATTGCGCATGGCAAAGCTTGCTGATACAGATGCACTCCAGAACCATGAGGGAGCCTGTACACTGGTACCGAGGAAGACAGAAGCTGTCAGGTTTTCCTTGGAAATGGAAGTACAGCCTCCCTCTAGAAAACACACAGCAAAGGCTGAAGCCTCAACTACAGATGCACTGGAGCTAACACCCCGCAGATGTGTTGAAGGTGATTGTTCTTCTTTAAGGCAGCATCTCACCACATAGCTCTGGAGCTCACTATACAGACCAGGCTGCCCTCGAACCCAGAGACCCACCTGCCTCTGCCTCCCTGGTGCTGGAATTGAAGGTGTGCGCCACTATGCCCAGCATGACCCATAGTTTACTGTTCTCGCTACTGATAAAAAGCTTTTTTATGTGTTGAAGCTGTTCAGCTTTTTAAATTATTATTATTATTATTTTGCTCATCTTTTTGTGTACTGTAGCTTTTGCTGGAGAGGTGAAAAAAAATAATGGATAGATTTGGAAATAGTATGATAGAACCCTTGTCTAGAATGTGGAGTTTCTGGATATGACATAGGAAAAGAAGAGAGTGAGGGGAAACAGAGAGGAGGGATTATGAGTAAAGTCTGTTTTCCCATCTTTTTCCTTTCATTCTTTTAAAGACTTAAAAGCTTTATAAAATTTTTTGTAAACTTTCTGTGTTTGGTTTTTTGTTTGTTTTTGTTGTTGCTACTGCTCAACCTGCCTAGGTGTTTATCTTCATTTATAGAGTCCAGGTTCATTTTTTTTTTTAAATCGGCTCTAATGAATGAATTGAGAAGAGGGGCACACCTTTTGGCATTGCTGTAAACTGTGTCTTCTAGGGAGGTGAGTATCTGCCGTGAGCTCATGTATTCAGCGAGTTCATCATGGCAGACAGAGGCAGCCCACCATAGCGGACATTACAGGCAGATTTCATTTACTTCATGGTAGCACAGTCTGGGAAAAGAAACTCTTCTTATTTACTAGTGAAACAATAAATTTTTTATTCATTCCACTCTAAGCTCTTTTCTCTGAATGTTGAGCTAAGAAACTGGCTGATTCTTCCTTTTGCAGTGGCACATGGTTTTGCTAGAGATGGTTTCATGCCACTCAGCCTGTAACCCACTTGTCACCATGGAAGCAGTTCCTCGTCTTTCTCACAGTTTATTTAGCTTCCACTTTGGTTCCAAATGTGGGACGTAGTTCCCAGAGTGACCCGAGGGCAGTGTGCTAGAGAAGCAGTTGAGTCCCTGTCTGGTAGAGTTCTGCAGTCTGTCTGTGCTGGCTGCGCCAGTTTGCTCCTCCACTTGGGAGTGTGGTTTTAGTCTGCCAAGAGGGTACAGCTGGATCCTGATTGACAGGGAAATGTGGCCTAGGGGAAGTAGGAAGAACTGGAGCCTTCTGGAGAAGACATGGGCATGAGGGTTAATCCTCAGTTCTACCAGGAAAGCAAATGTACGGTCATCCTTCCTGCCTAAGCTTTGCTTTTCTGTGGGAAAAGCGAGTGAGGGTCCTGAAATAGGTTAGCACTTGCAGGTCACTGAAGGTAAGCAAGTGCCACACAGTGTGTTTTGGTTAGCCATATGCTTTTGTGGCTTTCTGTGGGTACTTGAGTACTGTTTGCTGATCTTCTCTGTATCTTAATACAAATCAATCTTTCTGAGATAAGACATTTAGAACTTTTATAATCTTCAAAGGTGATGAAATAGTTCAATAAAAAATAATTAGGAACCATTGACTATAATGTAGTATAGCCTGAGCTGGGTCACTTTTCTTCCACACTATTTTAGTATGCTTTCTGTCTTTTCCCACCTCTGAAGAGTACCAGAGGCCCATAGCAGGTAAATACTGTTGCGGGGACAGAGGCATGACCAGCCCTGTCAGTGAGCCCCCCAATAATTTGTGTAGGTAGCTCAGGTGTTTTGTTCTAGGTCTTGCTAGATAACCTGGCAGGTTCTCCTGGGCAGACTTCCCAGAATTTTGCACTTTTTAGGAAATCCTATGCTTGGTTTTGTTTCAGTGTTGGCTGCTATAACTCCCCAAGAAATGTAACAGCTGCCAGCTGACCCTGTTCACAAACAGAGAACACAAGAGAGCCTATTGTAAATCCAGAAATGATCCTCAAAAGGACTCGACATTCAGTTCTGCAAAGCTGTGAGATGCATTCCCTGCACATCCTAGAGCCTCTGCTACAGTTACTGCCTTTCTTCAACTCTTCCCATCAGATTTAGAGAGGGTATCACCAAACCTGTTCTCAGCTGGCCTCTGTTACTGTCTCTGGAGCAGGGACAAAAGAGCTGGTGACTATTAGTAATAAAGCTACCCAAAGTGCTGTCATGACACTGCCTGCCAGGAAGACAAGTATTTCTCCAAAAATAAGACTAACTTTGCAAAAAAGCAAGGGAAAGTTGCCTGCTTAAAAATAAAAATATTACTGCTAAGTTGATTTTTATCCTATATGCATGAGTAGCAACTTCCCCCCCCCACATTTGCGATTCATACTTTTTGCTACTTAATGTATATCTGAAGGACTTCTGTTATAAAATTCTCTGCCCAAGGCCTTGGTTGGTTTTGCTGTTTCCCTTCCCACATATCCTTGGAAATAAATGGCTGTCACTTCCTGCTAGCTGGTCCTTTCACCAATACCCCTTCTTGTTTTCTTTCTGCCAGGTACCTACTAAAATGCCAAGAGTTAAACCACTCTGACTTTGGCATCAAACTGGCTGTGGTTTTTTTTTCTTGCAGTTGTCCATCTGCTGTTGCTTTCCTAGGCCAGCTGCTCTGGTGATTTAACCTGACTTCATCCCACATTTGGTTCTGTGTCCTTCATACCTATAAGATATGATTTACAAGCAGCTTGCCATCCCCTTCTGCCAAACTTGTCCTTCCTAAAAGAGCAATACTCAGATTCGGGTGACCACTGTGGGAGCCTCACATTGCTTCAAGAAAGAAAACCTAAGACTGACTTAGCAGCTGCCTCACACCATGAGCTCATAGCAAACGTGCTGCCAGCCACAAACTGAGGACCCCTTACACAAATAGCTACCTAGATGCACCTGTGGTGTGGCTGGATCTCTTTTTAATCTAAACATCTTTTGCTCAGTTTATACATGGGCAGAGAGGGAGCTAGACTTGGGGTGGGCATAAAAACCAAAGTGTTGTGGAAATAGCGTTAAGTGTTTAAAAGCGGTGTCATGAGGAGTGTGAGCAGAGAACACAGATGAAAGTGAGAGGAACCCAGGGTAGACACACTGGCAGTTCGTCTGTTTACCAGACAACTGGCACAGAAGAGCTCTGTAAAGACTAAGAAACTCGTGTGTGGGTCTGTGGATTAGAATTCCTGCCCTTCCTCAAGGCTGTGAGCCACTAGGACCCTCTTAGAGCACCTTGAGAGATGCTACATTGCAGCAGGTAGATGGCTGGATGCCTTCCACTGCTAAGCATGGAATTCCCATGATGAATTGTGCTTTTCACCATTGCTGTGAGGATAGAAGTCTGCTGTGCATCACGTAACTGGATTTTTTTCTTTTTTTCCTTATTGTGCTCAAATAGAATCACAATGATGTTGGCTTCAGTGGTCACTAAGGTTTTAGACATCGTTTTCCTGGACTTGTATGTAAAATACAGAAATACGAACTAATTTACTTGTGGTTGGTCATTCAGGGGTCACCATCGGTTAAGCTGAGGACAGAACTAAGCAGAGCTTCTATAGTGTATGCCACGTATGAGTAGATGAAAACTTGACTGGCAGAATCATAGGACCCTAGTGTTTATAGTAGTTTAAAACTTAAAGGAGCTTAGGATGCTATGCTGTCCATTCCATATTCTTTAGCAAGAACCTACTTTCGATTTATAAATTTCTCATATGTAAAATCCAGTGTCTTTTATTGAAACTTTAATTCTATGAATACTTTAATAATTTTAATAAAAGAATCTAGCTGATATTCTTTCTCTCTCCTTCACTACCCCTCTCCCAAACTGACTGGTGAACTCAGGGCCTTGGTGTGCTGGGGAAACCCTGTCACTTAGCCTTATACCCAGTTTTGGTTTTTTTTTTTTTTTAAATTATCAGTGCTGTGTTGCCCAGGCTCACACCTCAGACTCATCATGCAGCCTAGGCAGACCTCACACCGAGAGCTGGACTTTCCAGCTTGTGCTACCAAGCCTCGTGTTAGCCAGTATTTTTGATAATTGATAAGTTGAGGAAAAACTTTGCCAATATTCCATGTGTTTCTTCTTGCCAAGTGAACAGTGATAGACAAGTGTGTGTCCTTACATTTAAAGGGGAGGAGGATTTCATTGTTGCTATTTTTATCCTGCCTTGGCTTTTAAAATAAAAATATTTGAGAATATTCTATTAAGATTGTGTCCTAGAATTTATGACCTACAAAATTTGGTCAGATGAGTAAGTTTTAGGGAATAGCATAGTTTTTAAATAAAATCAGTCCCTCTTACAGACAGTTACATGTGGGGCCATCATTTTCACTTTTCCTATTTCAGCGGTCATCCTTTATTATGTATGTGCATTGACGTTTTGTTTGTTTTTCCACTTTACTGACCACTTCTGCTTCACTTTAGTCAGTAGTTCATACAAATGAGAATCATCCTGCAGTATCCATAGTGGGTCCGTAGGTGCCGAGGATAGCCTTATGGGAGACTGATGAAGGAGAAGGGTTCTAGTTAGAAGTGGGGCTGGGAATAGTTGCCTGAGCAAGAGAGGTAGGGTGGCAAAATGGTGTCATCTGCCCGAGGGTCGGAATTGGCAGTGGAGGCTGTTAGCTGCAGGGTGAGCTATTGTTTTTCTGGGCTTCCTTGAATGTTGCCTTTTGCACTCATTTTGTTAAGGCTCCAGGTCATGTCCATTCACATGCATGAAGGTATTTGTAGGCAGGGTGCCCAAAACTTTTCTGACTAGCCTTTTCTGTGAAGAGGGTTCTGAGGATAGATCCCAGAGCCTCCTGAAGTTATTGCTTTAGTATCTCCACTTGGTGCGCTTGTCCCTGTATGCTACTTGTGGCCCCTTTGTCCCTACCACTTCCTCCTCCTTTCTTCCTCTTTTCTACCACCCACATTAGACATTCTCTCTTTCTTTTGGTGAAGAGAAGGCACATGAATTTCAATGATTGTGAAAAGGAGTAGCAATATGATGACTGTGCCCTGTCTCTAGAAAACAGCCCTCTTGCCAGAAGACCCTGAGGAAACAGTAGAGGGTACTAGCCCTGGCCTGACAGTAAGGAAGTCTCCAGAACCATCAGGGGCAGCCTGTTCCCACCCTCCCCTCAGATTCCTCTGCAAGATGGATGTACTCTGAGGACCTGTGAGTTTATAGCTCTATTTATATTATATATATCTACTTATATTATAGTCCATGGTTCTGCATTTATCTTGGGCACAGTGCTATTTTACAAGGCAAGTGTAAAATTGCTTCCAGAGCTTTAAAGAAATCCCTTGACTAAAACAAAGAGTGAGAGATGATTTTGTTTCCCTGATACTGGATATGGAAACCTGGCTGCTTCCATAGCTTTCTGGAGGATGCTGAGTAGTATTGCCACAGCATCCTCTTCTACCTGAGCCAAATGCCATAGAGCATTTTCTTAGTGCGAGGAGTGGGGTCCCAAGATGATTTCAGCATGGGTTACATTGTCTTCTGGAATTCAGAGGAATAGCGGGTCCAGAGACTTGGCAGAGAGACCTGGGAAGGTCATTCAGGTGCCAAGGAAGATGAGAGCACACATGGCAGGGTAATTCTGCACCTGAACATTAGTCTCAAGAGGTCTGTTTCTTTTTTGCCTTTTGGCCCAGTCCTATTGATCCTATGACTGAGCCCTTTGGGAGATAGGAGAAACATCTTTAGGAGCTGGCCTCTGGAAGACGTTGGGTCACACAGCATTGTCCCCTATACACAGAGAGAATCCAGAATCTTTGGCACCGGTGAGCTCCTCAGTTCATGGAGAGTAGCCCCGGGGATTCCCAGGTTAGCTAATGAATACATTCCAGATAGGCTCCTGTATAAACTGGTGGACTTTGGTGGTTGTTAAGCTGAAGATAGTGCAATAGACATGCTTGGCAGCCTTGAGAAAGTACTTTTGCACTGTATTATGAGAGTTTATTCACAGACACTAAACCAGCAATTCTGACTGGTGCTACTGCAGATTCCCTAGTTTGCAACAGGTTATACTAGGGACAGTTTACTAATAAATCAGAAGTCCTCTAGTTCAAACAGGCATGTCTCAATGTGCCTGATGGACTAAGGGAGCCTTCCTCCACTGAAACTCTCTTCTTTGGAGTCCCCAGATTTGGATCAATTAGAAATGACATCCCACCTCTCAGGATGTTGGGGGTCTTTGCCTAAAAACCACATACATAAATAAGATCGTCCTGTTACATTTGTGGAGATTTTCCATTTTAAATGACCTTTACATTGTCCTGCTGATCTGTGTTCTGCAGGATATTCCCTGTGATGTAGGCTGAGGTTTTTTAATCTCACCATGGCTGGATCTTAACAATGGTAAATAGTAATATAGACGCAAACACACAAGTTCTTTGGTAACATGTTAGATGTTAGCAGTAGAGAATTAAGTGTATTTGCCAGAGCATTGTTTTGTTTTTTTCCAAAAATAAAGACAAAACCCATAGCATAGATTTCCAAAAAATTTTTTAAACATCTTCTAATGGGTGTCTAAAAGAACTAGACTGTAGGTAAACTACAACATGTCAAGAAATAGAAAGTGGACAGAAGACAAGACGGCAGTCAGGAGGAAGGCAGACAGCACATATTTGAATAAGAGGGGAATGTGCTTGAGGCCAGGCATCTTCAGAAGAGTCATCAGCATGAGGACTTAGGAGTCAAAGACATCTCTATCAGCGTTGGACAGCCTGGAAAGAAAGAAGGAACAGACCAATCAGGTGCTGCGTCTGTTTTGCTACCAGCTTGTTTGTAAAGACTCTGAGATGATCTTTTTTATTAGTTACAGTTATTGGCATCTCTAAAAGACTCAGAAGCACTAAAATATTCTTGTAACCTGTGTCAATTAAAGCTTAAATAAACTTTTAAGTATGCAGATTATGAATGTGTGGCTTGATTAAGTTTCATAAACTGAACTTGTATTGATGTAGTTAGCATCCATACCCAGGAGCTGAACCTTAACAGCACCCTAGAAGGTGAGCGGCTTTCTGCTCGCTGCACCCTGCTCCCCTACCCACAGGTAAGAGCACCCAGGCTTCTCACATCAAAGACTGCATTTGCCTGCTTTCTAAGCTTCATATAAATTGTTAATATAGAGCAGCAACCTACAGATTGGGAAAAGATCTTTACTAACCCCACATCCGACAGAGGGCTAATGTCCAAAATTTATAAAGAACTCAAAAAGCTAAACACCAAGAAACCAAATAATCCAATCAAAAAGTGGGGAACAGAACTAAACTGAGAATTCACAAAAGAGGAATCTCTAAAACTGAGAATTCACAAGAGAGGAATCCTTAATGACTGAGAGACACTTGAAGAAATGTTCAACATCCTTAATCATCAGAGAAATGCAACTCAGGATGACTCTGAGATTCCATCTCACACCTGTCAGAATGGCTAAGATCAAAAACTCAATAACAGCACATGCTGGCAAGGTTATGAAGGAAGGGGAACATTCCTCCATTGCTGATGGGAGTGCAAACTTGTACAACCATATGGCAATCAGTCTGGCAATATCTTAGAAAACTTGAATAGTCCTACCTCAAGACCCAGCCATACCACTTCTGGGCATACATCCTAAATATTCCTCGCCAGAGCACAAGGACATCTCCTCATCTATGTTTATAACAGCCTTATTTGTAATAGGTAGAAACTGGAAACATCCCAGATGTCCCTCAACCAAAGAATGAATAAAAAAAATTTTGGTACGTTTACACAGTGGAATATTACTCAAGGAAAGAAACAAGGAAATCATGCAAGTTGCTGCCAAATGGATGGAACTTGAAATGCTCATCCTGAGTGAGCTAACTCAGACCCACAAAGATGCACATGGCATGTATTCACTTATAACTGGATTTTATTCATGTAGTACAGGATAACTATCCTTCAACCAACAGACTGAAAGGAATGGGAACATAGACTTTGTTACCTGTTAGTGGGACACTTTGCCCTAGAGGAGCTGCCATGTAGGCCCCCAGTGAAAGACGAAGCTCTTAGCCCTCATATGACTGATGAACTGAGGGGGCTGATACATGGAGGCATCCCACACCTGAGGAGTAGGAGAGGGGGCATAGTGTGGGAGGGTGGGACTGAGAGGAGTAGAGGGAGGGGGCTGTGGTGGACATGTAACTTGAAATAATAAATACCGTTAAAAAAAAAGAAAAGAAAGAATGTACTTTGCTGCTGGGCTTATTTCATTGAGTATTTTGTTTGTGAGTTGCATCCATTCACATGGTTCATATTTGTTCTTTCTCATCACTGTATGTGTGCCTCCCGTACTTTAGCCACGATTCTTTTGAGAGATACTTAAGTAATTTTTCCAGTATTTGCCGGTTATGAATATTATTGCTTTGAATATTCTTTAGAATTTATTTTGATAATTATATCTACATGCTTCTTTTGGGAGAGAAATTGCTAGATCATAGGATTGGCATATGCTTATGTTTAGTGAATAAAACTGTAGGTCTCCTAAATTTCCTACTGAAGAGTCTGAGACTTCTGGCTACTCCCTATCCCTACCAACACTTGTTTCTGCTTTTGTTTTCATTTGTGTCTTTAGAGGTAGTATGCTATGTTTGTTTCCCCAATGACTAATGAAAATAAATGCCTTTTATTTGTTGAACATTGATTTCTGTTTGTGAAAATCCTGTTCAATATGTACTTTTTATTCCTGCTCTTTTTATATTGAGCTATTAGCATCCTTTCTATCTTCTTTCTGCATAAAAGTCCCTGGTTGAGTGTGTAGATTGCAGACACTTCCTCTTCCTCCTCTAGTAACCTTTGGCTATCCAATGATGTCTTTTAATAAACTGAAGTTGTTAATTTTAATTTAATTTAGTTCTTAAATTTAATCTAAGACTTTACAATTCTTCTGTAATTAGTGGTTTATGTACCTATTTATGTAATCTTTGTTTATTCTAAAGTCAGGGGTTATTCTTTTTTATATACTTTTTATCATGTTTTCCCCTCCCCATCTTTCACCAGACCCTCCCCATATCCCTAACCCCCAACTTTTTTTGCCTCTTTAAAAAAATTAAAATAAATGAAATAACAATAAGATTAAAAAAATAGTCAAGCAAACAAAGGAAACACCCCCTGTTCCCCCCACACATATAAACCAATGAGTTCTTTTTGTGTGGGTCAGCTACTCCTAGTCATGGGACCTGCCCTAGGGCATGGTTGATATACCCAGTGATATGCCACTGGAGAGGGCTGATTTTCCCTTTGTGAGTGGGTATCAATTGCAAATAGCTTCTTTGTCAGAGGTGGGAGCCCATGTCCAGTTCCCCAGCTCATTGCTGATTCTCTGTCTTGAACCTGAGTAGGTAGGTTGTATTTGTGCTACCACATGCCACAGTCTCTGAGTTTATAAGTGCATCAGTCCTGTTATGATGGAAGACAGCTTCCTTAGAGTCACCTGTCACCTCTGGCTCTTACAGCCTTTCTGCTTCCTCTTCTGCATAGCTCCTGATCTTGGGTGGGAAAAGTTTGATGAAGACATCCCATTTAGGACAGAGTTCTCTGCTCTCTCACTCTCTATACATTACCCCCCACCCCCGAGTGCACCAGATCTAGTCTGATCGAATCTCGGAAGCTAAGCATGCTCAGGCCTGGTTAGTTTGGATGGGAGGTTACTCCTTTATAAACTGGATTGTTTCACTTATCAAAGTTACACCTGCATTTTTTTTTTTTTTGTGAAGTGTGTGGAGGAAGTGAAAATTGTTGTGTCCAGCATAGCTGTCCATTTGGCTGAGAGCCATTGTTGCATCCACACTCTTCTTCATTGCCACCTTCACTGGTGTCATTTGTGTATATAGTTTATAGTCACTTGATTTCACAGTAGCCATTCTCTAAAAACAATCAAAAGTTCTCATAGCGTGTGAACAATAATTTTTCAATGTAAAATTGGCACATTTTTTAAAAGAGCACACGATACTAACACTACTAGTTTCCCTTTTGTAATTGTTTTCTTTCTATTATATATATATATATACATACATACATATATAAAATCCTATTAACATAAAATTGTGTATTCTACTTTATCTAAGTGGTCATCCAAATTCAGTTTATTTAGTGACTCATTGTATTTTGTCGGGCATACATATTTACTCAGTCTCTGGGCATTTAGGCTGATCCTATCTAGTTAGGAAACATTTTTGCTGCCTTGCAAAAATGTGTTGTACTGAATAGTAACAAATAAAATGGCTGTATCAATCCTACCATTAGTTATTTTTACTTATTTTTAATTGCATCAATATTAATCCAGCCCTTATAGTAGCAGTCCTTTTGTTTTTTTATACTTTGATTGATTTTATACTACTATTAGCCACTGGGTTCTTACAATACATAATTAAACCCCATTGGAACTGTGGTGTAAAACCTTAATATTCAGGTTAATATTAATATAGAAAACTAAACTTGAAGTGTTTTATAATGTAAATTTTAAATACATGTATTTATAGAGGCTGGCACTCATGTGCCACTGCACTCATGCCGCCCGCCCTTCCTGTGTGGAGGTCAGAGGACAGCCTGTGGGAGTGAGTTCTCCCTTTCCATCTCCTGGCGTGGGTCCCGGGGATTGAACTCATGCCCTCTCTCCTCCCCTCAGCTTGAAGTTCTGATAAGAGAGAAATGTGATGGTTTGTCTTTTATGGTTTTTAGGCCACAGCAGCAGAACTATCTTGCAGGCCGCTGCTTCTTACTGGGAAAGTAATGCATGCTCTGGCAATGGATATTGGTTTGAATTGAACTGATGTGTATTGCTTAAAATTGAGTTAGCAGGTCTAGGAATGTAGCTCAATGGCACCCATGCCACATCAAACGCCCAGCAGATGCATGGAAGAGCTTCAGAATGCAGATTTGAGATTAGTGCTTCCGCAAGCAAGCAGTGATGGACTGAGTTCTAGCACTGTCCAGCAGTCACCAGGAGGAACTAAACTCCTGGTATGCCCCTGCATGGGAGGGTGACTACAGATGATGACAATTCAAGGTCCTTCCTGAGAGATGATTCAGTGCTTTCTGAAAAACTAGCAAGGACTTTGAAAGTTTTCACTGTGCAAAAATTACTTTTTCCATTGAAGGCTAAACACTTATGATATGCTGGATAACACTCTAAAATTGTCAGCTTTTATAAATTTATCTAACCATTCCTTCTTTACGGCTTGGGGCTGACAAATGCTGTGCTTTCCCCGGTGTAAACAGTGTAAGTAGGATAGGCCATTTTGCAGCAGGTGAATCCATCATGGTGGAAACAGCCATTGAGAGCTTTGCTTTCTATTAAAAATAGAAATACAAATCAGAGAGAGGAGGGGGGTGAATATTTAGGGAGGTAGATATGCTAAACTGATTTAACTATCACTCAATGTAAACATGTCAAAATATTACAGGGTCGTACTCCAATAAACATAAAATTTTTATGTTTTTACATACAAGTTAAAAAGTGCATTTTTAAATGTTGTAGGAACAGCCACACTCACAGAACACAAGAAGTGATCTTGTCTTTGCTTAGGCCTTCAACACAGCCATAAGCATGAGGGAAATACATTTCTAAAAGTACAGAAATTGTATAAAATATCCTACAGCAATGGGTTTGGGTTCAATCCCAAGTCACTCTGTTAACCACAGAGATCCCACGGGGCCACTCGAAATTCCATGATTCCTGAATAGACTTAAAGTAAAATAGTCACCTTTAGAAAAGTGCTAAGGTACAGCAGAGTCACTGGCTGCTGCAGGCCCACTAGTAATGGAATGAGAGGAGCGCCGAGGAGTAAGAAGGCCTAGCCTAGAGATGAGGCCTGGGGTGGTGCTGAGAGTCAGCACCTTGCTCTCAGGAAGGACCGTGATTAACAACCTAAGGGACAGGCCATTCTCCATCTGATGGGAACCCAAACCTCCCTCTGGACACTGGGCACTGAGAGACCCAAGTCTGACAGTCCAGAGAGCAGTTTCAATTTCTTTGCTCAGATTGATTTATAATAGTGTAATACACTCAAGGCATATTCCCAAAGTTTATTACTTTCTGATCACTCACACAATGGGGGCATTCATTCAAGACCCAGGAGAAACGAAAAGTTGTTTTTGTTTTTTTAACTTACATTTTTGAAAATGTTATTATAATAAAAGTAGGAATTTTGCTGAGATCATTTGTTTAAATGTGTGGGAGCAACAGGGATAACTCTTGCTGTTCTAAGTACATCTTTTCCTATGCATATGTTTGTATTTCACTGTGCACTTTAGGTTGTAATTTAAAGTATGTGTGTATCATGGGTATGTTTTAATGCATGTGTGTGCAGGAGCACCTGTATGTACAATGTAGAGAGTAGAAGACAACCTTGAATATTATCCTTAAAATTGATGCCTACCTCCTTGGAGACGAAGTCTTTCATTGGCCTGGAGGTCATTAATTAGGGTAGACAGGGTGGCCAGCGAGCTCAGGAATCCCTGTCTAGTCTACACTTCCCCAGCACTAGGATCACATTTCCACATGCAGCACTTTTACATGCCTTCTGGGATTGCGTGCAGGTCCTCAGGCTCTTAAGGCAAGGACTTTACATACTGAGATATCTCCCCAGCTCTCAAACGATACACTTCTTAATGAGCTCAGTAAAAACCAAAATATTACATAGTACAGAAATAAGAAAAATGAAAAAAGGCAGTCAAGATCCTTATCAACAGTTTAAAATTTGCAACACTTTAAGTGGTGACTAATACAGTGAACACCCACATACTCATCTGCATTTAACTGATTTGGAAGTTTCCCTGTAGCTGTATCCACTCTTCTTTTAGTACTGAGTGGTCACCCGAGGAGCCCTTGCTGTATCTTTGCCTTCTTTCAGCAAGAGCATCCACCTCCCCAATGGTAGTCACTCACTTGAGGCTGCCGTGTGTTTTCCACTTCCCATTCTTTAAAAGGTGCTTGCAACCCATGACAACTTCATTAGGTGTCTGGAAGGTAACATGTGTAGCTACATGCATACTGAGTTTTTAAGCTTTGAATAGCATCGTATTGTTTGTGTCCTGTGCATTTTCTTACACTGTTTCTTGTTGCATAAGCTTGGTGGATGAGAGGAAAGTTAATTTAGTTTTCTGAGACAGGGTCTCACTCTGTAGCCTAGGCTGTTCTATAGATCAGAGTTCAAGATCCTCTGACTGCCTCTAGCTCTGCAGTCCTGGGATTATTGGCATGCACCACTGTGTTCCCCTTCAGGGATTTTCCCCCCATGTTAATTCCATTGTCTGAATTTATCATAATGTAATTTTTCTGCTCTTCTGTTAATAAAAAAAGTTACTTTTCTATTACTTGAAAGTGGCTCTCAGGTTTTTGTTTTTCTTTTTCCCAGCACTACTGATACAGTTTAAGACCTGGAATATGTTAGATAAGTGCTCCACCCCAAGCTAGATCCCTAGTTCTTTTGCTTAAGTATTTAGACACAAGGTATCTTAGTCGCTTTTCTGTTGCTATAAGGAGACACCATGATCAAGGCAACTCTTTTTTTTTTTTTTTTTCCGCTTTGGGTAACTTTTTATTTGTACATAGTATACTAACATAAAAATCAGAAAGTACAAATAAAATGTCCTGTAACCCGTTTTCATTCCCCTACATAGTTACGTTGCCTCACCAGTCTATCTATATGAAGGAATATTATATAAAATGTAGCATTCACTTAACAAATAAATCCTTTCAAGATGAACTTACATCTGCAAAATGCCGATCTATTTAGCAAAAGAAGCAATTTATCCTTTCTAAAACATCATTTGGGTTTTAGTGAGTTCATCGCGGACTGTCACTGAAGTGCTTTGACATCAAATGGACAGGCTCACAGTAGGGCAACTGGACATGACCTTGATTATCATATTCATATACAAAGCACACATGAACTCGGCCCAAGGACTTCATTTTTAAATCTTGGGGTCAGCACTACATTTGAATTCAAACTCAGTAATGTCTTTAGATCAACCTTTAAATTAATTGGGAAAAAATTGAATGTAAAAGTGAAATATCTGGAGTGACAAGCCCCTGCACAGTATAATTCCTATCAAATTGCTTTATTCTACTTTCTTCCAAAGAATTTGTCAGCTTAAGTTGATCTCAAGGCAACTCTTATACAGGAAAACATTTAATTGAGGCCGGCTTACAGTTCAGAGGCTTATTAGTCCATTATCATCATGGTGGAGAGCATGGCAGCAGGCAGGCAGACATGGTACTTGAGAAGGAGCTGAGAGCTGCATTCTGATCCACAAGCACAGAGCTGAGCCTGACTTGAGCTTTTGAAACCTTACAGCCCAACCCCCAGTGACCCAGTTCCTAAAAAAAGGCCACCCTCCAACAAAGCCATACTTCCTAATCCTTCTCAAATAGTGCCACTCCCTGGTAACTAAGCAGTCAATAATATGAGCCAGGGGCCATTCTTATTCAAACCACCATATTCCACTCCCTGGGCCCCAAAGGCTTATAGCCAAATCATAATGCAAAATACATGTATTCCAACTTCGAGTGTGCCCATAGTCTTTCATCATCTCAACACTATTTAAAAGTCCAAGTCTCTTCTGAGACTCATGGCAGTCTCTTAACTATAAGCCCTATAAAATAAAAATTAAAAAGCAGATCACATACTTTCAACATTGGCAGATTATACATTACCATTCCAAAAGGGAGCATAGTGACAAAATACTGGACCAAAGCAAGATTGAAACTCAGCAGGGAGAACTCCAAATTCTTCATCTTCATGTCTGATGTCAAAGCATTCTTCTAATTTTTTTTTTTAACTCTCTTCAGCTTTGTTGACTGGAGCATGTTTCTCTCTTGTCCTGGTTCCACACCCAGTTAGCAACTGTCCTTAGAATGTATCCCTTGACTCTGATATCTCCAACATCTTGGAATTTCCATGGCAATCTGTGCTTCTCCTTCATAGCTTCACGCTATGTCCTCTCTGGGCCTCCATGCAGAAACACCCCTGATGCAGGCCTGTCCTCACTCGTTGTCTTTCCTTAGCAGTGGAGGAAGATTAAGCAACCCTTTTCTTGTACCTTGACTCTAAAACCAAAACCATATGGCCATGGGGTCCTTTCACAGCAATAGCATAGTGACTAAGAAAGAAGTTGGTACCAGGGAGCAAGGGATTGCTATGACAGGCCTGACCATGCTGCTTGTTGAAGGAATGTGGAAGACTTTAGGACCTTGGACTAGAAAAGCAATTGGCCAGGCTGGAGAGATGACTCAGAGGTTAAGAGCACTGGGTGTTCTTCTAGAGGTCCTGAGTTCAATTCCCAGCAACCACATGGTGGCTCACATCCATCTGTAATGAGATCTGGTGCCCTCTTCTGGCCTGTAGGCATACATGCAGACAGAATACTATATACATAATAAATAATTTTTTTTTTTTTTTAAGCAAGAGAGAAAAACCACTTTAAGTAGGCCTTAATGGATTATCCTAACAGGAGCACAGAAGACAGTACTGAGGGTCATTTGAATTTGGGGGCAGGGGGACAGGCAGCTCAAGAAGTTTCAGAGGAGAAAAATGTTAGTAAATAAGAAGGCATTGAACTGAGGGCTTGATTACAGTTTCAGGGGCTTAGTTCATTTCATCATGGCAGAGAGCATGGTGGCAGGCAGGCATGGTGTTGCATCCTGATCCACAAGCACAGAGAGAGAGAGAGAGAGAGAGAGAGAGAGATTGCTGAGATGGCAGACCTCCACTATCCAGCTGGTTTCTGTCAGTTTTTTCCTGTTACAGCCAGCACCTTTGAACATGTGGATGCTAACTAGGGTAGTGGGTTTAACCCTATCAATCCAAACCTGATTTTAATAGCTAATCTAAAACCACCTTTCTTTTTGGAAATGAGATTCAAAGATAAAATAATCTACCTGCCTAACCTAAGTTCAACACAATGTAATAATTTAACTGTAATAAAAGGACAACAGGAAAGTAATCTGCAGTAAAGCACAGTGCCCTTTGGAACATAAGGATTCTTTGTGACTGTGTCAGAGGTGTGATCAGTTACTTACACAGATAGTGTTTATGTCAATGTTCCAGTTGCAGCTTTATAGAATGTTTAGAATTGATGACTGCCCTGAGTGGCTGTTGGTAAAATGGTGAATGTCTTGTTTTCACAACAGATTCCTTCCTCTGATTTATGTGGTAATTCCAGTCTTAAAATTCTAGTGTGTATTTAACTGCACAAAGAAAAGCGAGCAACTACCTTTACTATTAAAATGGAGTTAGATTTAAGCTCAGATTACTGTTGGCTAGTTATCCAGCATAGAACCTACAAGCCATGCAGAAGAAGGGACTGACTTCTTTGTTCTGGACATTTGTACTTACAAGGTCCTGGGCCAGCCCACTAGATGCTGGTAGCATTTATAGCAATGTTTAGTCCTGTCTTTATTACACAAAACACTCTTTTTATGCAAGTAGCCCTCAAAACCTGGTTCTTCTGTAGCATTTGTATAGGTGTGAAGGCGTGTCTTGTTTTAATTTATATTTGCGTTACTGTTTAATGAGATTAAGATGTGGGTTTGTTTGTTTGTTTTTTACAGCCAGGGCTCCTCATCTTTTAGGGTCTTTTGGTAGATATGCTTATATTCTTCATTCATATTCCTGCTGCTGTGTAGGACTCGTTGATGTACACTAGCACTTAGTGCTTACAGTGTTCTAACTCTGATACCAGAGCCATTATTGTTACTTTGTTTTTGTATCTTTTGTTACAAAGTGTGTGTTTTACAATATACTGAGATTTATGAGTCTGGTATTATAGAATCTTTGGGATTTTAGTGTTCCATTTTGTTCTTTTACATTTCATCTTTGATCCATATGAAATTGACTTTTAAGAGTGTGTGACAGTGAGCGTTGGTTTTTTGTTTGTTTGGTTTTTTTTTTTTTTTTTTTCTGTTTCATCAGCTAATAGTCACTGCTGCTTGCTGATGAGGCCCTCCAGTCTGCACCTTGGACTTAACCATCCACATGCCCCTACTTGTTGGTCTGTGTCTGGCTCTCACTCTTTCCCACAGATCTTACATCTAATGGGCCAGCTTCGCTATGCTGCCTGTGCATTTGCCCCCTGGAGTTGTGCCACTTTCTCATGCAAAGGGTCTCTGAGCTGAGCCTGCATAGCCTTCTCTAGTCCGCTCCACAGTGAGCAGACACAGCTCACGGTTGGAGGTGCCCTTCTCTGCTTTCACTTATTCACTCAGCTCTTCCCTGGCTTTCTATTTCTTTAATTATTTTAGTCGGGATCATTTTGAACCTGAGCTGGAGTTGTCATTTCATCCAGAAGGAACTCATTTCCTCTTTCCAGTCGGAAATATTTGGGTTTTCAAGGCAGAGAGAGTTAGGCTAAGTTTTCCTAACTTGAAAGGCCATATGTCTTTTCTCCTTCCTCTTTTTTCCCTCTCTTCTTTCCTTCACTCCTGTCTTCTCTCTCTCCTTCCTTTCTTCTTCCCTTCTGTCCTTAAGTTTTGTCTTAGACAAATGTACAGCATTACCTTTAATCTACTCTAAATATTTATGCTTATTGAATGCCGACCTTTGTATGTTCCTCCATTTGTTTAAATTGTTCCTTTTGAACCCCATCCTGAAGATTATTATCTAAAGCAATGTGTTACTTGCAAAAAGTAAATTTAAGTCAGTGGGACATGGTGCAGAGCCCATCAATGGATGGGATTGTGAATATAAATGTTATTCTTTGTAGCTCCCTCTTTTCTGTATACGTGTGATTGATTAGTACAGTTCATATCATACACCAGATATAAGTTCAAGATCTGATGAGCATGTCTATTAGCACAACAGCTGCTGCTGTGACCTTTATAATTATCACTGCTTCATTTTCTTGCACAAGGTTAGAGCTGTAATTAGATTCAAATCCCCTGATTCCATATCAAATATAACAAGCACACATGTGGACTAGAGAAAAGAACTGGCAGCATTTTCAAGATCCCAGAGAAGTGTGAACACAGGGTGAAATGTCTTTTCAGCCCTGTTGTAGGCTCCTCATTGCGTCCATCAATAAGGACCTTGTATTCTCCCTTGGGCCTACAATGGTGCCATTTCATCTCTTTAGTACATCCTCCCACACTCTCTGCGTGGCTGTCTCCTTATCCCTCTATTTCAGTTTTTCAAGGAAGCCTAGAACCGTTTGAATTCTCTTTTCTGTAAACAGAATGTGCTTGCCCTGTTACAACACTGGCCATATTGTTGTAATTTCTTGTTTCTCTACATTTGTCCCATCAGTTCTTAAGCTCCGTGAGGACAGGAAGTGCTCACATTCATTCAGTCCTTGGAGAATCATTATGTAGTGCCTGTTTTGTATTCTTGCCCTTGAAACTCATATTAATGGAAGGCTAGGGGAAATTTGAATGTTTACTAATTAGATTTTTGAATACAACTGTCTGAACTTCAAAGCATGGACACTGAATAGGAAAACTTCAAAAATAAACTATAGGGAAAAAATGCTTAGAGGGGAAAAAAAAGGTAGAGCTGAAATGTTCATTAAACAATGAACAATGTAAATAGTACTAAGAAATCACACACCTCAAAGAAGCTTTGGGCTTACAGTGCTCCCCTTTCCTGCCCACAGCAGAATCTAAATTTCATCCTTGTTTCCTCCCTTTCCTCTTCCCAGCCTGTAACAGACCACCACAAGGGACAGCCCACGTCTGTCCCAAATCCAGCTGCAGTCTACTGTGTCCACACAGCCTTCACACTAAAGATTGGAGTCCATGCTATGAAGTGCAGCCCTTGGTCACCTGTCTATAGCACCTGGAGCCTTGTACTCTCTACTGGACCCTGACTGACTGTTAGGACTAGGGCTTCTCTGTGTTATGACTGGGGCTAGAATCCCCTTGCTCACCTTACACAACCATCTTACCAACCATTCACAGCTATTTCTGATCTGGTAGAAAACATTGTTTCAACTCCTTATTTCCTGGGCTAGCCTCTGCAGCTCTCCTTTGTCCTAGCGTAACAGTGAGATGACCAGAAGGCTTCTTTCAGCCCTGTCTCATTTGCCTTTGTCACAATACTAGTCAGCACTCAGGCGTAGACTGCTTCAGTTTCTTCCCCTGTTTCGGTCCTCATCTCCCTTGCCTGGTTGTGTCAGCCAAACTCCATTGGGTCAGTATGTTTCAACAGGAGTGGAATGAGCTGGCTCCCTGTGCCTGCGTCTTGGCATAAATTGAGACCCTGTGATGATACAGTTATAACTCTCTTACCTCGATGGGCTGTTTGCCCCCTATTCTTAAATACAACAAAATTAAAAATTAATAATTCTGTAAGGTGTTGGTTTTCTCATTGTTTTCTTCTGAGGAAAGGGCTTCCAGTTCTTAGTATAACCTGCATAAGAACTATTTTTAGCTTTTTGTTCCTATGAGAAGAAAAAAAATGAAATGATGATGTCATTGTTGCAAGACTTTGCTCTAGGGCCACCACCCATAACATCAGGAAGCTTGAAAGGCTTTGATTTCATGGGCTTGCTTAGCATATGTAATAGGCCAACCAATCTTCTGAACACTTTAGCTAGCCAATATCCATCAACCTTGGCAGTGCTGGCAAAGCAGGCTTGGAAAAGACATGTTTGTGTTTCTGGACTCCCCTCCACCACCTTCATGATGAGAGGGGTAAAATGTGGGTTCAGTAGCACTCTTAGAGGTTGAGTCAAACTGCTGAGTCTGAATGACAAGGAAGTAGAACTGGAGCATAACCTGGGACAGATGAATTGGGGTCCTTGGATACGTAGTGACATCTGGCATAGAGCAGAATGTAGCCTTCCACAACCAAGGATCTGCATCCTCAGGCATCTGTACTTAAAAATAGAGAAGTCCCTATATTCCTTCCAAAGCGGCTCTCTGCGGGAACAGACCTGAAGCTGTGTGCAAGTGGGCTGCTCTAGAGTGTGATGGAATCCATTGATTCTGCACAGCCAGCTTGGGAAGGAGGCTGGGAGTCTTTCACTGTGGCAATGCTTAACGTTAAGGTGTGTCTGCTAGCTAGAGTGTTAACATATTTTCCAACAAATTTTAATCCCAGAAATGCTTTTCTTTTAGCCAGAGAGGAGTACCGTGCAAACCTAAGTTTCCTTAAGACGGTAATGCTGTTTTCTGTACAGACAGCTGACAGGGTTGTCCCTAGAAAGCAATGTTAGTATTTAGTGCTTCACCATCCTGCCTCAGGGCCACCTCATGCTAGGTTGATTCAACCCGTTTAACATAAAGCCAACCCCCTTCTCAGTCTGTAAAATGTTACTGACAGATCTTTTTGTATATGTCTTACGTATTGTTTATGTCTAAGCTACTTCTTAAAGGAGATATTAGGGACAGCCTGGAAAAAATGGCCTGCGAACATTATGAAATATTAATATTTAATTTAAAAGAAACAATTAAATGGTATAGGCTAGCCAGGACCTCTGTGCCCAGTTGAAGAACTCAGCATTTCCTTCATTCTGGTAACTGTCATCATGTCTGAGGTACAGCTAGCACGCAGAGTCATTTACCTTCAGTAGGTTACAAAAAACAAGTTGGAATTCTTGCTATCCCATAAGCAGCTTTTATATTCCTTAACTTGGCTTCTCTGCTCTTCCCCCCACCCTTTAATACTTCTAAATAAGTACAGGGACTGAAAATGATGGCCACTGTCACATGGAACCAATCTCTCCCTAACTCAGAGATTCTGAAATGATTCCTTGGAATGTGCCCCCTCACCCCTGCAAATCCTAGTTGAAAGGAATAGTGAAGTTTGGGTTTCTGTTTTGAGAAAAGGTCTTTTCTCAAACTGACACCAATTCATAATTCTGCTTCAGCCTCCAGAGTGTGGGGGTTTCATACCTGTCTAATTATTATAATATTGACTGAAATGATTGAAGTGAAAAAATTCATGATTTAAGTAAAGAAAAAAAAAACAAGATTATTAAATGTTATCATAGTACAAAGGTGTGTGCCTAAGAGGGGATGGCAGGAGGAGAATGGAAATTGTAGCTGTGTGAGGATATTATAGATAATGTGTATGCTGTTTTTGTTTTCTGGTTTTTTTTTCAGAATTGAATTTGATGAGATTGTTTTTAAGGCAAAACATTTGCTTCAAACTGTGTTTGATTATAGAAACCAAACTGCACACTCAGTGTTGTCCTGTGTCCTATCAAGAACTTCTCAAAGAGATTTTAAGTCATTCTGCTGCTATTTGCCCAGATAACCTTAATGGTCTTTTTCCTGCGTCTTTAAATTATATTTTGAAATAAATAAAATTAGTTACCTGTAATACAGATAACAAGGATCTTATGCTCTTTGGATCATTTCCTTTGCTATGAATTCTGTAGCATTGACTCCTTTCTATTTGGGGGATTTCTTGTCATGCCACAAATCTGGGCAAATCTAAATACCAAGAATGGGTTTGGTTGCTCTAAGAGCAAGAAGTAAACCTGAAGTCAAGAGAGCTAGTGTTCAGATTCACTGACCATCTGCAGCTCACATCCCTTGTGGTGTAGAGGAAAGAGCAGCATTTATCTCCTGGTGAAACTGTGCTGTGCTTGCAGGAAGGAAGTGCTGCTGTCAGAGGTCAGAAGGATGGTGAATGAAGTTTGAAAGGGAGTGTTTACTATGGGGTTTTCCTGAAGCCTGGCCTCACTGGAGATGAGGCTATTTCTAATAGCCCTGCTGAAGATTTTGCCAGCCCCAGGTCTATTAGAGCCTGATACCAGGGAGACAAACAGGAAACTGCAGCCAGACCCACTTCTGGGTGCTGGCCCACTGGGTAGTGTTAAGGAATTATGACTTCAGCCAAAGGGGTTTGCTGGAGTACATAGGTGTGTACTGATGGGGCTGCAGGCTTGATCATAGCAGAATGAACACTTTGTCCTTGGAACTGATTTCATGAGATGGTGAATCTGAATGTGCTCAGGTTGAGGCATCAAAGGCAGGTTTCTATGGGTGTGGTCAGACTAGGAGAATCCCATAAACTGCATTCTCAGTGCGTGTTGAAAGCCCTTGCCTTGGATCTCCTCTCCCAGACTGGCTGCTGTACTAGGTTGAATGGTATACCCCACTCCAACCCTGGTCTTTACATGAGCTTGTCAGATGAACACAGCAGTCTTTCCTTTCCTTGGTTGTTTCTAGGCTTATAGATACTACCCTTTTCTCCTACATCACCTTTCCCTAAAGCAGGTAACCTCTCCTTCCTACTTAGCCTTCTCAGTCTATTTTATTTCAACACAATGGCTCCCAAGTGCTCCTTTTGCACGTTCTTAATGTGTTCTAAAATACTGTCCACTCTGATTCTGGATGTGAAATCGGAATGTCCTGCCATCTCTCTTGTGGATTATTCTCTCCACTCCCGTCTATCCAGAGACCATATGAACCCTTCGGAGTCTCTCGTATCCATCAACCAGGAGCCTAGAGAAGGAACTGGGATTCTCTTTAGAACTGGAATAGAATTCAGAATAGCTAGAGGGTTAAATACTCAGTAGCCATGTCACACTGTAGATTTCTAACTATAAGATTCTCTTCATCCATTTGTAAATAGAATTAGCAAAAATGATTGTTTTTAGTAAAGATTCACATTCATTAAATTAGTATATATTTCAAAGTGTGACTACAAACTATAACTTGAAATAATCGTTGTTTTGAGACAAAATATCTAGAAGTGGGGCCTGGAGAGATGGCTCAGTCTGGAAAGTACCTGCTGTACAACCAGCCCTACCCACATAAGAGCCCCAGTGTAAGCCCAGTACCAGGGAAGGGAGACAGGTACATCCCTGGGCTCATTGGCTAGCCAGTCAGTGAACTTCAGGTTCAATAATGAGACTCTGTCTCAAAAAAAAAAAAGGTGGAAAGCAATTGAAGAAGATGCCTGGTGTCTACCTCTGGCCTCCACGTGTGTACCCCTCCAAGCACATATACATATAACCACATGAACATACACACACACACATACAACCTAGAGGTGATCATTTCTGTTGTCAAAGTAAATATCTTGTCACTAAACCTGATGTGATTGTACTTGTTTATCTGAAAAAGAAAAACTAGCAAATGTCTATGTTTTGTGTTTATTTTTTAAGATAAGGTCTCACTGTATAGCCCTGACTGGCTTAGAACTCACAGTGAACTGCCTGCCTCTGCCTCTGTAGTGCTGGGACTAAAGGTATGTGCCACCACACTCACCCAGAATTTCTATATTTTTAACAAGAGTGATATTATCTAGGTTTAAAAACAAGCAAACAAACACAATGTATGCCTACCTCATTCCTTGACACTTTGGTGGTGTACTAGGTCTGTGCTGTCATTTTCAGAATCCATCATCCTGTATTGCTCCCATGGGTCTCTTTCTCTCTGCAGGAATTGGAGGCCTCCAGGACTTTGTGCTAAAATCTGCAACTTTATGCAGCCTGCCATCTTGCCCGCCATTCATTCCACTCAACTTTGAAGCCACCCCTATCGTGAGAGTTGCTGTTGAACCAAAACACCCAAGTACGATAACCCTGTTTTTGGAAGCATATGACGCTGGCATGGGGTTTTATGTTTGTTTGCTTTGTCTTGCTTTTGAGACAGGATCTCTCTACATAGGCTTTTCTGGCCTGAAACTTCCTATATAGACCAGGTTTGCCTCGAATACAGAGATCTGCCTGCGTTTGTCTCCCAAGTGCTGGGATTGATGCGTGTACCACCATGTCCAGCTTGCTTCACTTCTTAATGTGTTTATTTGTCTCCTGTGATGTACTTGTTCCTGGTACCTACTAATGTCAGTGAAGATGCTACAGATCTTCCCTTAAGGAAGCACAGAGGAGGTGTGTGAAGGGAACTTAGGCTGAAGGTGTTAATGCCCTCATTCCATCTGTACCTGTGTTACATCATCACATCATATCCTTCTTCTCCTCACATCTGTACCTGTGTTACATCACCATATCATGTCCTTCCTCTCCTCACATCTGTACCTGTGTTACATCATCACATCACGTCCTTCCTCTCCTCACATCTGTACCTGTGTTACATCATCACATCATGTCCTTCCTCTCCTCACATCTGTACCTGTGTTACATCATCACATCATGTCCTTCCTCTCCTCACATCTGTATACCTGTGTTACATCATCACATCATATCCTTCCTCTCCTCACATATGTACCTGTGTTACATCATCACATCATATCCTTCCTCTCCTCACATC
>CAJQZJ010013817.1:9520057-9585173 GCA_907164525.1 Lophiomys imhausi | reverse complement strand
GTGTGTGTGTGTGTGTGTGTGTGTGTGTGTGTGTGTGTGTGTGTGTGTGTGAAACCATGTAGCAGAATGGAGACTACTTCATAAAAGTAATAGTTCTGATATTTTTTCAGCATTTATTGACTGTTCTTAAATTACTGCATTGCGAAAGGCAGGTAAATAAGCCATATTGACTCATTTAGGGAGGTGGCTGGGATACAACAGGAAATTCAGTCTGTCACTGAAAGCTAGGCAAGATATATGTCTTCAGGAGTCTATGAGGCTGGCTTATATAGAGAGGTCACACATGTCCCTTGTAATAAATCTAGGACTGGTTTGTAAGAATTTCAGGGGATCTTCAGATTTTAGGCTCAATACTTGTTTAGCTATCAAGGATAGATGGGTCTGCCAAGAGCAAGCCAGGTTTAGGAAATACATTTCGAGTTTACCTAACTTATCTGGTAAAGTTTGCTGACCCTCAAGTTGTATCTAACTTGCTGTTTAATGATTTTTGTAGCAGAGATTCCCATTACTAATGACAGAGTAGGGTCTGCCTCTTCACTTGGACTTGAATGTAGAAGGAAGTCAGCTCCACTGTGATGTGCAGTATGGTACTATAAAGTTGACATGGAGGCAGGTGAGAGGTCTGGTGTAGGTAGTCTTAGAAGTCTCCCCTAAGATTCAGTTCCCACAGATGATACTCAAATGGGCTCTCTGACAGAGTTTGTTCATAGAAGGGTGCGAGGCTTCACAGAGTGGTCACTGGAAAGTTATACCCTCAGGAATTACAGAAATAAAGAGAATGGTTTCACCAGGCCAGGTGTGTAAGGATTCATACTCATCAGAGGTTTCTGGTGCATCCGAGAGGCCATGAGAGCAGGTTGAGAAGTACACTAGCCAGGAGCATGGTCATTAGCATGAAGCTCCAAGAAGCAGGTAGTAGAGCCCAGAGCTGCTCAAAGAACCCGGGTGTGGAAGAGCATCTGAGGAAGAAGTTGGAAACTGCTCTAGAAAGGTGGGGCAGCAAAGGAGAAGTGGTGGCATCAGATGGAGAGGCAGTGCCTTCTGTGGCTAGTAGAAGGGTCGTTGTTTTATCCTCGAGGCCTTGTGGCTTATTTTTCTGCCGTTTTGTCTCTGTTACTCCTTCCTGATTATTGCCAGCAGAGGGGATCTGCAGAGAGGAAGGCCTGAGGCAGTGCTGCTCTGAGCCCTCAGGTCCTGGGTTAAGAAACAGAGATGAGGGAATAGAGGTGTCTGTGCCAGACACATCCCCCTGTACTGAGGAGAGAAGGTCAGGGCTCAGCGTGGCATCTGCGCAGATGTCACCTCTGCCCAGCTGAGACTGTGCACTCACGCACGCACTGTGCACTCAGGCACGCACAGATCACTTGTGTCATTACACCGCCTCCTTGAGCTGCGGTAACAGGTGAGTGAGGCTCTAATGGATGCGCCTGCTCGCTGCAGTGAGTTCCTCAGGCCTCTGTGATTTTTAACTCATCTCTGTTTCTGCTTACTAGGTGAAAGGCTGCCCCAGCACCCACAGACATCTGTGCAGGACGCCACTCCCAAGGGGCAGGCAGCTATGTCCCTGCTGCCTTTAAGGCCGAATCTCACCTCAAGACAAATTGTGTCAAGCAGGAGAAGTTGCTAAGACTCTTGTGATGTCTTAGAGATTGCTACCAAACAGTAAAGGTTCCAAGCATGATCCATCTCCAAGGGAATAAAATGCCCGTGCTCAGCACCACTTAAATATCAGTTTAGAAAAAGTATGAGCAAATTTTTACATAGACATGGTTTTCAAGTGGTATAAAAATGTCATTACCAGTGCTTGGTTACTGAGCTTAAATGGTCTCTTGTCTTCATTTTGGTCATCATATTAAGAATACCCATGATTACTAATGACTTTAATTTTGTAAGAATCCAGTCATAGTATTCTCATTGAATCTCATACCCAAAGGTAACTCTTCTTGTAATTCCAGAGGTCTTGCTTCTCACATTGCATTGTGGGGATTGTCACTGAAGGACACTTGGTATCTTTTATATGTAATTTTTTTCTGATTTTGCCCTCTTAATTCGCAGTTAAATATTCATGGTCTTGTAAATCAGGATTGTTGGGAGAGGACCAAGTCCCTGGTGGATCTTCACTGAGTGTGTAAATCATTGTGGCTCTGGGTCAAGTTGTGATCAGTGGATGAACTCTGGTTTTGCAGGGCGAGTTTATGCTGTGTTGTCCAAGCGAGAGGGCCGAGTGCTTCAGGAAGAAATGAAGGAAGGGACCGACATGTTCATCATCAAGGCCGTGCTGCCTGTGGCGGAGAGCTTCGGCTTTGCAGATGAGATCAGGAAGAGGACCAGCGGGCTGGCTAGCCCACAGCTGGTGTTCAGCCACTGGGAGGTGAGACGCAGCCGCTTCCTTAGGACCTGACAGGCTGGGAGAAACCGGCCCTTAGTGGCATGGCGACCCAGCCAAGGGACAAGTGAAAGCTGGCTGATACGTGCCAATGTGCACTCTGCCTATAATGTAAAATTGAAGAGACTGAGCATTTAATCCATTTTCCTCTTTCTGCAGGTGTATATTAGGTGTATATTAGAAAAAAATAACAGCTTTTTTTAAGGTAAAACTTGAAGAACTGTTTTCCCTCGGGGGTATGAGGATGTGGAGAAAGTGTCCCAGCACTCTGCAGCTTGTCTTTTATAGTCTTGTGCCGTTCTGGGGACTGGGCTTCCATGGCTTCCTCCAGATCGGCGTAGTTCTCCACAACCCTTCCTCAGCACATGTGGAGTCAAGTGAACCGTGAACCCTTCTGCAGTCACAAAGGGACACTCAGTAGACAGACAAACTGCAAGGAAGAGAAGGGAGTTGTGAATACTGTGTTCTGAGTGTGTGGGAGGAATCAAGTAACCCTTCCTGAAGAGATCCTTAAAGGAAAATTAGCCAGTACCTATTGGAGAGAGTGCTTGATCAGAAGGAGCATAGGCCAGGAAAGCCATGTAAGAAAAAAACTAAAATCACAAATGGAAGTCTTTTACATGAAACCTGAAGAGAGGCTGTTTTAAAAAAGCAGTTTTTTCTTGTTTGTAGGAAACCTAAGAAACTCCAGTTCAGTTCTTCCATGAGGGTTTGTAACTTGGAGGCAGTGGTGTTGGTGAGCTAGGCTTGCTTTATTTGTTGATTCTGCCACTTACTCAGACAGCCTGCAAAGACTTCACTTCTAAGATAGTCCATGTGGGATGCCTCGCCTCCAGCCCTGTGTTGGAGGCCTTTGCTGCTGGCGAGAGTGTTTTCTTCTTACCACCCTCATTTCTCTCACTTTCTTTAGCTTGATGGCTTTCTTTCTCTAGAACCCTTTAAGCACACAGCTTATTTTTACATGATTAATAAAGATTGAAAATAACTGAGGAAGACCTTTCTCTTTAATCTGAGATTTAAATCAAGTAAAGAATGGTGGCATTGGAGACGCTCGCTGGCTTTGGGCAGGGCACATCTGATTCTAATTCAACAGTCCCCATCACCTGGATAGGTGGAACTCAGATTCCAGTCCAAAGTGCTGAGCTGTCTGCTTTCCCCTAGAAACACAGCATCCTTAACGCCTGGTAGAACCAGACCATGTTGTGACTTGGCTGCATTTCTTTAGTTAGCATTAACAGTGTTTTCACAGTGACTTTTCGATGAACTTTCTCCTGGATTTTTGGACTTTTGAATACTAAATTATGTTTTGATGGTTTCTTTCAGTGCCTTTTTACCATGTAGTCTTCATCTTTGTTTCTCATTATGTAGAAAACAGCCCTAAAACATCTAAGTCACTGTTAACATTCAGCTTACAGGGAGTCATTTCCCATTTATCCACAAATGCTAGCTTTTCTTTATATATATATTTGTTTGTTTGTTTGTTTGTTTTTTCCGAGACAGGTTTTCTCTGTGTAGCAGCCCTGGCTGTCCTGGACTCACTTTGCAGACCAGGCTGGCCTCGAACCCACAGAGAACCACCTGCCTCTGCCTCCCAAGTGCTGGGGAGTGTACCACCACACCCGGCTTAAATTCTAGATATTCATCTCTGGTTTCATTTTTTTACATAAAACACAAAGCAGTAAGTGTGTGAAGTGTTTGATAGATGTGTGTGTAAAGGTTGAACAAGGTCTGCAGTGGTCCTGGGGTCCTGCTGCCCAGGAGTGTGGTGACAGGCAGAGCAGCTACACGTTGTTTATGACTGGGTGAGGTGATTCCACTTCTGTATAGTGACCTGGAGAGATGCAGTGCTGGCTCTGTTGGTGCTGCCCATGCTGACACCATGGATGACAGTCATCCAACTCACAAGGGTGGCCTTTCTCAACACTGGCACAGGAAACAGGGTTATAGTGTCTCTGATCTGAACAGAGGGCATTGGGTACATAATACCTGGGACTTTATAAGTCCTTGAGCCTAAAATAAGCATTCAGAGCTATTATATTGGCATCACCATTTGGTGAGTGATACATCATATGTTTTATTTTCGTTTTAAATGTTCAGGAAAGGAGGGTGGTACGAAGTACGTTTCTCAGGTTGGCCTTGAACTTGCTACATAGCCATAGCTGGTCTCAAATCCTGATCTTTCTGCCTCCACTCCTCAGTTAATCAGGTTACGCGTTTACACCACCAGGCCTGGCTTTAAAAAAAAAAAATTATACTGAATCTTTCTTTGAAATGATTTTATTGAATCTCCTTAAATTTTTATGAATGGGTCTGGGAAGAAGTCTGGGGTGGGGGTAAAAAAGCTTGCTATTCAAACATGAGAATTTGAATTCAAATCCCCAGCACCCATGTGAAAAGCCAAGTGTGGCTGCAGATGTCTGCAATCCCAGCACTGGGAGGGGAAGACAGGCAAATTCTGGCTCATTGGCCAGCCAGCTTAGTGAAGACACCAGGCTTCTTCCTCTGGCTTCCATGTACACATTCATAGCCATGCACCCACATGTTCATATGCGTGCAGCATACACACATGTACGTACACACACACACACACACACACACACACACACACACACAGACACACACACACACACACACACACACACACACACACACAAATTGAAAGTCGTCCTTCATTTCCTAATGGCCAAATATGAGAAAAGGCATAATTCTACTCTAACAGAGGCATCCCAAAATGCAGTAGGCCACTCAGACCGAGGTTATTTCTCCTTCCAGTCTGAGAAGGTCATATAGAGTTGGCATATGGTTATGTGACAGCCCAGGCTCATTCTGTCTTGGTCACATTCCCTGTTCTACCTCCCAGTCCCATCTGCGTCCCAGCCAATAGGGCTGGGGCTGGGGCCTCCTATTCAAACATGAGAACTTGAATTCAAATCCCCAGCACTCATGTGAAAAAACAAGTGTGGCTGCAGATGTCTGGAATCCCACTGCCAATAGGAGTGGGCCTCAGCCCACTATAATACACCCTGGATTTTGTTCATTATCCCATCCTGCAGAACCAGTCATATGACCACATCTAACAAGGCCCCACCTAAGGAAGCTGGGAAATGTAGTCCTTAACCAGGTCAGGACTCCACAAACTGCTGTCCCATTGTCTGTTATTAGAATATAGCCTTACCATCTCACCTGGTATTTTCTGTAGCTGCTTTCAAAAGAGTTAAATAGTTAAGATGGAATATTTTTGAGGTGTGTCTAGCTCTTAGAGAAATATCCCTGCACCTCCAAAGCCCATGTGGCCATCTGTTACTACAGAAGCAGGAGAATAGACACAGTATAAGAGTAGCAAGGTTTACCAGTAGGTGAGTTCTTACACAGGAGCCTTTGTGAATTTTACTGTCCTTTCTATCCTTTGTGTCTCAGGAGTATTTTTTGTTTGTTTGCTTGCTTGTTTATTTTGGTTCTTGGTTTTGTTTTTGAGCATGAACTGAACTTGCACACTTAATAATGGGTAAAAACTTTAGTGTCTGGAGCAGCTGCAGGCAGTTATTAAAAACAAGTCTCTTAATAAATAATTTTAGAGAAAATTTTGTCAAGAAAAGTTCTGTCCTGGTTTTAATGCTTCCTTCTGTCCTTATCTTGCCACCTGCCATGGTCCTATTTCCAAAAGCTTCAAATCTTTGAAAGTCTTTAAAACAGCATCATAATTAAATGTCACTGATCTAGCACACACACACCCCAGTTAGGTTTAGAAATAACATGGTTGTTGAGATCTGCCTTCTCACTCCAAGGATTTTTTTTTCATTTGTGTTCTGGGATACCATATAATTTACAATCAAGAGCTTTTGAGGGAAAGTACTTCAGAATATGGAGGAAATAAAATTACAGGCGTTTTCCACGAGGAAACCTTTGAAGTCAGCGATCTGATAATTTCTAAGTTTCACCCTTCTGTGAAAGGGGGAAGAAAGGGAGCTAATAGCACACATGGAAGGGAAAGTGTTCTCAGCCGGTGCTGCTCACATGTTTGTCAGCCCAAACCAGATCCACCACTTCATCCTGAGGTGACCCTGGGGGAGGCCGCTGAGGAAGGTGGGGCCAGAAGAGCTCCCAAGAGGTTATTTGGGGTGTGGTGAATCTACTTGCTGGACCCAAATGAAAAGGAGCCCCTAAGGTTTCCCCTCTAGGGATGTGTGTGTGCATATGTGTGTGTGTACATATATGTATGTATATGTGTGTGTGTGCATGAGTGTGTTTGTGTGTGCATGTGTGTGTGCCCATGCGTGTGCTCATGTGCAGGTGTTTCTGCACACGTGTGTCTGTGTCTGTGTGATGATCAGGCAACAACTCTCTTGTGTGCCTTCCTATTAGTTAAAATGTGATATACACATCTAGCTCTTGGCTTGAAAAATTTGATCTGATGAGTGAGCTCTGGGCAGTCAGGTTCTGTGTGAACCAGTGAGAAAGAAGGACCCTTCCCTCCAATGTTATGGCAGTCCCTGCTCTATGGTCTAGAGAGACCTTTCTGTACTTCCAAACTGGAGAGCCGTAGTGGACTAGGGTTCCCTATCTCCATCTCCAGTTACAGTTTCTTTGGCATGTTGATGCAGGTAGCTTCAGGTTGTTCACACACGTGTGAGAGTGGTGAAGGTGAGAGGCAGAGACCCTGACCAGGTCAGACCTCAACACACAGCACTAGATCATTACAGCCCAGACCCTCAAGAAGTCCCCAAGTGCACACAAACTATCCCAGCAGCCCTGGGAGCCTCTAGGAAAAAGAAAACTGAGCCAACCTCCGATGCTTTTGGCCAGAGGTCCCAGCAAAATGAAGCCCATTACACACAAAGTCCTAGGTTCAGTCCTTAGTACCATGTAAACCAGACATGGTGACACACACTTGTAGTCACAGCATTTAGTAGGTGGAGGCAGGAGGATCCAGAGTGATCTTCAACTCCTTAGTGATTTCTGGTCCATCATAGGCTACATGAGCTGTCACAAAAACAATAAACAAGACCATGTTCACATAAGTTGATCATTATTAGAGACAAAGACAAAATTAATGAAGACATCCTCGTCAGGATAACTTTCTCATTTTCATTAAAGATGAAGTCATGTTTTTCTTGCTCATATTGTGATATTGTGAAATGCTTCCATGAGAAGTCAGCATGACAGATGTTGCAGGTTTGCTGAATGGGCACCATTTTTCACAGCCCCCGTATTTTATATTTATGTATTACCATTCTTAGGAAGATTAAATACTCATTGCTGAACTTGTTTCATTAGCCAGAGACTGGGGACATTTAACATCTGCCTCACCTATCCTGTCACCTTCTCTTTCCAGATCATTCCCAGTGACCCCTTCTGGGTGCCAACCACTGAGGAGGAGTACCTGCACTTTGGGGAGAAGGCAGATTCCGAGAACCAGGCCCGGAAGTACATGAATGCAGTGCGAAAGCGGAAGGGCCTCTATGTAGAAGAAAAGATTGTGGAGCATGCGGAAAAGCAGAGAACACTCAGCAAAAACAAATAGCTAGAAAGAAGTACCTACTGCTAGTGGTGGGACCTTTTCTTTTTCATGAATTAACAAGTACTATCAAGGGTCTAATCTGGGAAAATCTCATTTTGATAAATTGTCTGTATGTATTCACTTTCAATAATAAACCTGGTCTATATATTTTAAAGGTATCAGCATAATTTCAAAGTGTTTCTTTAATTGATTCTGTTTCATGGTTAGAGCTGATTACATTATGAAGAGTTAGTACCAATGCCTCAGGAGTGAGGTGTGTGCTGAGGTCCCGACCGCCTTTGGTGCTCAGCACTGCCAGGCAAACCCCATGGACAGGGCTTCATCCCTAGCCCCGGAGAAGCTACTCAGCTCCCGTTGGTTATCCCTCAGTCCCATGACGTCTGTCTGTCATGTGCCAAGGATGTCGTCCTGTGAACTTTACCTGAATACTGACTTAGTCCTTAGTCACAGAGTTTAGCATCATTTGGAGAGACCACTTACTTAGTGAGCAGCTGCTTTTTCAAACGTGCCAGTCAGCTGCACTGTTAGCCAATAAAAACAGCCCACTCCAGCCTGGCCTTCATGCTCCTCAACAGTGCACCTCTGATTCCTAAATTAGTGTTCATGAACACTGTGCCCTGGACCTTTTTATTTTAAAAAGGAAAAGCAAGGAGTTTCTGGAGTTGTCTTTGCCATTCCTTCTTAAACGCACCAGAGAGCTATAAACTGAAAGCTAGCGTGCATGGGGTCACTGCTGTTATTTTAAATGTTCTTCCTGTCATCTCAGTTGCCTTATTTAAGGAGCAAATGCAATTTGCCCAAAAATCGATTCTGAGACTTCTGATACTGCATAATAATTTTATAGCCACTGAAGGATTCTTTATCATAAAAGTGTCACATCTAATGCTATTTTTGAAATATCCTTAATGGGTATTCTTAATAACCTATGTTACTCTTCATAGTGGTAGCGGACATTTTATCTTTTTTCTTCAGAGCCTTGGCATAGCTGGTCATGTCTAATTGACCCAGACTTTAGAGAAAGTAATCCTAGATCACTTACTATCTGTTTAAATTTAACAGATAATGGTATCTGAATTAGCGTATGAGAATAGTATCATGTGTTCATTTTACTTAAACACCCTGATGATAAGAAAAGCTAGCTCTTTGACTGATAGCATATGTAGATAACATCATTCAGCAGTAAATGAAATTTTCCCTTACCCTCTACAGTTGATCTGTATATGAAAGAAAGACTAACCCAAAATGAGTAGGGTTCTCTCTGCAGTTCTGTTGAGCACAGGAGTGAAGCTGTCAGGTGCTAGAAGGGGACTTTTACTTACGCATACCTAGGGGACACACTAATGGCCAACACAGTGTCACAGAGACCTGATCAGGAGTGGGGTTGAGTTGCATCTCACCTCCCCATCTGTATTAACGTGCATGGGGTCTCCAGTCTTGAAACACTATCCCCATCTGTGACTGCAGAGTAAGACTGTCTTACTATGTGTCCATACCGTTCCCAAATTCTAACCTCCACCTATTAAGCTCACTGGAAGGAAATGAAGAAGCTTGCATGAATGTGGGCATAGTTCTACCAGGGCTGCTTCCTCAGAGCCATTTATGATGATCCTTCAAAGGCAGCAAGGAAGGCTAGCCTAAGAAGTCACAAAACCAGGCCTGTTCTTGGCCTGCCTGCCTGCCATGGTTGCCGTGGAGCCTGCCTCCCCTCTCAAAGAGCAAGAGGACCTTAGTTTTTGTTATTATATTTTATATTGTATTTATATTATATATTGTATTATAAATTATGATTATTATTTATTGGAAAGACCTTTGGACAGCTCCAGAGAGAAGATGCGGGTCAGAGGCGGCTGTACTCCTGTCCAAGGAGGACATAGGGCTGGGCCTGTTGCACTTTCCCAGCCAGCACTGAGCACAAGCAGCAAGGGAGGAAGGCTTGGAGGGACTAGGCTTAGGACTTCTCTGGGGAAGGAGTTGGGAAACAGCTCCAGCCCCACCCTTCTTGGGAGGCTAGAAGGGCCCTACTCCTTAGATATAGCCTCTGTAGAGCAGAGGGTCCGCCCTTCTTCTGTGACCCCAGGAGAGCCCCTGGCACTGAAGTGGAAAGGGCTGAAGGTGGCTTCTATGATCCTTTCCTATGTGGGCACTTATAATCAATTGGCCTTCATAGCTATTGAAATAGGAATAGACATTGTTGGGACCTGGTAAGGAGGCAAGGATGGGCTCATCCAGCCCCTCCCCAGCGGCTGGGGAACCTCTGGCACCATGGTCTGCCTCCCCTTTCCAAGAGCAAGAGGGCCTTGGAGAAGGCAGTCCACTGTAAGCTGGAGGGTGCTACAGTGACTGAACAACGTTAGGCACAGCAGGATCCTGGTCCAGGCAGTGAGTACACACAAGTACCCATGATGACACAGGGACACTAGAACTCCTAGGAACATGACAGTGGCCTTTAAGGCAGAGGAGAACATCTGCACAGCAGCTGGACTGACCCTGCCTGCCTTGCACACTTGGAGATGACAAATACATCACAGATGGCTGACGAGGTCTGGAAGGGCAAGCCTTTGACTATCCTCTCCTGTCTCAGGCCAGGGCACACTATGCTGTTTAAAGGATCCCTGCTACTGTAAAGAAACTGGGTAGAGGCCAGAATGCAAAGCCAGATCCCACCAGCACCATTAGCAACAGTGAGGGGGGGTGACTTCTGGGCCCCACATTTAAGCTGTGTCTGGTAGCTTGTGGCTTTCTCCTGTACAGAATCCAAAAGGGAAGAGAGACTAGAAGACAGACCCACACTTTCCTTTCAAGAAATAGTTGAGGAGCTGCAGCATGGGAAGTACTGTGGGTTTGATCTTTCCACACTCTTGCAGACAGTTGTCACAGGTCCTTCAGCCACCCTAAGATGGAAATGTGACCTGGACAACCCAGTGAGTGTTGATCTTGGGGCTTGGAGAAAGAGGCAGCATTATTTATTTTACTGGTGTTCTATAGAAATGAAGCTAGGGCTACAGGTGTCCATCTATTTCACGTGGCCAGGCTGCCCTAGAGCATCAACTGAGGGGTCAGGAGAGACTAGTTAATGATAGCATTGTGGGAGCATCTAGGTTCCAGGTCCTGGACTTTCCACTTGATAAGGAAATTAACACCCACCACGTACATGCACACACACCACATACACATGCACACACCCACCACACACACATGCACACACACCACATACACACACACACCTTTTGTCTAAATCCCAGTCCAGTTTCTGACAGAGAAGAACCCTGACCAGTCTTACTCCTGAGATCATGCTACCATCTTGCACAAAAAATATCCAGTGGTCCCTCATGATCCCCACATCCTTTGTCCTTTTCCAGCATCTCTAGCCGGGTCTCTAGGAGCTGAGAAATAGCTAGGTGGGTAAGAGCACATGCTCTGCAAGGTTGAGGACATGAGTTTGAATTCCCCAGAACCCATGTTAAAAAAGAAAAAGAAAAAAGCTGGGCATAGCTTAACAGGCCTTTATAACTCCAGTATAGGGAAAAGACTGAGACAAATAGATCCAGAGATCACTGGCCAGCTACTCTAGCCAAACCAAGAGCATCCAGTTTAGTGAGAGACCCTGCCTCAAAACGTTAAGGCAGAGATCAGTAGAGGAAGATGCATGATATATTGATTGTGGCCATTCCAGGATGCCATACTGAGTGAGAGAAACTTTGTAGTAGGTGGACATATTGCAAAGCAGTGGTCCTCAAACCAGATGGCTTGGGCCAGCAGCATCAACCGGTCATCTGAAGAAAGCTGGTCAAGAAAGGCAGATCTAAGCCGGGTGGTGGTGGCGCACGCCTTTAATCCCAGCACTTGGGAGGCAGAGGCAGGCGGATCTTTGCAAGTTCGAGGCCAGCCTGGTCTACAAAGCGAGTCCAGGACAGCCAGAGCTGTTAAACAGAGAAACCCTGTCTCGAAAAACCAAAAAAAAAAAAAAAAAAAGAAAGGCAGATCTTTAGCCCTTCTTGGAATCCCCAAATGAAATGGATCTGGCCCAGCTAACTGTCTAAAAAGTGGCCCTGGGGATGCTCATACCCAGGTTTGAGAGACACGATAGCATAGAGATGTCAACTCAGATGTGTTTAAAATTATATACATTATGAGTTTTGAAATTTGTATTTACATTGTGATTTACAGAGCAAAATGCACACTTCTCTTCCTACAGTAATCATGACAGTGATCATTCCTTAAAAAGCAAAATTTGGCTAGGCAGCATTTGGATGTTCTTTTCCCCCTTTACACTAGATTCAAAAATTCTCAAGCCTTCCAGATATGTGTTCTGTTTTTGTAGGACTGGGATTCCCAAGTGAAAGATGAAAGGAAAAAATTAACAAAAAAATTAATTTCAAAAGAAACATCCATAGAATTTTCTGGGTGGCCCTCCTCCCACCTCTCAGGGGTATTCAGGGCCAGTGGGTACCACTACATGAACGGATGTGTGATGAAGAGGTGGGAAAGATGGAAGAGTGGAGCAGTGCTTGCACCGTGGAGAGAGGCAGAACTGAAGACATGATGACGGTGGTAGATGTGAGAGAGGGCTGAGGTGAACAGTGGAACAGGTCATTGCCTGATGTGGCCAGGTGGGGTGGTGTACAACAGCCTAGAATTTATACAGACCCTGAAATGTGTGATCCCACCTCTGGATAGCCCTGCCTCTAGGCAGTGATGGGGATTGAGATGAGGATTGGACCTCTTGGAAGGACCACCGTGGCCCATGATGCTGCTGAGGGCCATGTGTGGGTTGGTGGTCCTGATGCAGCCGGGGGCTGTCTAGATGTCTGTGGTCTGTGCCATGTTGGTGTCCATAGGCCATACTGTCTCTGGGGGGCCATGGTGATGTCAAGGTCCCTCCCTCCACCAAGGGCCAAGTCTGTGATCCTACTACAGCCAGGATCTATGTTGATGTCAGTAGCCTGTGTTACCTACCACTTGCATGTCCATAGTCTATGCTGCAGCCTGAGGCCATCATGTTGCCCAAGGAGCTGTGCTGCTACCTGAAGCCATGCTGATGTCCCTGGTCTGGGGCTGCCTCCAAGGGCCTTGTCTGGGTCCATGATCCTACTGCAGGCAGGGTCCATGTTTGTGTTCTGTGCTGTCACCAGAAACTACGAGGAAGCCCATGATCTGAGCTCCAGCTGGCTATAAAGAGCAAGGAAGCTACTTTGACAGTGATATCGGTGACTGCAAATGAATGAACAATTGAGAAAGAGGGACATGGAAGACTTCTGTGACAACCTCCCCACAAAAAAACAACAGCCTTAAAAGGAAGCCATCAAAGAGAACTCTTTAAAAATTGTGATAAGGATACTGAAATGTCGATCTCCATGAATGACTTCTGGCAGGTAGAGAGGGACTCAATTTTCTTTAGGGACCACCCTAAGCTAGGGGCCTCCAGTGGGAGTTTAATTATGCTCCAGTAAGTATATGGACAAAACAAATTGCACTTGTTTTTGCTTGTTTTTATTTTATTGGGGGGGGGGGTGAGTCACAAGGGCAGGAGTGGATATGGAAAGACAGGGAACTGAGTATGATCTTTTCTGGGTATATGAGGTGAAATTCCCAAAGAATCAATAAAAATATTATTTTAAAAAAAATTTCTGTTTGTTTGTTGGTTGGTCTGTTTTTTAGTTTTCCCTCCCTACCAATGAGACACTTTTCACTGGTGGTGCTGCCTTGTAGGCCCCCAGTGTAAGAAGAGGCTCTTGGCCCTCATATGACTTCTGAACTGGGGCAAGGAACTGTTATGTAGGGACACTCCACTCCAGAGGAGTGGGATGGAAGGGTTAGGGGGTAGGGGGTGAGAGGGCGGGGCTGGGAAAGGGAGAAAGAGGACAATATGATGGAGATGTAACCTGAAGCAACAAATAAATAAATTTATTTTAAAAATAAAAGGTTAATAAGTATAAAAAAAAGAAATTTCTGGATGAAGTGTGGGTAGATGGAGGAAGAGTTCACCTGTCTTTCAAGAACATTAGAAGCTAAGAGAGGAATGGAATGTCCACAACTCACAAAACTGGGGCACTTACAATTTTTTTTTTTATAAGGAGAAAAGACAAGATCAAACTGGAAAGGGTTGTTTGAACATCAGATTTAGATGTTTCCTATTTTTATTTGCCCTAATTCAAAAATAATAGGACCTTCTGAGGTGTCTAGTTGTATTCTCTCTCTCTCTCTCTCTGTTCCCATAATTCTTCTTCCCTCCTTGCACCCTGCCTTCTCTTTTCTCACAGAAAGCATGCAGACTTTTTGCGTTATGTGTGTATATCCCATGAGGTCACTGGAAATGTCTGTGTTTTATAAGTGGCCCCTATCCAAGATGGCGGTTCTGAAAGCGACTTCCCTATATGAGAACGTAGGTTTGAGGCAAATTTATTACACTGCTTCCAGAGCTATGGAATTTTGGTTTTTTCCACTGTCACCCTTCAGTCCTTCAAAATAAATAAGATTTGGCATTTGGAATGGAGCCTGATGCAGAAAAGATGTGCTTCCTGACCAGATATTTCTTTGAAGAGAGCAAAAGTAGCCTTATGCCTGAGACTGCATATGCTACCCTAGTTTCTGCTTCAAAGCTAATTCCCTTCTTCAGAAAAGGTGGGTCTGTGAGTAGCAGACAATGGGAGGTGCCTTCCTCCAGCAAGCATAGCAAATTCACCTGTCCAATGGCTCCCCACCACTTCCTCTTGCAGCCTGGGCTTCTCAGAGAATCCTACAGACTCAGGACCACCCTCTGTCAGTCTTCGGTGGGGCACTGCAGCACATGTTCATGCTCACCTGCACCCTAGCCCTTCACCAGTTACCACTGTTCACATGAGCCACACTGCTGCCAAAAACCTGAGATCATGCCATCTTTGAAAGTCACCAAGACCTAGATCTTAACCTCCTAGAATTTCTAACTTAATGAGTTTGAGGAAGGGCTTGAATATCAAGAGAATAAAAGTTCATAGGTGACTGTTATGCAATCCACATGAACAGCCACTGTCCTGTGTACATGCACCTCTGTCCTGTGACAGCCACCCTATCAGCTCCTAACCTGACCCCTCAGTGGAGGAAGCTAAAGTTCTAAGATGCTGTGTATCCCCCAGAGGCTCTACAGTCTGTAAGTGGTAAAGTGGATGCCTTTGTGCCACATGTAACAGAAATCCCAAGTAAGCTTCAAGAAGCTTGGTATGGTGCATACCTGTAATTTCAGCACTTAGGGGGCTAAGACAGGAGGATTCCACAAGTTGGAGACCAGACCCAGTTACAAAAACCAAAACCAACAGAACAAAACAGATAGCCCATTAAGGGGGCTTATCCCCAGCGGGTACAATGACTGCAGCCATCAAAGACCTTGTTCCCCCCTAATCTCTGTGCTCAGATTTGGTCCTTTCCTAAGATTTATTTTTTTTAATAAATAAATTTATTTATTTGTTGCTTCAGGTTACATCTCCATTGTATTGTCCTCTTTCCCCCCCCCTTCCCAGCCCCACCCTCCCACCCTCTACCCCCTACCCCTTCCATCCTGCTCCTCTGGAGTGGAGTGTCCCTACATAACAGTCCCTCACCCCAGTTCAGAAGTCATATGAGGGCCAAGAGCCTCCTCATACACTGGGGGCCTTTTTAAAGTATACGTACATGAATGAGGTGAGTGGGTGGGCACGTACATAGGCGTTCAGGTGCCTATGGCAGTAATATCTGGTTCAGCAATATGTAATAGAGTGGAAATGACCATACACTTTGGTCTGACAATCTGGTTAACAATCTCTCCTTCAGAAATGTTCACGTGAGGGTCTAAGATGCCCTTACAAGGCTTCTTTGGGCATAGTTGCCCCAAAGGAAAGAATCCTTGTGTCTACCAGTGGAGCACTGCTTCAATCAACATAGTGAATCATCAGTGTTCCTTGGAAAAACTGGAGATTTTTACTTAATGCTAGAGAATTCCAGGATGTATGAGGATAGAAAAAAAAAAAAACAAGCCGCACACTGTGCTTGGTTGAATTTGTCTTGGTTTTGTTCTTATGTATACATTGTGAACAATGCTAAGGCCATCTGAAGGTATCATGAATCTATTGAACTTATCAGCTCTGTAGGCTTAAGGGATTGCTTTCACTTTCTATATTGTTTCGCTGTGAAGTTTTACTATTTTGCATATCAAAGGTGTATTACTTTGCAAATCAACAAAAATCATCTACAGTTAAAATAATGAAATGGCCATGAGCCACTGTTTCTGGACAGTGCTGGTGGCCTAGTAAGGGCTGTTCACTGACACCTGCACATTAGAATGTGACAGATAGGGACCCTGTTCAAGTGGTATGGAGAGAAAAGAGGCATGGCTCCGTGTCTGGCCAGCAGACAGTCCTGAGTCTTACATAGTCCAACACAGTGCCAGCCAGGCTTCAGGCAGATCTGTCACAATGTCTGATTGGTAACTCTCACAGGCAAGGAAATGACCTGCTTGAGCCAACCCCAGCTTTCCAAAGGAACCCACTGTCTCTCTATAGTCTTTGTGGCTTAAAGCTCGAGTGTACTAGCTCTGGAGTCATGTGACTGAGTCATAGGCCAAACAGCTTGGAAGGATTTCTTAGGAATTAGAGTGGGACACCCTGGGGCTAACCAATAACCAGCTACACACACATACACACGAGCACAGAGAGACAGACCGACAGACACACACACACACACATTAACATGCTAAGGGAATTTCCTGGAAAGCACCAGGTGACCTCTGAGAGAGGTGGAAATCACATGACGGCAGACGCACAGTGTGCACTGTGGAGCTCTTCTTGCATATAAGAAAGGTGAACTTCTGGAGTTCTGAAGCCCTTGGGAAGCACTGAACACCCTTCTGATTACTCAGCAAGCACAGTGAGGGTTAATCACTTTCCCGCTGGGTCTTACGGATCAGGAATCATAAAGGAGAGATGCCCACTCACAGCTTGCTGAAGACAAAGATGTGAGAGCACACTGGTGATGTGTAGCTGAGCACAGCCTCACGCCACACTTTTCCTGGTGACTGGCAAACTTCATATTCACATCCAGACACCCTAAGCTCCTAAAGCGGGGTTCTAGCCACACCCTCTGTGGTGAAGCCCTTCTGGGAATGGAGGGAGAGATGTAAAGGCAAGAAGAGTGTGTAGCAGGACCATTCTGCCTGTGTGCAGAGTAGCTGGCCACTGTGGTCCAGCCAGCATCGCCAGAACTCTATGTGGAATGTGCTAGAGAGAAAGAAGGAAAGAGGGTATGCAAGAATGCAGCACTTCTCTTGGAAGTGATTCATGAGTCAGCACTTCCAGGAGGAAATTACCCACACTCTCTGTGATAGCAATGTTTCCTACAGATCAGAGGCCAAACTATGGCCCAGGTGCCCCAGCCGGCTACCTCTGCTTTCCTGACCTGAACAGGAGGAAACAGCGGGGCTCCAGAGGCCACCAACAAGGTTTGGCTTGAGCATCTTCCAATATCGTTGGGACTCATCTGTGTTCTTCATTTTTGTGATACATTTTCCACCTGCCCTTGTGCCTTCTGCGGGATGCCTGCCAGTGGGGTCACCTTCTCCCTCATTGTGGCAGGCCCCTGGCTCTCCTAATCCCCTACATACTGAGGGAGTTCTAACTTGGGCCTTCTTTCTGTTCCAACCATTTGGTCCCTATCCAATCCTCCATGTGGTTCCTCCACACAATGGCATGGCAAAAGGCTCCACACCAGGCAACTGCTATTCAGAGTCTTCCCAACTCAGGGATGAGGGTTGGGGGCTGGGGGTGGGGAGGCAACCAACCCAACTACTATGCAGCTTTCCCTCCACTCCTGTGCACACCCACCCCACCACATCCTGTGATGTATGCTGGAAGAGCCAGGCTGGGTATTTCTGATCCATTCTTCTTTGTTTCTTCCTTTTCACTGAGAGGAGATAGCAAGATTACCACTTCCTCTTCCTGTTTAGAAGAATAGCCCATAAAATTCCCGGACCTAGGCTATTGTCCCTGTGACTGTTAGTGGAATCTTTCCTACATCCCAGAGAAACCTCATAACTGGAGATTCCTGAATTTGGCACAAGACACTACCTGGGATAGAATAGATCTACTTGGGCTCCACCAAATAACAACCATACTACAGGAACAAGTCCTATTAGTAGTATTGGCTATTACCGTTAACACTGTCACTCCTGTGTTAGAAAGCTCCTAAACTCTCCTAGTTCCTCTGTAAGTAAAGCCTCACCATCACCTACCTCTTTGTCTCTGTAGGCCTCAATTGAATGGCAACAGCCCTCATTCCTAATCTTTAGCCTCTAATGCTGTGCCACCTGAGCCCCACTTCTTTGTCTGAACTCACCTGCTCAGGCCCAGTCCTGCTGTACCTGTGGTTCCTCGTGCTCATCTCCTCTCTGTGGGAACCTGTCCTGCTGCCCCTCTGCCCCTCCATCCTGCTGCCTTGCTTGGACTGATTCATTTCCAGAATGGAAACAACTGCCAGTTAGAGCCGTTAGACTCAATTCCAGTGGTTCAAGTCCCAGTGAGGTGTGCCTTGTCATACCCATATCACGGCTTCTTCAACTGTGAACTGAGCCTCCATGTAGATCACATAACTAAATGTGGGGTTTACAAAAGCGTGGACAATGGCAAAAGCTTCCAACTGCACGGCAATCAAAAATGAGTGCACAATGAATCCTGGGTCTTCTTGGCAGACTTGACCCATGTTGCATCTCCTAATTTCACTGCAGCCTTGGTTCTGAACACATAACTGGAACATGTTGCCCTGGGCGTGCTATCACACCATGCAACACCAAGAATGACACCTCGTGCACTTTGGCTCAGATAGAAATTATTCTATGAAGTATTTTGCTTTAATTGCACATACATTGTACATGTGGAGTTTTCTGATCCTAAAGAATCATAATGGGGAGGGGATTGTGATTGAGATGTAACTTGAAGAAATAAAAAATAAATTATTAAAAAAAAGAATCATAATGTTTTAATTACAAAGAACAAAAACTTTTAGTGTTTTCCAATTCTCATTTCTTGTATTGTGTATTGTGGTATTGATTATAAAAACCTTCTATTTGAGTTGTTGATTTGAAATTCATTTTTTTTAAATATTAAATGAACTCTGCTTTGGATTAGGACAATTTCCAAAAACTTTTGAGATAATCCCAAGCATCTTTTTGTCTTCTGTATTTATGTTAAGGGGTATTCTCAATATTGTTGATTATACAAAAAAGTCAGTCAACCCTGAAAAGTATAGAAGGTACCCTATATCCTACAGTACCAAATATTCAGCCAGGACTTAGTTCTTTATGTGAAAATAATCACATCTACCCCATTAGTATGCAAATTTTCCTTCATCATTTGTAAGTGATAAAATTACATGCACGCCAAGAATTGTTTTAAAAGAAAGTCTTTATGATTGGGTACATGTTTGATTTATGTATCTATTTTATATACCTGTATCTTCAGGATCACATATAAATATCTCAGGTGAAAATGGGTCATCAGTGGCAAAATCTTAAGAAGCCTGGTGCTGTGGCAGGAAAACCATCCAGGAGGGTTTCTCTTTGATTTGTTGGAGAGATGTAAGTAAGGAAAAAGGAGGAAGAGAGGAATACTTCTCACATTCTCAATACATGCTGGGGTAATTTATTTTCTTGGCTGGCCGGGCCTTGGTGAATACTACTTCATAAATACAAGACCTAGTGTGTGCTACGTTGTGAAAAAACTCAAGGTACAGTCTGTAATTTATAGATGAGGGACATATGCATTTCTGGGGCTTGTGTGAGATTGAACAGTGTAAAATAACCTGATAGGATTTAAATATAAGACCGGGACACCCCATGTCTGCTACAATGGAAGGTGGCATTAAGCAGAGACCAGAAGTCTCTGTCCTGTTTCTGGAGTCTATCAGGAAGGTCCTGCAAGGCCCAGAGTTCCTGTTGTGGGCCAGGAAAAGCTCCTCTAGCTATTGAAGTGGCTCCTCTGTGCTGGTCATACCACTCTACTTGCTCAATGCTCAGAAGTTAGCATTTACCATCTCTAGAATCAACTGTGACTTGGAAGACCTCTAGTAGTCACAGAGCTGGGAACAAAGCTGTGCCCATACATCTGGCTCCTCGTATAAGAATCATAGTCCCAAGTCTTCAGGAGGACTGTATTCTACATCTGATCCCAACAAGTCAGCTGACCGATCAATACCCCTGTACACACACACACACACACACACACACACACACACACACACACACACATGCACACACATCCCTGAGTCCTTTGGAGGTACACATTCCTAAATAGGTCTAGGTCATATCGATGATGGCATAGTCCAGACCATATTTGAAGAAAATGTCTCCCTTCCCATTCAAGAATGCACAGCCAAGGCCATGAGGTTGACTCAGTGAACCAGACTCCTGCTCATGAAAGGCAGGCATGGCACAGTGTCCATTCTTGACTAAGTATATTACTCAATCTGGTGTCAAAGGGCTCTTCAGACCCCAACTCCTGTCATCTTTGTTGGCTACAACACACTGCTTTCTCTTCGGCTGTTTCCACTCCCTGTTAACAGCCCTTCTTAGCAAGTATCCCATGGCTCTGGCATCTCTAATATTTTACGGTCTCCAAGACAATCCAGGCTTCACCCTCACAGCTTCACACTCTTGCTACACATCTGGCCTCAGCCACTTTCCTATCACAGAGGGAGATTCCATAACCCCTTTTTTGCATACTTGACTCTAAAAGCCAGAACATCATGACTGAAGCTGCCAAATTCTGTTTTCTGTGGCTGGAACTTGGCCCCCTCTTTCAAAAACCTTTTCACCAGCTTTCTATTTTTAATGTTTTCTTTCACTGCCTAAGCTTGACTGTCCTGGGACTCACTCTGTAGACCCGGCTGGCTTCAAACTCAGATAACGCCTGCCTCTGCCTCTGAAGTACTAGGATTAAAGATGTGTACCACCACACCTGGCCCTAAGCTTTTCTTTAATTCCTTTGCACAAGTTGGAAGCTTAGTTGAATGGGGCCTTGCCCTGAGGTTGCCATTCCCTTTATTCCGTTTCACATCAGGTTTTTCTTTAATCTCCTTGAACAGAGAGGGGACTTAGGTCTATTCCACTTCCTGGTGCTCCCTTTCTCCTCAAACTGTAAATTTTGTAGTTTTCCTTGCTCAGCTAGCTCCTTTTCATTATAGATCTGCATAACAATGAACACGAATAACCACATGGCAGAGTCAATACGAGGCTATTTTTGAGATTTCCTTTGCAGATGCAATTAGTCCAAAACTCTTCAATTTAGCCTCAGGCACTTTTTATGACAAGGGCAAAAGCAGCCACATTCTTTTCCAAACTATCACAAGAACAGTCTCTAGGCCACATACTAAAATTCTTCTTCTCTGAAACCTCTTGAGCCTGGTCCCCACAGTTCAAATCACCCTCAGCACCACTGTCTTCCATGCTCCTACTAGGATGACCCATTAAGCCCCATGTAAGGTGCTCAACTGGTTTTCTAATCCAAAGTCCCAAAGTCTACATTCCTCTGAACAAAAGCATGGTTCATCATATCACAAGAATACCCAACTCCTGCTCCCAACTTCGGTCTTAGGTTTAATTGCTGTGACATTGCTGTGCCATGACTTTGGCATCTCTTAAAAAGGAAAACATTTAATCGAGCTGGCTTATAGTTCAGAGGTTTAGTCCATTAGCACCATGGTGGGAAGTATGGTGGCATGCAGGCAGACCTGGTGCTGGTGAGGTAGCTGAGAGTTCTACATCTGGATCTGCAGGCAGCAGGAAGAGGGAGGGGCGAGATGGGGCTGGCTTGAGTTTCTGAAATCTCAAAGCCCATCCTCTCCGGAGGCACACTTCCTCCAACAAAGCCACAACTACTCCAAAAAGACTACACCTTCAATAATGCCACTCCCTATGAGTCTATAGGGGCCATTGTCATTCAAACCACCACAAGTTCTCTACTTGGTGTTCTTTGTTCTGAGGGACAAAACCATATATGCATGAGAAAGTGGCCAGAGTTCGGAAATGGAATGGCCTGGCTCTTGGTTGTGTTTTTTCCTATGGTTTTGAGAACATTCTTAATATTCTTCATGAATAGATTCCATAAAATGTCTAAGAATTAATCATCAGACATGCATGCCAGTGCATGAAGTCACCTTCAAAATATTTATTAATGGCCTACCATGTCACAGACCCTGGGCAAAAAAAAAAAAAAAAAACTGAGGGCAATGAAAAAAAAAACCCTTACTGATTTCACATGTATATGTGTTTTGCCTGTTTGTGTGTCTATACCTGGTGCCACTGAGTCCAGAAGAGGACATTGTACTCCCTGGAACTGGAGTTACAGATAGCTGTAAGCTGTTGATGTAGGTGTTGGGAATTGAACCCAGGACTTCTGCAAAAGCAGTAGTACTCTTAGCCACCGAGCTCCTCCAGACCCTTTGGGCACTGATGTGGCTTTAGTCCAATGAGGTTTCATAGTAGGAAGAGAGGTTTAGCTACACCCCTCTGTTTGTCCTATTCGATCCTGTCTGTGTCCTTCTATCCTGCTCAGAGACCCAGGGGTCTGCTCCATATAACTGTGACCACCTGCTCCTTGGCTGTTTCCCAAGCTCAGCTTGCTGGAGCATCAAACAGCTCCTTCCAGGTAACCCTCTTCTGAGGCTGGTTATCACCTCCTTACATTGGCCCTAGCCCTTGGGGTGGTCAGACCTTCTGACAGTCAATCTAGTGTGCTTCTCCACCCATGTTAGTGTCCCTTTATCCTGCCCACACTTTTGTATAAATAGCAACAGTTTCTAAGCTCTTTCTGGCCACTCTTTTTGAGTGCTCCTGACTAATAAGGCCTGATTTGGATGATTGTTTCTGAAAGAAGAAAATGAGTGGCCAAAGAGAGGCTTGCAGTGCTAAGAGAGGATAGTGGCAGGGGCTTATCCCCCTTTGACCTCAGTGATAGGTTTCAGGTCAGGGAGGTGGTGTGGATGTGAAAGCAGAGGTCAGATTTGAGGAAAGATGAAGAACAAATTCCTCCTGGGGACCAGGTCACAGAGACGTTCATCCGAGCTGATGTTTGTCAAAGTCTCATGTTTAGAGCAATAGTCTCCATATCACATGGAGAAGAAAGTTCTGCCCCTCAGCTCAGGCCCCCCAGAGTGATTCTGATACACATGCCCTTTGGAGAGTGGCTGCGGTACAAAGAGCAGTTTTGAAGTAGGAGTGGAACCAGGAGGCAAAACTGGAAAGGTATTTGTGGCAGGATGCAGAGCTGGGGACTTCTGACAGTGTCACCTCAGGTGGCAGATGTGAGTGGAATATTTGTATGAATGCTGCCTGAGTGTGCCATGGACAGGCACACCGTTAGGAGGGAGGTCAGAAGGAGAAGGATCATATGTGATTTGAGTTTGATTGCTAAGGAGCCAAGGCCGATTGACAGGGGTTTTCTGGATCAGCATTGTGGACATTTGGGCCGAGCTATTCTGTTATGGGATAATTGTAGATTATAAAATATTTAACAGGATCCCTGGTCTCTACCCACTAGATACCAGTGGGCAATGACAATGTTTCCAGACGTTGTCACATATCCTTTAGACAACAGCTACACTAAGGCTTCTGTTTTGGTCAAATCATGGGATGGGGTCACCGGTAAGTGTGACTATAAAATCAGTTGTGTTTGGTAACTGACTGGAAAAAAAGCCTGTGGCAGTCACAGGAGAAGGATCATACCACTGTCAAATTCCAGGATTCAACTGAAAATTACTTGTTAGAAATTAAATATTGACCTTCCTAGGCAATCTGCTTTGGAGAACTTTCCCTGGTGGTAAGTTTGTCCAGGTGACACTGTCACCAAGGACTGAAACCTCAGAACTCTGCTGATAGTGAATGAGCCTGGATGAGGTGGGACATAATTCTGTTTCCTCTACTGTGATGATACCTGGCCTCCACATCTTATTAGGTTTGTCCCAGCAGTCTTCACTGTCATCAAAATGATGACACTTCTGGGCCATAAAGGCTTCTGTGCCAACTTCCTTCTCTTGGTACTCCCCAAAGGTGCCCAGAGCCTAAGACTATCATTGCTTCCTATATTAGTTACTTTTCTGCTGCTGTGATAAAATGTCATGTTCAGAAGCAACTTTGAGAAGAAAAGGTTTGTTTTGGCTTGTGGATCTAGAGAGATACATACAGTTCACTGTGGAAGAACAGGCATGATAACAGATAAAGCTAGATGGTAGCAGGGACAGAAATCTGGCTGGTTACATTTTCATCTGCACACAGGAAGCAGGCAGAGAGAACAGGAAGCCAGGCAAGGCTACACACCCTCAAAATCCATCCCCAATGATGTACTTCTTCAGGAAGGCTCCGTCTGTCACCTAAAGATTCCAAGGTCTCCCTATCATTGTGAACTTCAGCTTTCAACTTGACACAAACCAAGAGTCACCTGGGAAGAAAGAACCTGAACTGAAGACTTCCATAGATCAGATTGGTATGTGGCCATATCATTTTCTTAATTTCTAATTGATGTAGGAGGGCCAGCTCACTGTCGGCAGCATTATCCCTAGGCAGGAACATCTGGTCTGTATAAGAACACTAGCTGGACAAGTCAAGGGAGCAAGCCAGTAAGAAGTGTTTCTGCATGGTTTCTGTTTAATGCTCCTACCTTGAGTTACTGCTTTGGCTTCCTTGGACAATGGATTGTGACCTGAGAAAGAAGCTGTGACCTGGTGTGTCAACCAAATAAACTCTTTTGTCCTCGAGTTGCTTTTTATCATGGTGTAAGCATAGCAACAGAACACAAACTAGGACAGTCCCCAAACAGAGCCAGTAACTGGAGAACAAGTAGTAAAGTACATGAACCTATGAATGACATTTCTCATTCAAACCAGCCACTTGCTGTGTCTGCTAGAGCTATCTTGACCCAATCAGGCTGCTCTAAGAAGATACTGTGAGCTGATAGACTGGCTTAAGGGTTTATCAAATTTGATACCAAAGAAGACCTAAATGAAGAGGACACCAAGTGTCAGCGGTGCTGGGAGGCAAGCCAAGAGTGATGATCCTTCCTTCTTTCTTCCTGAATGTCTACTCTCTTCACCAGAGCCCCACCACCTCTGTTATTCTCCTGCCTATCCAACCTGGATGCCATGAGATGGAGTAAGACAGCCCAGGCCAGCTATGACAAGTGTAGGTGTTAGTTTTCACACAGAGTGAGGAGCTGCTGTGGTCTCTCTCAGTCTGTGAAACAGGAAGTCCTGCGAATTTGTCCTTTCTGGGCAGTGGAAAAGGCATCTGGCCTCAAGCTCCTTAGCTCCAAGGGAAATAAAGGAAAACTGGAGCTCAGCTCAATATTTCCAAAGTAGAAAATCCATTCCCAAGAAGCTATTATCTTTTATTCCAGAGTGATTTAGATAATGCAAGTATCCTAAGTATCTTCAGAATGACTGAGTTTCACAGCCTGTTTATACTGGAGACCTATGATGACCTCAGGACTGAAGATTACGCTGGGAAGACAGAGGGAGTCAGGACTCAAGAAGCACAGAGTGAAGGAGGAATGGGAGTTCAGATGAGAAGGCCTCGTACACATGAGCTCTGCTTTTGGCTATTACTGAGTAGATATCCTGTGTCTATTTTCTTCTACCTCTAACATTAATTTGCATGAAACAGGTCGCCGAATATCGTAGAGACATTTTAGAGGAAATTACCCAATGCAAAAGTCCCTAAAAAAAATGGACAGAGGATGAAAGGTAGCTGCCCTGGCTCCCCAGGGTCACTGAGGAGCATCCCTTGGGGATCCTGAAGCAAGCCACTGGGAAGTGATCCCTAACAGCCCCTTCTGCTTCCCTCTAAAGCTCCCATCTCTTCCCCAACAGCTAACTTTCAGGTGCTGTGTCTGTCCTTCCTGTCCTCTTCTGTACACATCCTGCTGACTTGGAGTCCCACTGAAAGTGCTACTCAGAAAGCCAAGTTAAAACAGCAAGACACCCATGAGGGACAACACGGGCCAAGTGACACCTCGCAGGCACTGAACATAGTGTCTCCTTTCATCTTTCCCACAGCCTGTTTCCATTTCCTAACGAAAACACAAACAAACACAACAGAAGATTTTAGAGACTGACAAAGTCAATTGGATGGGGGTAGGATGGGGACATGTGTAGACAGGAGGTGAATGAGTGTGAAGTCCAGCAAGGCTTTTGAAGACAGGCCCTCTTAGCTTCTCTTTTAGTCCTAAAAGCGTATCCAAGTTTTGACTATTAATTACAACTCTGGAGTTTACCCCGGGAAGAAAAAAATCTCCAGAAAGGCTTGTCTGTGGAGGATGCTGGGGAGATGGCTCCATCAGGAAAGTAGTCCCCTGGCAAGCAGGCGAGCATGAAGACCTGGGTGTGATCTCAGCTTCCATGTACAAGTCAGCACGGAGGAAGATGGAGACAGGAGGATCCTAGGGTTCATGTTTGGTCAGTCTAACTGAAAAGATGAGCTCCGGATATACTGAGAAATCCTGTTTCGAAAAACAGGGTGAAGTGCAATTCATGTCACCCAACATCAGCCTCTGATCTACACACACACACACACACACACACACACACACACACATATGCACATGTACATGCACATCCACAGGGGGACACACACACACAGACAGAGTAATAATTAAAACATGACAAACTTTCATAATTGGAAAAGTCATTTCCAGTGCCAATTAAATTGTCTTAAAGAATGTCAGACCTTAACTGTGTGATGAATGACAACGTCACCTGTATTGGGACAAATCTACTTCATACATGTGCTGATATGAACACACCACTTGTGGGGGATTTGCACCCCAAAAATGCATAACCTGGATCTAATGATGAAGAAATAACAGACAGCTCTCCTTTAGGGGAATCCTATAAAGTAACTGGCCTATACATTTTAAAATGCCAAGGTCATAGAAGACAAAGACTGAAAAGTTGTTAGATAAAGGGACATGAAAGAAATGCCAAATGAAGTACAAAGTGTTTGGATTGGATGGCAGCGACCCAGGAGAAACCCTCATTAGGATAACTGTTATAATTTGGATCTGTACTGTGAATTATGTAAGATGAATGCTAAATCCCCTGATTTTGATGTTGCTTCTGCAGTTATAGATAAGAACTAACTTAATTTTGGGAAATTAACATGGGATGATTTTTCAATTTTTGTTTCTTCTTCATTATTATTATTGTTGTTGTGTTTGTGTATGATGGAGGTACATGTGTGCCATAGTATGTATGGCAGTCAGAAGACACCTTGATGGAGTCAGTTCTCTCCTCTGCCTAGATGTGGGTTCTGAGGAATGAACGTAGGTTGTCTGGCTTGGCTCCCTTTACTCACTGAACCAACCTGGCAGCCTGGCACATGATGCTTCTAACTCCATCAAGTGATTCAGAAAGTATCGGCCTGTATTAGTCAAATTACTGCTTGAACCATCCTTTAGCCACACACTGGTTCCTGGAACCCTCCTCGGCATGGGGGCTTTGGGGGTCACAGTTGTCCCATGGGTGCCCTAAGTGCTTTCACACTACCTTGCCTCCGCCTGCACATCGGCCACATGATCTTGATCCAGGCCATTGCCACCTTCTTTATGGGACTTTGTCTCTATTTTCTAGAGCAGTCTTTTTAGGTGAGAAGCAGAATACAGCAGGCAGTTCCTGCCTAAGGTGCCTGTCACCGGTAAGGAATAGAGTCAAAACTCCTGAAGATGCTGAACTGTGTCCGCCCCAAATGGAGAGGCTGAAATCCTAAGTTCCGGTGTGAGGATATTGAGAGATGAGGTCTCAAGGGGAGTAATGATGTAATGATGTGATGAGGGTGGAGTCCTCATCAAAGGGATAAGTGCCAAGAATGGGAGGAATCAGGCTTGTGGGACCTCAATGGCCCCACCCGCCATTTGAGCACACAGAAAACAATGCACTCTGGGCACCAGAGAACAAGCATCACTGGCCACTGGATCTGCTGGTACGTGTGTCTGAAGTTTCCTGCCTCCCGACTTTTAAGCAATTGTGTTTCTCAGTCCCTCTGTCTATGGCATTTTTGTTATCATGGCCTTGTTGAGACATGGGCATCCAGCCTCCGGCTCAGTTTCTATCACACTAGATTCATTTTAGAGTCTACATGCTGGTCTGCAATTTCAAACCTTTGTTGTCCTTCCCCAGCCTTCTGGAACACGTGATCTACTCATGGGTAGCCACTTCCAAGGTTCACCCCCCTGCCTAGCATCCTCTAAGTCGTCTCAGAAAGAGCCCCATCTGTGTTGAGCAAGTTGAGGCCAGTTTGGACACTCCTCTCTTCTGAGATTCAGCTTCTTCTAAATGGTGATTGGTCAGCAGAGGTGGATGGAGTTTTGTGTGTGGAGGCAGTAGCTCACACTATTGAGTCTCATAAAGAAAAACACTTACAAAATAAAGTTTGGACTAAGTTTGGGAGAGAAACATGGGCAAGACCAACCCTGAGGCTTGGTCCATTAACTCCTGGTCATAGGCTGCTCTGGGGACATCCCTGTGTATCATCTTCATGGTGGCTCCAATGTTGCTATTGGGATTAGAAGCCTAGACTTTGGCGGGATGCTGTCCGGATCTGGTCTTGTCTCTTCTACTTACACCACTATAATGTAGCAGTCTTTGGGGGTGAAATTGGGACATCCTGGGAGAGGGGTGGATGAGTGTCTTCATCTGTGGGGTTGAGATTGGGCTGCATTTCCCTCCAACATCCTGTTGGATACAGAGCCAGGATAGACAAAGCTCTAACATGTGGTGCCTAGGTGGTTTTTTTTCCCCAGGAGTCACCTGCCTGAGTCAAGGACCTTTCTTAGGTGGAGTCACAACAGCTCTGAGGTAGCTATTTGGTGAACCAGGTTTCCTTTATTTTTAGCTTAGATGTCATGATGGTCTTGGTTATCTCAAAAATCTTTAAATCTACTCCATCTCCTGGACCTCCTCTAAATCTATTAAGTCTCCCACCATCTATCCGACCTCTCTATTCCTGAGATGAGTGTGGGCTTTTGAACAGTGGGAAATGGGGAGGGGAATTTTCGTGGGTGGATGCATTCTGTTGGTGGGGATTGAGATGCTGGCAGTGCTATCCACATTTACATGGGGAAAGGTCTCAGACACCAGGTATGTGACTGAGCTCACCTGTGGTCTCCTGTGGTGTTTTTTCCACATGCTCCAGAGGCAGGCAGAAGTAGACAGAGAGAGAGAGAGAGAGAGAGAGAGAGAGATTACCCTACTCCTACTGTGCCATCCTTAATTTCGAGATTCCCGGGGCTTGGACTTGCTCAGATTTCACCTATTCCCAGCCACACACCTCTGGAACCACATCCAATACACCACCTCCAGAAGGTGATTTCAACTCATTGAGTCTTCAATACACCACCTCTTGAAGGTGATTTCAACTCATTGAGTCTTGAGTTCCTCCCCTGAAAAAAGTGGGAACTGCTCCCAACATTATTGTGAAGGTTCCCTGTCTCAAGCTGCCTCAGAAATGAGGCACAAGGCAATCCTTGACTGAGCTTGGTGCTGTAAAGAGGGGCTGGGGAGAAGGCAAGCAGGCAGGGAGGAAGGGAGGGAAGGAGGGAGATAATTTTGAAGTTTAAGGACCAGATTCACAAAATGTCATTTAACTTTTCTCCCCACACTTAGGGTAAGTGCACTTAGACAGGGGTTGGACAATTCTTTTCTTGTCCCCAGAGAGTTTTTGTTTTTTTTTTTTTTTTTGGCAACTGTGTTTTCTGTTTTGGGTGGTGAGGAAGAGGGCCAGGGCCTGCAGGGTTCTGGTAGGAAGACACTAAAGGGTCAGAAGGACTTGAGTTGTGAGGAGACAGAGAAGAGGGTTCAGTTGTCAGCTCATTTTCCTTTCTGCTTTCTTGAGGCCTCAGAAAGTAAAATTCTGACGTCAGTAAAGTAAATTATGGTGCACCCTTTTGTGACTCTGTGTTTCACTTTCTCTTGGGAGTTCCTTCCTTTGTCCCAAAGGCTCGTCATGTATCTTACCCCTAGGTCCTTCCTCTCTGCTGGCCATCCTGACCTTCCTCCCACCACACACACAGCTCACCTGACCCATCTGTGCCATTCTGTTTTCCATTACCATGACAAAATACTTCAGGTAAACAACTTAGGAGGGAGAAAGATTGATTTGCCATCAGTTTCCGCCTGTGGTTGGCTGGCTGTGCTGCCTTTAGGCCTATAGCAGCACAGAACATCTTAGTGGTTACACAAAGATGAAGAGGGTGCTCACCTCCAACAGCCAGGAGGTAGAGAGAGAGACAAGACAGTACTGAGGCCTGATATTCCCATCGAGGGCATGTTCTTAATGACCTAACTTCTCTATCTCTCCCAATAACACCCCATGCTGGTGACCAAGCCTCCAACACCTGAGCATTTGGGGCACCTTCAGGATCCAGACTAAAACACCACCCCAGCCAGTCTCTAAGCACACATTATTGCTGCTCAGGGATCAATATAAAGAAAACCAATGAACCGAGAAGTTCATTCTTTGGCACCTTAACCCTTGGGGAAATATTTGGACTTAAATTAACCTTTGTGATCCATCATATTGATTCTTCTTAATTTTTATTTCATTTTATGGGTATGGATTTTGTTAGTATATATGACCAATACTTGTGTTGTGTGTGCCCGTCTCAGAGGAGGCTTCAGATCCCTGGGAACTGGTGTTGCAGATGGTTGTGATCCTACCCCCTAAATCTTCCTTCTGTGCAGGAAATGTGGGTGCTGGAAATCAAACCCAGGTCCTCTGGAAGGAAGAACATCAAGTGCCCTTAACCACTGAGCCAACACCCCCACCCCAGCCCTCATACTAATTCTTAAATAGTAGAACATCAGAGCTCAAAAATAAATCCAAACCTGACTTTGTGGGTGAAGAGATCAAAACAGGAGCCCAAACCCTGCAGAGGTAGAGATCTGCCTCCTCAGTGTCTGCCTGCCCTATAGATCAGGAGCTCTGGCTCTATATAAGGCAAGTCTAGTTCAGGAGGGGCATCGGGGATGGGTGTCAGGCTACTTGACTGGGTGTCTGACAATGGTTGGTACGGTGAGTGGGGTGTTAGAACTGGGAGGGTGATATTCCTATCTCCCCACAACCTTGCAGGTGTATCACATCCCATGTATTTTCTCTTACCTAAACCCTCCTCATGAATGTATTGATCTGCCCTCCTCAGGTCAACTCCCTGAGGCACGGCCACCCTCCCCTCCTCTTCCTACTGTCCCTCCTCCTCCATCTTTTTGATCATATATATGTGTGTGTGTGTGTGTGTGTGTGTGTGTGTGTGTGTGTGTGTGTGTAGACAACTGTCTTAGATTTACGGAGGAATTGTGTGGCCAGCACAGAGTGGATTAATGCCTTCCTTCCCAACCTTCCCATGAATTTCCCCTCAGCAATACTGGTGTATTATTGTCAACGTCACGGGGCAGTTTGTTTATATTCCCTTGGTTTGGTTTGTACCTGCTATTTTCCTTTTCTGGGCAAGGATATGGTGTAAAACACTCCACTGTTCATCTCTCCACCCTTCTTAGGCTCCTCTTGTGTTGACAGTTTCTAAGATTCCCTTTGATATTTTAGTGTGAGGAGCGTTTCCCAGGTGCTTGTGGGGTAGAGGGCTACTTGAGTTTTTCTGCTGTCTTACTCATTTTAGTGGAGTTTTAGGCTTTTGTCAGTGGTTACAAGGATGAGGCGTTACCTTCACATGTGACGTTGATTGAATTGCCGAGATTGAAGACTGTGGATGTGGACCTTGCAGACTGGCTGAGGAGGCATTTGACTTGTGGCAGATGTCCTCCATTGTCTCTGTTCTCACACTGTGCTCTCAAGGGGAGTGACTCCACCAGCCCCATGCTCTCCTCCCTCCAGGATGCAGCAACCACTTACATATCTGGTATGGGATACTTGTCTCTTTGCTATTTGTCTGTTTATTTAATCATTCCTTTATATCTCTATAGACTTGTGGATATTGATTGCATGCTTTGTATTAAATTCAAGGCAATACTACTTACTGCTTAAATTGTTCCCACTTTGTCCATAGGGACATTATATTTGCCCCATTATTCTTTAACATAACATAACCCGTGTGTGTGTGAGTGTGTGTGTGTGCGTGTGTGTGTGTGTGATACGTGTACATGCAATGTGCATTTTTTGTGTATAAAATACTTATGGTGTGCTTGTTTAGTGTATGTGCATATAATGTGTGTGTGATATGTGACATGTATGTTTGACATATATGTATGTGATGGCGTTTGTATGATGTGCGTGCATGTGATGTCTGCATAAGATATTTGTGTGTTTCGTGTATGTGAGTTCATGTGATATATGTGAATGTAACATGCATGAGCTGTGTACATGTGATAGTGTGTGATTTGATGTAAGTGCATGTGATATGTATGTACTGTTTCCATGTGATATGTAATTGTGTGTGACAGTGTATGATATGTTGTTGGAGAAAGGCCTAAGCGTTATCAAAATCTGATTTCAATATTTGGAGATCTGGATAACTTCCTATCTGAGGCATTCTCTGTTGGATAATAAAAGCTGCTGGTGGCCAATTAGCTGGGCAGAAAGAATATAGGAAGGCAGAACTTCTGGGACAAACTAAGGAATCCTGGGAAAATACAGACCAAGTTCTCTTTCTGCCAGGAGACAGATGTGTGTCTGAGAGCTCTGAAGGTACAGCAAGCCACATGGTTGGTTGGGATTAGGTGGCCGGGTTAACTTATATGGGCTAGTTGAGAGTCTCTCCAGCTAAAGCCTAAGGGTTGAAACATTAAAAGGTCTTAGTATATGCATGGGCCCACAGGCTGCCCTGGGTCTCAGGTCTCCAGTTAAGGACTGCCAGGCCTGTCAGGTCTGCAGGCCTCCTGCAGACATACAACAGTTTGTAGTTATTATTAGAGTTAGTTGTTAGGTACTAGGTGTTTCTAGTTATTAACAAATGTATTTGTTAACAAAGTTTTGGTTTCAATGTGTGCATGCCATCTGTGTGCATGTGTGTGCATGCCATCTGTGTGCACACCATCTGTGTGCATGTGTGTGCCATGTTCATGGGTCCCTCATCACTTTTCTTCCTTGGTGGCAACAGGAGATCTGTGTTCTTTTCATCCCTGCTTCCAGTTGTTCTTAGACATGTTCTGAAATCTCTTTTTCACAAGAAGAAAACAAATTCCCTGACTTCAGGAGAGCCCAGTGCAGAGTTTTCTCCTGAGGTCACCCAGTGAGAGCCAGTGTTCTCAGCTGTATAAACGTGTTTTCATGTGGCCACTTTAGCCTGCCTCTCAAAGGCCACCAAGAGTCTCATTTCAGAGAGTCAAGGCATTAAAGAACCAGGAAGGATCCATACAGGAAGTATATGTAGGGCAAGAGCTCAGTCTTTGCCCCTGGGTGATGGAGACACCGAACAGTGTGACTTTGGAGGAAACCCCCCCATGTCTCTCTTAAGTACAGGCCTCTGTGTCTTCCCCATGTACTAGTTGTTTTAAACCCTCCCCAGGGCCCTTGGATGTCATCTGCTTCCATGAATTTGGAAACATAACCTCCCATGATGATGGAGAATAGATAACTGGATAATCTTTACAGCACAAACCATGATGGTACTAGCTGCTTTGCCATCCTATCACAGTGTAAAACAAAAACAAAAACAACACCTGCTCGTCAGCAGGGAGTGGTGTGAAGAGTGTGAGTTCACCCTGCTGGCCTTGGGGATCTTAGGGTGGATTTAAATGGCATTCAAGCAGTGAAGGGAAAACAAACGACCATAAGACTGTTCTATTTTCAGGAGAGAATAATCTCATTTATATATCATTTTTATGTTTTAATGTTTCAAAAGGATATCTTTTTTTTCTTAAGGAACTATTTTTTCCTCTTTATTTGAATTGGGTGTTTTTTTGTTTTTTAAATAAGGGTATGGCTGCATCTGGACCTCAGAACTGGGGAGTGTCTGGCTTGGCAACCAAGAGCAGAAGATTTTACAAACTCCTATGAGGCGACAGAAATGACAGCCTAGGTGATAATGGGGAAGGGACATAGTTCATGTCTATACACTATTGTTGCTAGCCTGATGGTCCAGACCACAGACATGTGACAGGGGACATTCTGCTGGCGTTGGCCCCAGCTCTACAGAAGGCAGAGCTGGGGATGCCCTCCTTTCTCCCTTGCCATGGTAGGGACCCCTCCGGCCTGCTGAGGCCCACACCCTGCCTGAGTCAGGGCTCTGATCTTCTGCCAGGGTCTGCCCAGTCCTAGGCCTGACTCCAAGGAGTCTGACCCCTGAATGCATGGTTTGTGCCAAGAGGGAGGAAGAACAGAGCTGGGAAGTTTGGGCCAAGGCTCTAAGAACCAGGAGTACAGCTTGTATCTGCCCTAAAAATCTCTGGCAGTCATAGGAGAATGGACTCCACATTCTCCCTAGCCCCAGGGGATTGTTAGGCTCTGGAATACATTGAGCTCCTGAGGGAGGAAGGTCTCAGCTTTTTTGATGTTTGGAGTAATGACAACAATCCCCTCTGCCATTCCTTTTCCACAGATTATCTCTGTAACTTCAGACTTGCCAGTTCTGCCCTTGTGCTCTGATAACAAGCAACAAGAAGTGGTCCTGTAGGACAGGCATTTGAAGTGCCCTACAGGTTATCTTGCTGTAGGCCCACAGCGGCCCAATGTACAGATGTCAAAACTAAGGTTCCAAGAGGCTTGGAAGCTGTAGAGCCTGGATTCTAGCCTTATTCACCATAAGTCTGTAGTCCTTGTGCTAACTTCTGGGTTTAACTCTCTATTGGGTCCAATTCAGGAATCAGAAGACCTGAAACCTCACCCATCCTTCTCATTAACTAACTGGCTGGGTAAACATGAATAAATCCTTGTTCCTTTCTGATCCTCTAATCCATTTTGAGTCAAATAAAAGCAATGTTAATATTTACCAGTACATGTTGAAGAAGTTTATAAGGAAACTGTTAAGTGTCAAACCCAGGACAAGCAGCTGACATGCCCGCCCATTTAGCATTTCAAAGTGGACCTGGCCTTAAGGTTCTCCCAGAATCCCCCAGTCCCTACCTGTTAGAGGTATGGCTGGTATACTCCACCCTCCACCGTCTACCCTGAGCCTTTCAGCCCAGAGGCTGGGCTGCCCTTCCCCCAGAGGCTCTTCCCTACATATTCCAGTCATTTTGGCTACCTACCCTCTTTTTTGCTTCTTTTGTGCCTTTGGCCTCCTGACTTGGTTCCCTCCCCCCTCTCTTTCCCTCCTCATCTCCCTACATGGTTCAGGGTCATGACCACTCTGGACTCTCCCAGATGCATCTGCCTCTGCCTGTGCTCTCCCACATGTCTATAATAAACTTTCTACTCCATCATACCTAGGAGCAGTCATGTCCTTTCCTTTCCTTTCTATTTGTTTTTTTCTTTTTCATTAAAAAAAATGATCAGCTAAGGTGGGTGTAGCTGCATAGACCTATAATACTACCATTTGGGAGGGCTGAGGCAGGGGCATTGCAAGTTCAAAATCAACATGGGCTATATTATGTGGAGAAGGCTTGTTTCAAAACAAAACAAAGCATTCCAGATTGTTGCCCTGTGCAAGAGTGGAGAATCACTTCCAGAGTTAAATCCACCACCCACCTTTCAGGGACTACCATTCTTTTTGGGAGCCCTTCATGTTCATGAAAGGAAGCTTAAATACATCCATCAGAGATTTCAACCACAGTGATCCTCAAGGCCCGGGAGCAGAACTGGAATTAGGGTGTTCCACCTCTCCTGAACTCCAGGCCCACGTGCTCACAGCTGGATGGAGGCAGGGTCCACTGGCTGTCCTGTAAGACTCCTTATTTACTGCTTACTCCCCTGTTGCATGCCCATTTTCTCCAAACTGAAACACGCCAGGAGCATCCAATTCCGAAAGGAAGGTAAGGCTTGAAAGCTCACAGCATTCCTAAGAGTGAGGCTCAGAGAGTGGTGAGATACAAAGTGGCCTCTCTTAAGGTTCTGTAAATAACAAAAGTCACTGGGGACCTAAGACTTTGTTGGATCTGCCTGCTCGTTGGCCAGGGAGCTCCCGAGATACATATTTGTGAGTCTTCCTAGTGATGCGGCTGTCTTTGCTGTCCTTGCTCTTTGGTGGTGGTGTGCCTTTGGTCTGTCACCAGGGTTCTATCCGGGGTGGGTAGGTAATTGTTTATCTTTCCTTAGGGAAAGTCAAACAGTGCCCCTCCACATGACACCACTCTGCAGAGGTGCAATTTGTCTTTTCTCTAGTGTCATGATAAGACTGGGTTTGGGCTCTCCTTCCCACACACCTGTGGTTGGGATTCTTCTTCTACTGCCTCTCAGCATCCGTCAAATGTGTGGCTCTTCCTTGCTTGCTGTTTTCCATCCTCGAGAGTTCCACACATTAGAGTTTGTTATGATTACTTTGAACCCATGGTTGTTCCCAGCCTGCCCATTTTGTCCAGTTTTACCTGCACCACTCCTCTCTAGACAAGCTAAGGTTAACATGGAGATCCACATGACTTGCTTCCATCTCTGCTGCCTGACCCTGTTCCCAAGATCTCTTTTAGAAGGGTCACTGTACCACAAGGCCGGAGTGGAGGAGTCACCTTGAACTTGTACCCAACCTTCTTTGGCCCTACTATTCCCCCAGCCCACAGGGCCTAGTTCTTCATCTCAGGCCTACACAGGGAATTTTTCAGAAACAGTCAAGCAAGCAAAGATCCATCACCATGCCTGTAATGATGGGAGAGCAATCCTCAGAACCAGCTGGGGGATCTGGCTGGACGCTATCCATTATTCCCATGTGTTCCCAGGGTCTGCTTCTCTTCAAGTCCTCATGGCAGTCTGTGTACTGTACCTTCCTGTCACCACTTCCAAGTTGAGTGTGCAGGTTCCCCAGAGCATTTGGGGAGAAGATGCCTGGGTGAGTGGCATTGTCAGGACAGGAGGCAGGAGGACACAGGGAGGCTGTGATAAGGGAGCAGTAAAAACTGGTTTCTTCTATTCTTAATGGGGTAGGGGAACTTGTTAAGACAGAAATAAATCAGTTTGAAATTTCTCCCTCACCCACAGACAGAGCATCAGAGTGCCTTACACTCACATTTGGCGAGAAAAACATCAGCTGTAATCTAAATGACAGAGAAAATGCATCTTTCCTGTGGCTGGAGTCCCAGCCACAGGCTGCCTGGTCAAAGGGTTTACAGCATCCCTGGGACTCTTCTCAAAATGAAATTGCTTTGAGGAAGACTGCAGCCAGTATTTCCCACAATCTAAACACAACTGGGGTAAGCAGGGAGGGGGAGGGGGCAGACAGGAGGAGCACGAAGGCCTTGGCTGTAGTCAAACTTTCTCGGCTATTTCACACTAGTGTTCCGAGGAAGAAGATGAATGAACAGTGGTGGGAGGGAACGGGCCTGGGAGACTTGTGTAGACAGAAATGTGATTCTTACAAAATTAAAACAAACAAACCCAACTTAACAGAAGTCTCAGCGGCCAAGGGTCTCCTGGGGAAGTCTTGCCCCAGTGATTGAGTCACTTCTTTGTGATGAAAGTTCTGTCTCAAGACTTAGCTGTGATCTTAGCCACTTGAGGGAATAGTTCCCGCTGGAGCCTGAGCCCCTGAGGGCGGAGCTGCAGCTGGCCCATCTCTGCGTTGTCCTGGGACCTAGCTGAGCTAGCTGCCTTCCCAAGATTACTCCTTCCTTACAAAGAGAACATCTGCACTGTCAGGGTTTTTCAGTAAAACCCACATCTCCTGTTCTTTGTGCACATAGAGAGGACCAGCGAAATGCATGCATCATTGGACCATTGTGTCATTTGAGCAGTTAAAGGGGTGATTCAGATGAAAACTACATCTGTGAGTCTTTCTTTTTCTCTTTGTTAGCTGGAAATCAGATCCCATGTCTTGTGATCACAAGGTGATTGACTTTGCGAATAGAAACCTGTTACGGTTTTGGATCTTAAATTTCCTCACAGGTGTGTGTATAAAACATGTGGTCTCCAGCTGATGGCATTGTTTTGGGAAATTGTGGAATCTTTGGGTATATAGTGTAGGGTCTCTGGTGTTAGGCCTTCACAGTGATACCCATTTTTAGTTCCAGTCCTTAAGTTTTCTGCTTCCTGACAGTCCTGTCCCAAAGAATTCAGACAAGGCTCACTCAGTACCTGTGTGAGCACAGCACTTCTCTCCCTGTCCCCTACCTACCCCAAACTTCTCCAGCCCAGGAGCTTCCCTCCCCTGCCCCTGCCCTGCCCCCCCAGCTTCTCATTCCTATATGAAACTGACATTTCAGCCATGTCCTCTCTTGGCCCTCTCTCCTCTTCTTTCTTTGTTCTTTTCCTCTCTCACTCTCTCCTCCCCTCTCTCTCCTCTATGCCCTGGTTAAGCTGGACTCTTCCAGATGCCTCTGGCTGTCCTCTCCCTCACATCTAAATAAAACCCTTCTCCTCAACTGTACCTTAGAATGCTTAGGTCTTCATTTTCATTCCTCTGGTGCACAAACCCAGGAGCAGCATATGTGAGCCTCCTTTCAAGGAGCTCAGCCTCTCTCCTAGTAGTACCATGCTGCTGATTCGACTCTCCTAAGGTGTGTATGGATTTGTTTCTGCTCTGGGTTTTACCACCTACCATATTTAACTTCAAATTCTAGTCCTAATTTTTACCCTCCTCCTGCCCTAACCATCTCTCTCTCTCTCTCTCTCTCTCTCTCTCTCTCTCTCTCTCTCTCTCTCTCTCTCTCCCTCTCTCTCTCTCTCTCTCTCTCTCTCTCTCTCTCTCTCTCTCTCTCTCTTCAGGCTCCTGGAGCCTACTATGCCCTCCTGGGTGTCCATGACCTGGTCATTTTTCCCTTTCTCTGGCTCCTGAAGCCTTTGTGGGCATTTCTCTACTAAGCCACTTACTCCTCTGCCTCTGTTGGAACTCTCCTTTTCCTAAAAGCTTCTCCCGGTCCACCTCTTCCACTTTCTCCTCTACCTGTTCTAACCACTTGTCTCTCCTTCTCTACTGGGTAAGTGCCACCCTGGAGCTGCCTGCTTTGTCTACTATTATGACACAAGCCACACTGGAGTGCCAGGATGCTCCTCTCGCCTCCTGGATACCTACCATGTGGAAAGGGTTGCCTTTCTTCTGTAATTTGAAACATTTCTCTGTGATACGTCTCTCAGTCCATTTGGGGCTAGCTCAGATTGAAATTCTGTAACCACCTTCTCCACTTCCTTTAGTCTCAGCTCTTTCTGGGAACTTCCTTGCTTCCCTTTGGGAGCTGCAGTCCCACGGCTTCTCTGTGCTCTTGGTGGCCTGTATGATATTGGAATCTTTCCTTTAGAAGAGTTTATTTTTCAGCCCTTTCTCTTTTCCTCCTTGGACTCAGAAATTTCATTAAAGCCTTGCCGGTTTACTGAAAATGGCCTGGCCTCAGGACAATTTAATGGCTAAAGATGGCACACTTGATTTCCAAATTCTCCCATATGGTAACAACTTCTGCCACTGCATAAATGATCCTAAAATCTCATAGCTTTCTCTGCTCTACACTCCCACAGTCTCTTATCTCTAAGTTTTTTCTACTTTCCACTCTTTAAAATCTTTTATCTCTATGATTTCTCTTCACTCTGCTTTCAAGAAATCCTTTAATACTATTGTGTAAATACCATTTATCTTAGGACTTGTAAGTTCATTGGGTATGGGTAAATAATCTGTAAAATCTGTAACAGAAAGTTAGTTTAAAACTTTTAACAAAGGGTTGAATCTTAATTTTCTATATGTGATTTAACTCTTATTTAGAAAATGAATCTACTTACTGTATACGTAACTTGAATTCTACTCTTGTTTAGAAAGATAAATGTTTTAAATAGCAACCATGTGACTTGGATGATGACCTCATCGGGGTGGAAGCAACCTGTTCTTTACTAAGGTTAGAGAGTGTATGCAATGTTACTTCACCACCATCTTAAGATGACCACGTGGTATAAACCAACCAACCAAACAATTATAAAACTTCTTAATCCTACTGTATTTCCTGTTTAGACTCAGGAGGCAACATCAGATCTCTAAAATATCTTGGATTAGGATGTATTTTCATATGATGATAAATTCCTAAGGTTATAAAGATATCCTCATGGTAACAGAAACTGACTTAGAGATGTATATCTAACCACTTATGTCTTGGCCCACTGCTCAACACCAGGCTTCTAGAAAATAAGCAACAACATATGTTTGATAAATAAGACATGTTTAATAAATAAGGTTTATAAATTCCTAAGGTCTACTCTGGTTAATAGTAATTAACTTGAAGATATATAGTTAGCCTCTTTGTCTTTGCTAACTTTGTTAAATTTTACCTATTTGAACCGACTGAGTCATACAAGAAACAGTGATATTCTATAATGCTGCACTATGAAAGGGTCAAAAAGTAAAGTTCCTTGTCTCTGTGTAGACTGCATTTATGGTTTAAAGTTTTATTTTGATGATCTTCAATTAAATTTTCTACTCAAAATTTTAAGGCTCAAACTTGACAGGGATGAAAGTATAAAATCCTAATCTTATAAAAGCTACTGACTTGATTAAACTGTTAAAGATAATTAAGACATGTAAGTTAATGGTCAGTCACCTTATACATGATCAAATTCTTTAATGTGCTCAGAACTCTGTTCGTAGTCATGCTAAGCACAAATGTAATTCATTTACACAGCCAAGCTTTATTTAGTCTCCTGTATATGTTTTCCAGGCTAAGCCTAAAGCTAGTAACTAAAAATAAGTAAAGTTTGTTTAAAATCATGTATATTTAATAGATAATGCTCCTCAAACTCTTCAGAGATATACTTAATACAGCATTTAAGCTGTTTAATGAAAAAGCTTCCCATGAGAGACAGAAATGCTAGCTCCTAGAAGCAATCCTAAGGTTTCCAAAGGAGACAATGGGACATTGATGACTCCACCTGCATAGTGGTAATGCTAACCACAGGGAAAAACTGCCCCAAGCCAGACATGGTGTAGGCCTTTAATCCCAGCACTCAGAGGCAGAGCCAGGTGGTTCTCTGTGAATTCAAGGTCAGCCTGGTCTACAAAGGTAGTCCAGGGCAGACAGGGCTACACAGAGAAACCCTGTCTTGAAAAACCAAAACAACAACATAACCCAAACAACAACAACAAAACTAAAAACTGACCCACGTCTTGCCTGCCACCAGGGCCCTGCCCAAACTGTAGACACTGTTGGTTGTGTGCTCCACTCTGCCATGCCAAGGTAGGACATTTTTCCCAAGCTCCTCCTCCACAGGAAATCTCCCGGACCTTTCTGGGTCTGGCAATTGAAAGTTGAAGATGTAATGGCATCCTGTGCGGCAGCCAAACACCAGTCTCTTTCTGCCAACACAACCGTCTAGGAGCCTGGGGTAACCACTCAGGTAAGGCCGAGTCTGTCACTTTAACTAATAGACAGGCCGTCTGGATTATAGTTTCTCCTTCTCAGATCTCTGCTGTTGATGGCTGACCATAGCTTTGTCAGTTTTGCCTGCAGCACGCACCCAGCTCCTTCCCCAAAGCCTGCAGTCGCCTGGTGAATCCATTTCATATGTAAAATCAGACCTCACTTTCTCTAGAGCTACTATATATAGACTGAAAAATGCTTCTCCTTGTGCTAAAAACATCTCTGACCAATCTATAAATCAGCCCTCTGGATATATAGAAAAAGTGCTCATGCTTTTAACTGTGAATCATTCTTTGGGTCCCGAAAATTTTGCTATGACTCAAAGGCATGAGCCTACTGCTTTTTCTACTATGTAGATTTCAGTACATATTGCAAAAGTGGTAATTCTAATATCTCTAAAACATTTGTCTTTTTTTGTAAACCAGAAAAGAAATTATTGTAAGCTTCAGAGGCTCCTGAGACTTGAATTCGACTGTCACAGGTCAAATGAACTCCAGATAAGTACTCCTGTCAATCAACAAGCTAAGATTTCCCCTCCTATTGGCTACTCATGAAGGTAGGCTCCCCCTTCCCTTGGTCTTGGTACTCCTCCTCCCCCAACTACCAAAACCCATGGGTCTGGAAGTTTCAAATATATACCCAAGATAAAAATTCCTCCCTAGGCTCCTTAACTTTACCTTCTGACTATAGTCTATATCTGTCCCAACAGATTTCCAATCAACCAAGCAGTACAAACTGCTCCTAAACCACCAGCAAGGCACCGGCCCCTGGTAACCTGCATCCCAGACTGCTGAAAGTTGCCTGCACTTCACTAGCCCCAGGTGGTCCTGAGGAACCTGGGAAGCTAGCAAAACAGGTGTCCCCAGCCTGTCCTCCTCTCTCCCTTCCTCACTTTGACCAACATTCCAAGTTTTCCTGGTCACAACTGTGACCCAATTTCAACTAAGAAGCAGTTCCAGAAGAGATTAACCTAGGACACTATAAGTAGAACTTAATGGATCACCCTGGTAGAAGTTCATAAGATCAGAATGTCGGTAGAAATGTGGACAGGACTGCATTCATGTGGTTTCTTTTTTTTTTTAAGATTTTATTTATTTATTATGTACAGTGTTCTGCCTGCATGTACACCTGCAACCAGAAGAGAGCACCAGATCTCATTATAGATGGTTGTGAGCTACCATGTGGTTGCTGGGAACTGAACTCAGGACCTGTGGAAGAACAGTCAACGCTCTTAACCTCTGAGCCATCTCTCCAGCCCTCATGTGGTTTCAAAGAGGAATAGAGACTATCAGTAATGGGCAAGAGGCCATTCATGTTGTATTCGGGCAAATAGCCACGCCATATTTTGCCTGTGTTCTGAAAATTTGAATGCGGTTGAATTCAAAAGTAATAGACTAATTAATTAAGTAGAGAAAACTTTGTGGTGGTGTAATATTCAGGCTGCAGCCTGATCACTGCTAGCTGTTTTTAGTGGGGTTTGCAGTGGGAATTTAAAGCAAGAAATGGAGTGGAAAAATGAGAAGCACTATTAATGCTGTAGAAAAAGCAGCCATGGTTGTTAAAGAGGTAAGTGCCATTGAAGGGAAACTTCCCACTGGTAAGTGGCGTAGCAGGACAATTATATCTTGAGGAAAACGTAATCTCACCTATGAATGACTCAGAGGATGAGATCCACATCCATTTGGGAAACTTCTAAAACAGAGAGTATCTTTATGGGTATGGTGGCACACACCTTTAATCCAGCACTTGGCAGCCAGAGCCAAGTGGATCTTTGAGTTAGAGGCTAGCCTGGTCTACAGAGTGAGACATCCAGGGCTATGCAAAGAAATCTTGTCTCAAAAAACACTAACAAAAAAAAATAAGATAATAGAGTGCACAAAGGTGCAGCTGTGTGACCACCACGTGGCAGTGCCATTGAGGTCCTGGGAAGGACATGTATGGAGCAGCCTCCTATGGCCAGCAATGCACACTAAACCATCTGCTAGATCCATAGCTGGGATGACTAGAATGGGTGTATTAAGGCAGTGAGGACTTTGAGACTCCTTTGTTTCATTCACAGGAAAAGAACTAAAAGGAAAGTAAGAAAGAAAGATATGCTGGTTAGCTTTTTGTCAACTGGATACAAATGAGGGTCATCTGGAAGGAGGTAGCCCAAACAGAAAATGCCTCCATCGGACTGTCCTGTAGACATAAAGGGGGGCATGAGGAGGCATTTTCTTGTGGTTTGGTGGGGGGGTGCTCAAGGAGGCATTTTCTTGTGGTTTGGGGGGGGCTGCTCGAGGAGGCATTTTCTTGATGAATGATTGACATGAGAAGGCCTAAGAAAGGTAGCTGAGCATGAGCCTGTAGAGCAAGCCAGTAATCAGCATTCCTCCATGGCCTCTGCTTCAGTTCCTGCCTCTAGATTCCTGCCTTAAGTTTGTGCCCTGAGTTCCTTCAGTGACAAAGTGTAACTTGGAAGTTACAAGGTTGACATAAAGCTTTTCTTCCCAATGTTGCTTTTGGTCAGTGTTCTGTCACAGCAATTGAAAGCAAGCTAGGACAAAAGGAGGGGAAGGGAAGGGAAGGGCAGGCGAGGGGAGGGGAAGGGAGGGATGCACAGTTGCTCTAAACTGGCATTTGCACTGCAGACATGGAGTCCCTGTGTCACATGGCCACATTTACACAGTCATCAGTCTACAAGTGCTGCAGTTTGAAATTCTGATTGCTCCTGTGTGCACATACAATGTTAGGAGACAGTTTCTCAGGCCAGTGAAGAAACCAGGCTTCCAAACGGAAACAGATCAAAGGGGAAAGACAGATTCCTGGTCTGCTCTCTGGGTAAAGTGGTAAGGAAATGGAGTAATCACAGACCTGGGGCTGGATGGTGAAGGAAGGGCAAGATTGGGCATACATGTTCCTGTGCAACCAATTGGTGTGTGTGCTAGCTGTTCCTCACCTTGGCCCTTCCTGCTGAGTTGAACATTTGACCCTGCTCCCCATAGCCCAGCAGTGAAAAGTTAGGAACGATCTGCCTACATGTGCATTCTGGGTTCAGGTTCCCAGTCCCTGAGGGTGTACGAACTCTGTGGAGAAGGAATGGAACAGATACTTTACTTTTTTTTGAAATTTTAATGTTTATTTTTGAGATTGTAATTTAATTACATTATTCACTTTCCTCCTTCCAAGCCCTCTCATATAGTCCTCTTTGCTCTCTTTCAAACTCATGGCTTCTTTTTTCATCAATTGTGATTGGATGCATATATCTATATATATCTATATATATATCTATATATATATCCTTAAATATAACCTGTTGAATCCATATAACTTTACTTGCACATATGTTTTCAGGGTTGACTATCTGGCATGGGACCACCAGTTGGTGCGCTCTTCCCTGGGAAAGACCATCTCTCTCAGTCCCAGCTTTCCTCAGCTGCCTGAAGTCTTTTGTGGAGGGTTGAGACTTTGTGAGATTTTCCTAGTCCAGTTTTGTTTTTGTTTTGAGCCAGACAAAGAGACTCACGTTTCTTTGGAACACTGAACAGATATTAAGGATTGTTTGAGTATCAGTGTTAAATGAAACATTTTAAAGTTCTAATTAAGGGGCTGGAGAGATGACCCAGCGGTGGGGAGTGCTTGCTGCTCTTCTGACTTATGTCTTTGTCCAAGTAATTAATTAAATTATTTACCAGTATTTACATATTGTTAATAGGTTGGTGGTGTTAATCCTTGACCCATCATTATAAATGAACATACAGACACCTGATGGATTTTGACAAGCCTTAGCCTGGATTGGGTAATCTTAGCCAATCTAAGATAGTTTATATTCCCCAAATATGACCCCATATATACATACATCCCCTGGGCTGTTATTCTTCACACTATGCTGATGTTCCAGGTCACTTGGAATGAGGTTCTTCCATCTACCCCATCATGTGTGTTCTTCCTCTCCTGGCTTCTTCTCTTGACTTCTCTTCTACCCAGATCTTCTCTGACTGCCCCAGAAGCCCTAGAACCTTTACCCTGCCTATCTTTGTTTCTGCTCAATCACAGGCCTTGGCATCTTATTAAAGCCACTCAGAGACAATGATTAGAAAGCAAGGTAGCACAGCATTACCTGATTACAGCAAGCAGGCTTCTGGGAGCAGGTTAATTAACATTTAGAATGAGTAACATCACCCCATCATTTCCCAGCACCCACTCTGAGCATCTCACAACATCCTATAACTCCAGCTCCCAGGGGTCTGAGAAGCAATTCTGGCCTCCAAGCCACATGTGTTGCACATGTGCGCACGCACACACATACATACACACACACACACACACACACACACACACATATACACACACAAAAGTTCTTGCAAGCACCCTTGCTGATGTCCATTTTCTTTTCTTTCTTTTTTGTTTGTGTTTTTTGTTTTTGTTTGTTTGTATTCCAAGACAGGGTTTCTCTGTGTAACAGTACAGTCTGTCCTGGAACTTGCTTTGTAGACCAGGCTGGCCTCAATCTCACAGAGATCTGCTTGTCTCTGCCTCCCGAGTGTTGGCATTAAAGGCATGCGCCACCACCACTTGCGTCCATTTTCCAATGCATAAACAAAGACATTTTTAGGGGCTAAGGTAATTTAACTCCCTCATCTGTAGGTGGTAGGCTCCGCCTTACTCCCCTGGCTGCTTTGAGTAAAAGTTCTGCCGGTCAAACAGCAGGCTGGAACACAGTTTTTAAACATTCCATGGTGTCTTAGCTACTTTTCCATTGCTCTGATGAAACACCATGAGCAAGGCAATTTATGGAATGAAGGGTTTAAGCTGGACAGTAGTGGCACACGCCTTTAATCCCAGCACTATGGAAGTAGAGGAAGGTGGATCTCTGAGGTTGAGGCCACCCTGGTCTACAGAGTGAGTTCCAGGACAGTCAGGACTGGAACACAAAGAAATCTTGTCTCAAAAAACCTTAAAAAAAAAAAGAATGAAGGATTTATTCGGGCTTATGGTTGTAGAGAGTCTATAACATCAAGGACGGCATGATAGCAGGCAGCCAGAGCAGGAAACAGAGAGGTAGCATCTTCAATGACAAATGTGAAGCACTGAGGTTGAACTAGAAGTGAGGTGAGGCTATAAACTCCTAAAAAGTTCACCCCACACCTTCGCAAATAGTGTCACCAGCTGGGGACAAAGTGTTCAAATGCCCAAGGTATTGGACACATTTTTTCATTCAAACCATTATACATGATCCGCTTGAGAAAACTACACAACAATTGCGGCTGACAGCTTTGGTTCCTGAAAGGCACAGCCTTAACCAGGGCTGTTTCAACAGGTTTTTGCCTGGCTTTATTGCTATCACAAGCCTCGGTAAACATTACCTGACTTTCTGTTATCTCCCCCTGGGCCTGAGAGCAAGCACTTCCCTGAGTAGGCTTATGTATGCTAAGCCATATAACTCTTATAATTGTGGCCTATTTATTTCTGTTGTTTTGTATTGTATTTATAGTTATAAGAAAAAGAACCATTTTTTGGACTGAAAGGGAGAGCTGTTGGGGGGAAAAAGAAATACCTTAAAATAAAAAAAAAAAAGAAGGGAAGAGGATGGGGGGTTGAGGGGAAGGAGGGTGGAAGGGTGGGACTGGAGGGGGGAGTAGGGAGGGGATTGTGATTGAGATGTAACTTGAAGAAATAAAAAATAATTATTAAAAAAAAAGAAAGACTGCTGTGACTGGTGCAGAGGCAAATCTGCATTTGTAGGCCAGATGTGCCATGATTGGTGCAAACATATACCTTCATTTGCATTTGTGAGGTACATTGTGATTGGTTCAAACACACTTTCTCTGGATATATCCACTGGCTTTTCAGGCTTGGTTGTTCCTTTAGCTGGGAGTCATGCTCGTGGACCCGTTTTCCTGGTGTTACATAAGACACAATAAGAAGTTTCTCTCCAGGTGTCGTTTCTTGCTTGGATTTAGTCATGGGAGTTGAACTGTAGCACGAAGAAGCAGCATGGCCAGCGAAGCCTCAGTGGCCGTGACATTGAGCAGCCACAGGCTAAGTCACACAAGTGGTAAGGAGACCAGCTCCTCCTGGCTGGCAAAGAGGCAGAGCTGCTGGACAGGAGGGACGGTGGCCAGGGCAGACACAGGAGGGATGACAGAAGCAGAGACAAGAAAGAGCTGAGGCTGAAGGCGAATAGAAGGTTGCAATAAGCGATAGAGGAGAAACTGGAGCCCTGGTCACTAGCAGACTTCCAGAGGTCTATGAAGCTCTTTGAAGCCTGGGAGTCGGAACGTTGGACACTACCAAGGGGTGGGAATTCCAGTGCAGAAGCCCAACCAGAAGCTGAAGTGTCTGCTGCTGCTGCTGCCGGGGACTGAGGAATCCTGGCCTTTAGTGCATCCAGGATGCCTGTTGCCCCAGAGAGCTGTAACACTAGATGGCTCTGCCTGCTGCTGCTCCTGCCCACTCCTGCCCAATGCTGTCAAACACCAAGGGACACCAAAGCTGCCAAAGTGCTTGCTGCTCTTCCAGAGAATCCAGGTTTGGTTCCCAGTACCTACAGTAGACAGATCACAACTTCCTATTACTCCATCTCCAAGGGGAATCATATAACATGCATGCACACATACATGCAAGTACCTGTGCACACACACTCACATATGTACACACACATAAAAAGAAAATAATTCTTTAAAGGTTTGTTGCCCAGCTAATGAAGAAGAAGAGCACATAAGAAGCAGATGCCTCTGTTCCGCAGTTAACTTTCTCCAGACACACACACAGTTTTTCATTTTTGACAAGTTCTTTTGGAGATCTTTTTCTCTATCTGTTCACCCAACATATACATATGTAGCTCATTCCTTTGTCGTAACCCCATCATATGGCATTGTATGTGTTTGATAATTTGACAATTAATTCTTTACAGGGGAGATGTGCATTGCCTGCAGAGTTCACCACTATGGAAATCATGCTGAGTGGATGTCAACAGAAGTGATTGCTCAAATATCGACAGTCAAGTATCAAATATTGACTACAGTCACTGCTCAAACTCCTCCTCAAAGCCTCAGTGAATTCTTCATAGTAAACACGTATGGTAAATAAAAAAAAACACAAGTGCCTTAGTTACTTTTTTAATGCTGTGATAAGACACCATGGCCAAGGCAGCTTATAAAAGAAAGCATTTAATTTGTGGCTTCTGGTTCCAGAGGGGTACAGTCCATCACCATCATGGCAGGGAGCGTGGTGGCAGTAGCAGTGACTGCACTGGAGCAGTCGTTGACAGCGTACACCTTGACCCACAAGCAGGAGGCAGAGAGTGTTAACTGGGCATGGCATGGGCTTTAGAAACCTCAAAGCCCACTCCCAGTGACGCACCTCCTCCAACAAGGCCACACCTCACAATCCTTCCCAAACAGTTCCACCAAGTTTGGACTAGGTATATATGAGCTTAAGGGGCCATTTTCATTTGCAACACCACAATGAGTGATGAGAATTGTGGGCTAAATGCTCACAGTCTCTTCCTCAGCTATGCTGGGTGTTAGCTGACAGTTTGATCCTTGTGCTTTGTTGGTTTGAGGCGAGATCTGGCTCTGTTGGCTATGCGTCCCTTGAACTCGAAAGCTCAAGAGATCTTCCTGACCCAGCCTCCTAAGTTAACCTTCATGATTGACCCATCATATACCATCTTATGAGTGTTGGTGTCGGTCAGATGTGTAGATGTTGGTACTTCAAAGAAGCCTGACAATGAGAATAGCATGGTGACTTCTCAGATCACCTTCCTTCTGAGTCCTATAGGACACAGTCCTTGACATCTTCATAGACCCTGGTTCCTTCTCTCTGGGGCTCCCATACAAAAATTATTCATTGACACGTCTGTTTTTTACTCCCAGTAGGCTGGACATTTCTGAAGGGACTGAATCACTTTGATAACCCAGTCACCATTACTTGGTACTTTTAATTTATTTTTCGTTTTGGTTTTTTTTCTTTTTCTTCTTTTTTCTCCTCCCATCTCCACTGCTCTCTCCCTCACCCCTTCTGTGTTTTCATAATACAAGATCTTACTATTCAGTACAGTTTGACCTTGAACTTGTGACGACTCTTCTTCCAACTCCCAAGGGCTAGGTTTACAGTCCTGTGCCAGTAGACCTGGCCAAACATTCTTAATATTAAAAGTGTACTCTTGCTTTCGGATAGGTGCGTGGGCATCTGAAAGCCTTAGGCATTTCCTTTTACAAACAGCATTTCTGGAATGCAAGAGCAGAGGTCTGCATTCAAAGCTGGCAGCCTACAGGCTGTGATCCACCTGTTAGTTTCCATTGATTGGACTTATATGTTGCATCTCAAATTCTGCCTGGAGCAAGTTCAGTTGAGATGTTGAAATGATGTGGAGTTAGTGGTTCTTGAGAATGTCTTCTAATTCCCTTTTGACAAGTTCTCTCTCCAAACCCTACTAGAATTTCGCTCCCATCTTTACCAGGCTGGGTTTCTTTCTGGTGCTGAGTTCCCCTTTCTAATGTGGGTGTTCTGCTGTATTTGTTTGGCCTCAGATTGTGACCATTCTAGGCTCATGACATTTGTTGTTGAGTACAATTCAGAAATCTATCTCCAGTAAAAATCTTCCATTCATAGAAGCGACTGCCTGAAAGATCATGAGCCAACTTGAATTTTTATTAAGAACCAGCTATTGCCCTGGGGCATTCTGATCCTACACACTCTACAGAGTAACCATTGCTCATTGTTTCTAAAAGGAACCAGCAAGGTTTACCAGGGGTTAAGCAGAGTCATAAGTGGCTAAAAAGGCTGTCCTTTCTGTGCTCTGGTGTCTCCTCTGAAGGAGTGGAACTCTGCAGAGTGGCACAGCTTAAGATCAAGCCTCGGGGACAAAAATATAACACACTGGAAAACGTCTGGCAAGCACTGTCCCACAAGAAATGTTCTGGAATGGGCAGGTCCACATATGCTCTGCAAGGGCTGTCCTGGCAGCCATCTGTGGTTAACAAGCATGCTCCTCACTGAGTGTCTGCTTTTGGCTCCTTTTCAGCCTTAAATAAATAAAGATGATTTATCATGTGAGACCAGGGAGTCTGCCTTTGTAAAACGAAAGTCTAGCATGCTGAGAATACAACGAGGGAGGGATTGTCTGTAAAGGGAAGAGTCCTGCCTGCCATAATTGCTGGAGAGTCTCCTCTTGTACTTTGTTCTGCAAGAAGTCTCTGGAAACAAAGGCATCCCTTCAACTTCTTCTAGAATCACTGCTGAGAGCTGTGTTGTTCCGTGTACATGGCAATGGGGTAATGATTAAGCTTAAGTCATTGGAATGCCACAACTGTTCTTGTAACTACTCTCTCTCTTTCTTCCCTCCTCTTGTATATGTGTGTGTGTGTGTGTGTGTGTGTGTTCACATGCATGCTCATGTGTGATGAAGATGAGTTTCCTCTGAGCCAGCCCTAGCCAAAATCCCCTAGCACTTAACTATGATGACAGAAATGCTGTATAATATGTCCTATCCAATACTGGAGCCACTAGTTTCTTCAGCTCTTGATATGTGGCTCATGTGGTGGAGGAGGCTGTGACTTTTAAACTGCATTGAGATTCCCTGAGTTGTAACAGAAGTGGCCCCATGTGGCAGTGGCTACTGTGTGGATGGTGCCTTTATAGACCATTCTGCTACTTGTGGTTTTGCCTCCTTCACTGACCACACATGCTCTTTCTGCTCAACCAGAGTTCCCTAAGAAGCCTCCCTAAATAGTTAAAGTTGCCAAAATTACAGAGTTATACTACCCAGAGCTTACCAGTCGTGTAGAGCAAAGGACGGTTCTGGTACCGTGTGGAAGTGCTTGTGTAAAAGAATATTCTAGAAAGTGGGTCGAGTTCTGTCTCAGGAGCATATGTAATAGCTTTCCCAAAGAGGTGAAATTTAGCGATATGTTCTGAAATTCTGGACTTCTACTTATTTTTCAGAAGGAGAGACTGGCCTTGAGGTGAAAGCTTGAATGAGCTCCAACTTTCTCACCAATGTGGATGTGGCTTTTCATCAGGTCCTGGCAACAACCTAAGAAAGATCTGTCTCTGTTTTGGTACCATTAAAAATCCATTGATCAACCAGTCACTAGGCTGTTTAACACCATCAGTTAATCAAACCAAGCCAACAGAAAACATGTTTACAAGGACATATCAGCATTCTCACAAGTCTATGATAGTCATCTAATCAATCAGATGACTTTTTAAGGAAACTGAGGCAAAGAAGAAAGCAATGCAAGCACCTTTTGGGAGGGTGTGGGGAGAAAGAATCAGAGCAGATTGTAAACATATACTTCCTGAAGGCAATTTTAAGAAATTATTTAGATTTATTCATGTTTTATTTTACATGTGAATGTTTATCTGCATATATGTATGTGCACCCCTTGTATGTCTGTCACCCTTAGATGTCAGAAGAGGATATCAGATACCCTGGAACTGCAATTGCATACGGTTGTGAGTCACCAAGTGAGTGACCACCAAGGGACATCCTTTGGACAAGCAATTGCTGAGGCATCTCTCAAGCTCCAACACAACTTTTTGTCTTTCCTTCTTGATTTGAATTGAATTTCAAAAGCTTAGCTTACAAAAACTTGGTGTCTAGGCTGTCAAGGTTGGGTACATAGATTAAATGTGGAATTATGTTTCTGTACTTCCAGGGGTCCATGTTTCCCAGGAAAGACTAACAATGCTGCCATAACTGGCAAGGAATTAACAATTAACACTAATGAATGCTTCAGTTGAAGGGGAAGAAAAGATTCCTGTCACCCCTCAACCTCCAGGAACACCTCCCTTCTGTACCAACATCAGCCAAGGAGCCATGGAATCTCAACTCCCTTTTTGCCTTCTACTAAGTTTATAGAACATGTTCATCAGAACCTCTAGTTTCATTTGCTTTATCTTAGATAACTCCAGTGGCTTAAGCAATGGGTAGAATAAGCCATGCAAAAAACAAACAAACAAACAAAAAAAAAACCTGGAAGGCCATCATTCACAGAGGGTGTGATGTCAGACCTTGACAGATAAACACATCCAAAGATAGTCATGAAATCTGGAAGGAAAAACTTGAAGAACATTTTTGAAAAGAGTATCATATTGCTTCTGAAAATTCTGTATTGTAAGGGAACAAAATATTTTATAGATTACTTGGATTGGGGGGGGGGTTCAAGATAGAGTTTCTCTGTGTAGCTTTAGCTGTCCTGGAACTCACTCTGTAGACCAGACTGGCCTCCAACTAAAACATCTGCCTGCCTCTGCCTCCCAAGTGTTGGGATTAAAGGTGTGTGTCATTACCACCTAGCTGATTACTTGGATCTTTTTGATTTGTTGGGAAATATTTTAAATACACAATTGATTATATATAGCATATTAAGAAGATACAAAACAAAATGAGGGAACTCAGCTTAAGAAATACAGAATATAGAGCTGGGCGTGGTGGCACATACCTTTAATCCCAGCACTCTGGAGGCAGAGGCAGGTGGGTCTATGAATTTGAGTCTAGCCTGGTCTACAAAGAGAGTTCCAGGACAGCCAGGGCTACACAGAGAAATCCTGTCTTAAAAAAAAAAAAAAAGCAAAAGCAAAAACCCACAGAATCTTCAGCAAGAAAACAATATAAATATAAATAAAAATTTATATTTTGGCTCTGTTTCTGTTGCTGTGATAAATGCCACAACCAAAAGCAACTTGGGGAGGAAAGGGTTTATTTCATCTTATTCTGCAGATAATGGTCAATCACAGAGGGAAGTGACACAGAAACCGAAGCAGAGAGCACAGAGGAGTGCAGGGCTCCTTACCTACTGGCGTGTTTCCTCTGGCTAGCTCGGCTGCCTTTTCTATACAGCCCAGGCCACTTGCCCAGTGATGGAGCCCTCCTACATCATTAACAGTTAAGAGAATGCCTCATGGGCATGCAAATCTGGTGGAGGCAATTTCTCAACTGATATTCCCTCTTCCCAGGTATATCTAGTTTTGCATAAAGCTGAAAATCCTATGACAAATATAAACATTGTGTGCCTTAGACTTGAAAGCTAAAAGTTAGTGTAAGACAGCTTTTCTGAGTGAAGTATTCTATGGAATAACTATGATCATAATAAAAAAAGTTATCTTTAAAACTTTTTAAAAATAGTTCAACATTTTATTTTAATAAGAAAAGGAAGCATTTATGATAAAACTATTAAAACTTACTATCTATGATTTGTTTATGAATGTTCAAAACAAATAAATATAGATCTTTGGAACAGAAAGAAACGCCCAGAAATAGACTCACTTAAATATAGAGTGCAACCTTTCACATGATACATTGTTGCCAGGATACCTAGAAAGGAAAAGTGGACATGCCCGTTTATGCAATGCTTTGCCCGCTTCCTGGTGTTATAAGCGCAGGGTTCCATGGATCACCATTGTGAATAAGACGGATAGGCACAGGAACTGTATCCACAGTGTGGAATGACAGGTGTGTTCTATAGTCAGACCTCTAGGGACACTTAGGAGAGGACTTCATCACAGACTGGGGTGGTGGGGAGAATAAAGGACTTCTTGGAGAGGGAGAACCGTGGGCTGGCAGAGGCTTGTCCCATCTGTTCAGAACAAAGTTTTATTACTGAATGCTCTACATACTTGATTATATCATTTTTCTTATTTTAAGGTTTATTTATTTTATGTATTTGAATGTTTTGCTTGCGTGTATGTTTGTGCACCACTTGCCTTCCTGGTGTCTGCAGAGACCAGAAGAGGGCACTGAATCCCCTGGAAGTGGAATTACAGATGGCTGTGAGTCACCACTTGGGTGTTGGAAACCAATCAAGGTTCTCTGCAAGAGCGCAAGTGTTCTTCACTGCTGAGCTATCTCTCCAGCCCACAGCAAAGATCTTTAGAGAGCTGTACTCTTGTCTCCCTCAGGCACCAGAGACTGAGGAAGAGAGTAAACACATTCCTAAGAAATGGGAACCTCTGTCCAGGATTTGACTTCTGGGTAGACTGACATTTGTGGGGATACAGAGAGCAGAGGGAGGAGGTCAGAGGCTATGACACATTTGACAGCAAATTTTGGGAGCACATCATGACTATAACAGATGTACATTTTGAGTGATGAGCCAATAAAATGTGGAGAAATCTGACTGTGGCAGTTAATTCTGAGGGCAACCTGATTGGACAGGGAAGCACCTAGGAGAGACCGGCAAAACTCAGCTCTAGATGCATCTGTGAGGAGTTTCCAGCTAAGGAGGGAGAATGCTTCCCTTGAATTTGGACCACAACAACCCATAGTCTGGGGGCCTGGATGGAATAAACAAGGAAAGAGGAAGGCACCAGGGTACTCATTCACACTCTGCCCCCTGAACACCATGAAGTCAGCTGCTTCGGCTCTGCCCTCTGAAACCTCTGAAACTGTGAGCTAAAATAAATACTAATTCAGGAAGTGATCAATTACAGTGGTGAAAAATGAACAAGCCAATTTTTAAGAGAAATATGTAAGTTTTTGGTGAAAGTGGAAGATAGAAGATATATTACAGAGTGATATGAAGCATATTGGGAATAACAGTGGACAGTGTTGGAGAGAACCTTATAATAACCTGGAGTACAATGTGACCAACTGTGGCAGTCCTAGTTGTGTATCTGAAGGACTCTAAGTCAACATGACACAGAGATACTCACATGCCCATGCTATTGCTACATTATTCACAATAGGTGGGACATGGGATTAGCTCAGATGCCCATCAAGAGAGAGATAAAGAGAGAAAGAAAATGTGGTATGTACCAGTCACTGGAGCTGTAGCCCACTGGAGCTCCTTCATTCAGCTGACTGACTTCCATTTCTTTCCTTTGACAGAGTCTAAGAAGGCACTTGGAACAGTGGGTGCTCAGGTCGGCCAACACAAATGTTATGGTTTTCCACTCCACTCAGAAGTTCTTTTAAATAAATTTATTGAGACAGAGTTTCTTGTAGCCCAGGGTTGCCTCAAACTTACTATATAGCTGAGGTTAGTTATGAGTTTCTGGTCCTCTTTCCTCCATCTCCTGAGAGGTAGGATTACAGGTGTGTACATGACGTCCAGTTTCTGCAGTGCTGAGGGTCAAACCCAGGGTTTCATGCATTTGAGGCAAGTACTCTGTCAACTGATCTGCACACCCAGTGCCTGAATATTAAATTCTTAGTGGTAAAGGATAAATACAGAAGAAAAATCTTCCACCAATATCTAAATAAAATTTACTAGATAATATTATAAAAGTATCGATGAATGAATGAGTGGGAGGGCATAATGGGTCAGCAGTAAAGTCACCTGAGACCTACATGGCAGAAGAAGAAAGTTGTTCTCTGACCTCCACACACACAGAGAGATACACACAGAGACATAGACACACAGACACAGACACACACACAAATATAGACAAACAGATACACACATACACACATAAAGACACACACACACAGATACACACAAAAAGATACAAACATATGGACACACAGAAGTGTACACATACAGACACAAGCACACATAGACATGCACACAGAGAGATACACATACGTAGACATACAGAGAAATACACACACACACACACATTGCAACTTTTAAATCTTTTCTCAAGTGTTAAATAGTTTCATTGGCAGTTTTCTTAAGATGTTAACAATAGGCAACATAAGGAAAAAGGTATAAAGGAATCTGGTCCATCTTTGAACTTTGCTACGAATTTAAAATTATTCAAAAATTAAAATTTTAAATAATAAGTTAAAAGTTAAAAATATTAAAAGTCAGCCACCAAATGGGATACATTTAGGAAGTATATGCATGTATATAGTATGTTGAAGAATCTCAGACTTTGGACAAGCCTGATTTCTGACCCTATATGTGCCAATTGCTGACTGCCATGCTGGAAAGTTCTTTTTATTTCTTCTCTCAAGGTCCTCATGGGTTTCAAGAGGTTCCTGGGAGGAGCGAAGAGTAAATAGAAGCAAAATGCTTCACCACAGTGCTTAGCACGCAGTAGAAGCTCAATGAAGGTGACTTTTTTCTTTCATTCTTGCAGTTGATCAAAGAGACACAGATGGTGGAGATGGCATGTAACTTCACACCTACTAATCGCTGTAACCTTCAGTGCCTGGGGGAGTGAGAACAGCAGTACAAACCCAGCTCCAATGTCCGGAAAAATAACAAGGAGCTGTAGCATCCTTCAGCCCAGACCTCCCTTTAACATCCAGAGGGCCAGGCACAAGTTTAAGTGGAGTAGCATTACTGTATGATGTCTAAGTAGTTGGACATTATTTGCTAGGCTACAACATGCTCAGAAAGAATATTCTCTACCCTCGTCTCTTGACCAATATACCCTCAGAACCACCTAGAAGGTTGCATTCATAGTTAACATTCCTATGTTAGAGCTGCTAGCTTCAAGACCATTCTCTTCAAAGGCCTTGGGTGTACCTGGCCTTGGGAGAAGACCATAGCCCACATGTTCCAACAGGGAAGGTCAAGGAAAGGTTGTTGCATACCTCAGGCCCAGCTCTGTGCCCACTGCTAATGCAATTGGATCTCAGGAGAGTAGACCCTGAAAGCAGGGCTGTGCAACCCTGGAGATGAGTACTCAGTCACTGGCAAGGACTTCTAGGGGTCTGAGGTATGTGGAGAATAGTTGGAAGAGGGGTTGTGTAGGGGTTGGATGGATTAGATTTGGAAAATATATAGGAGTTTCTGATACTGTCTCTTAATTCGGGGCCTGAAGAGCATTATCAGCATGAAGTCAGCAAAAACAGGAAAAGACTCAATAGACTGAAAAACAAGTTTGAAGTCAGGAAAACAGGAAAGACTCAATAGAATTGAAGAAACAAAGTATCTGGCCTGACATTGTTTTCAGCTGCTAAGTGGGCGGAGCCCAAATTAAGCTGAAACAGAGTTCCTCCTATTTGTGGACAGTGCGTGGAGCCCAGAAGAGAAGAGGCCCCTGATGCTAGAGAGCTCCAAGAGTCCTGCTGAAAAAACGGCTGGCCATTGATGGCCAGCTCTCTCCCTGAAGCAGAAAGAAGCCGGTGAGCAAAGAAAGCCTGAGCAAGACACCAAAAGGCCAAGGACTGGACCCTGTGGCTCAGCTTTTGCCTGGAGGGGTTTGATCTGTCCGATCAGTGGCCTAGGGGAAACTGTGCCTGGCTTTAAGGACTGAGGCAGAGCAGCTTGAGTTCCTGATTCAAAAGAAGTAAGTTGGCCTGCAGACGGCTGGGGTCTCCCACAGAGAAGAAAGCATGAAGCCTTATTTAAGGTGAGACTGTAATAACCAACTTACCCTGACGAACCTGCATCTGAGAGATCCAGAAGAAGGACTGCTAAGTGTGTTAAAGAATCTACAACAAAGACTGTGTTCCTGACGACTGAGGACCTGCCCCAGACTGTATCATTCTAAAAGGTTATGAAAGTAGTTGTTATAATTATCAATAGGTTTAGTGGATAGGTTAAAGGGGTTGTAAGAATTTATAGGATTAATAGTTAAGAAATTGTTGGTGTTTGTTATAAGTGAATTTAGTAATAAATAAATAAGTGATAATAATTTAAAAGTTCGGTTACAGATGGCGCTCAACGTGGTAAGGCATTATGGGTAATTTTATTTTCAAAATCTGCAGTTTTCTCTATAGGGTTGTGAGTATGTAGTGTGCATGTTTCTTTGGCCTGGGGGTTCCTCATCAGGAGGGTGGAATCCAGGCTGAGGATGACCATGTAAGCTCATCTTGGCCAACCTGAGCACCTGCTACTCCGAGTGCCTCCTTAGACTCTGTCAAAGGAAAGAAATGGAAGTCAGTCAGCAGAATGAAGTCACTTCAATGGGCTGCAGCTCCAGTGATTGGTACATAATCAAATTTTCTTTCTTTCTTTATCTCTTGATGGGCATCTGGGCTAATCCCATGTCCCGCCTATTGTGAATAGCAATAAGCGTGGGCATGTGAGTATCTCTGTGTCACATCGACTTTCAGATACATAACCAGGAGTCCCACAGTTGGCCACATGGTACTCCTAGTTTTAGTCTTTTGGGGAATGTCCACAATGATTTCCCTAGTGACTAGACTAATTTATATTTCTGCTAGTTCAATGGAGCCTTATTTAGACAGAAGGATGAATCAAAGCTTGTCATTTTCATGAATATAGATGAAACTGGAGATCATCATGCTAAACAACAACAACAACAACAACAACAAAAAAACAGACTCAGAAAGACACACACTGTGCACATGTTTTCTCCCGTCGGAAAAATCAAGATGAAGAAGAAAAAGGGGAAGAGGAGGAAGAAGAGGAGGAGGAGGAAGAAGAAAAGGGCCAAGATAAAGTCATATGTATGGTGTTTTGATTAAAATACTTTATATACATATACAAATGTCATAAATAAGGCGATTACAATTTTAAATATTTAATATTTATTTAAAGGGGCATGCATATCTGGAGGTCATAGGAGAGCTTGTTCTAGTCAGTTCTCTCTGCCATATAGTACATGGGAACTGAAGTCAGACCATCAGACTTGGTTGCAAGCATCTTTACCCTCCTAGCCGTTTCTCACGCCTGAACCCACTGTCTTGTATAACTACTATTCAGCAATGAGAGTTAAAAAAATTAAACCCTACGCATTAGAAAAAGATGACTATACTTTATAATGGAATAAAATGATACGCAAAATAAATTATTTAGGAGCATCACAGACACTAGACTATGGGCCACAGTTACAACTCCTCATACCTGTATATTCTAGTAAGGCTCTGAAAAGCAGATGACAGTAAACGATCTTAGAGAATACATGAAGTTATTCCTTTATTTAGCTGTTGAAAAATGGCTGCCTGTCTTTGGACTAGGCACCTAAGAATTATTGCAGCATTCATTCTAATACCAGACAAAACAACCTAGTGAGTGTTGAACAACATGATCAAGCTACTCATAGAAAAGCGGTGTAGGCATGCACGTTGGTAACTACAACAGGGCACAAAGCAAGGTTGCTCGTGTGTATGCGGGCTTAACTTTAAATAAACATTGACAGCCATGTGAGCCCGCTCCAGGTGAGACCTGGATGCCAGACTGCCAAGGGAGAACAGCACAAGGGCTGCACAAGGGCGAGGCCTGCCAAGATTTCCTCCCCAAAACTGTTCTCTTTTTTTGGGACTGGGGAGAGAGGCAGGGAATAGAGTGACAACTGGTAAGGGATTAGACTAGGAGTTCTGCATTGCTTTGGTTGCTCTGGATATCTCTGTAGCATTTACTGAGCATCTGTGATACACCCGGCGTGGTGTGTGCCTACATGTCCAGGCCGGGAGATAGCAGCAAAGCTGGGGAGGCCTTGAGGAACTGGCCACTCTGTTGAGAAACAGAGAAATGAGACCTGGGCATGCTCACCCACAACTAAAAGGCCGGGTCATCCCTCTTTGTCCCTAGACTGCTGACCACACCTTCAGGAGACCTCAATTACAGCATGTTTCCAGAGATGTAAGAGAACGGTGGCATCAATAAATTAATAATAGCATGTCTGGGCCCAAGACTGACTCTGTGGTTCTAGTAATGGGGATACAGAACACTAATGCTTAATTTCCATTTAACAAGAGTGGAAAGAAATTTGATTGAGGTCCTGGGTGTGACAGAGCCTCTTACAACATAGAACAGGAGGTGGCAGACCACAGCCTATGAGTCAAATCCAACCTGCTGCTCCAACCTTTCTTGCAGCCCACAGTCTAAGATGTTTAACAGCTTTAAATGGCCAGGGAGAAATGTGAAAATGAGCTGAGATTCCAACTGTTAAGTCTCTGATTCAATTCACTTGGCCCACACTATTGTCACTCATGTGTGAATTGTCTCTGGCCACTTGTACACCATAACAGCAAAGGCAGGTGGTTACAACAGACGCCACGTGGCTGGCAAAGTAGAAAACATACACGCTCTAGTTCTTTAATGAAGGATTCTATCGGTCCCTGACACAGGAAAGACCACATGTCTGCCTATTTACTATTAATGGAACCCAGCAATTCATTTTATGAATTTCTTCTCCATGCCTGTTGCTAAGCTTCACTTACATAGATTACACAAAGCCTACAAAACACACACTATTGATTCCCTAAGAAAACAGAAGCCCTAAGCTCAAATTCATTTTAAAAAATTTACTTTGTCTTTCACCGTTTCATATGATGTATTCTGATCATAGGACCTCCATTTATCCTGTCTTACATCTCTCCCTTTGAACTGAACTCTTTCTTCTTCCAAAAAAGGCCCCTCCTACTTCCATGTCCTTTTTTTTGCATCCCATTGCATTTATTGCATTTAATTAAGATTATTTATGTGAGCTCAAATTCTTTTTCTTTTTAATTAAAAAATTGGTATGGTTGTTGCTGGAGAGATGGCTCAGTGGTTATGAACCCTTGCTGCTTTTACAGAGGATGGCTGGGGGTTCAGCTCAGTTCCCAGCACTCATATGTCAGATCCATTTCCAGGAAGTCTGATGCCCAGGCATGTATATGGTACATACAGGTACATGCAGGCAAAAAATGCATACAAATAAAAATAAATAAACCTTCAAAGAAGTTTGGAGGTGGGACAGGATCTCACTATGTAGTCCAGGTTATCCTGAAACTTACTATGTAGCCCAGGGTGGCCGACTGGCGATGCTCCTGTCTCATCCTCCTAAGTACTGGGATTATAAGGATCAATCATTACACCTGCTGAGTTCAAAGTCTTACTTCTATTCTTAACAGGGAAACTGGCAAGCTGGTTCAGAAATATGAGGTCTAACCAAGACAGGAAGAATAGATTTAGAGGCTCCAGGAAAGGTATGATATTCTGTCTCCCCACTACCTAATTTAAAATTCAAAACAGCTCAAAGCCCTCAACACAGTGGAGTAAAAGCAAGCTCAATGAACTTCTAATCTCCTCCATGAAGGAAGTGCCATGCTTTCCTAAACTAGTGCTGCATTAGTGGCTAAGGACTTTGAGTGTCCCTGCTCTAGCCACTGACTCTGTTTCTGGTGTGGCACGCGGGCAGATGATGAGGCAGCCCACACTGTCACAGTTGCCTTCATTGCCAAGAAGGTTCAGGGCCTTCTTCTATTAACCAGGCGCAAGCTGTCCTTTCTGACTCAGGAAAGATCAGCATCTTTACTTGAAATGCCAAATCCTACCAGACTTTGCAGCCTCTATGTCTCCCAAGGTTAAGTCATGATCAGAGAATGTTCCTTAGAGCAAGGAGGAAAAAAGCCCACATCCCTGGTCTTGTTCTAGATTCCAGTCCACCTCGCACATGAGAAAACAGCAGAACTGGATGTCCTTTCTCAGTTCCACTTTTTGTTTTGTTTTGTTTTCCAAGTCAGGATTTCTCTGTGTAGCCCTGGCCATCCCGAAACTTGCTCTGTAGACCAGGGTGGCCTCAATTTTAGAGACTCACTTGCTTCTACCTTCCAAGTGCTGGGATTAAAGGTGTGCACCACCACCATCACTTGGTTTAAAAAAAAAAACATTCCATTTTGAGCAACTCATGAAGTGGCCCTCAGACTCAGTTTCCATATCTATGAACCTATATAGAATCATGACATCAGCCTACTTGAGCCACAGGGTGCTTGAAAACGCTGTCTTCTCCTCTCTTCTATTTCCCCTTCCTGCTTGAAGGTTGTTCATTACACACTCCTTTTCTCTCAATTTCTGTGTCATTTAAGCATCCAAATGAACTTCAAGGACCTAATTAGAATAGGAGTTTGAGAGACAGAGACAGCTGGCTTGGTCAGGAAGCCATATCTTGCCACAAAGAAACAATGAGCTCTTCACGCTCCTTGTCTGCAGGGCTGGAGAGGTAGAAAGGGCTACGATAGGAGACTGGGCTGAAATGGTGCCTGTATCTTGGAGATCAGACAATATCATATCCCCAGGAACTCCAGAGGCATGAAACCCCATAAGACTGAACCAAGTACAAGAAAAGGTGCAGCAAAGGTGAAGGCTTGCCTCCCCTCCACAGCCACTTCTCTGGGAGCTCCCATCCTCCTCAGCAATGCATGTCCTGACTTCAAGCCAGGCTGGCTTCTCTCTGGTGGCTGCTCTGAACCTTTCTTCTCCTTTGCTAGCTCTCTCCCACCGAGGCTCTGTAAGTGGGGAGCCTCTTGGTCTTGGAGAGTTACCCATTCTCTTTCACTGTTCGGTTCTTATGAGATCATCCAGGCTCTTGGCTTTCATGCCACTCCCAGATTTCTCAGTCCAGCTGTGACATTTTCCCTACCTGACATGCACAGCACATCCATAGAGGAACTCCGGAGCAAATGTAGGGTGAGAGGGAGCCACAAAAGGAAAGAGAGAAGGTGTGTGTGTGTGTCCCTATCACCTCTCTATGCCTCTGTGTGTTTCTCTGCCTGTGTACCTGTGTGTGCATGTGTGTAGCTCTTGAATGTTAAAATAAAAGAAAAAGAAAAAAAAAGAACAATGTCTTTGAGGGACAAATTGCAGTAAATAAGACCAAGAAGTGATATCTTATACATACGGCCCTCATAAAGGCAGTCCTGTAAGGCACTAAGGCACTAGGAATTCATGAAAAGGCAGAAATGATCAGAAAGCTCACCATAGTGAAAACACAATTAGTGTACCAACACAGGCAAATGTTCAGCTCAGTGGGAACTAGTGGCAATTAAAGCTGAGGGAGACAAGTTGAAGCAGAGGTAAAGTTAAGGAGAGAGTCTGCTGTGTGAAGGAGAGCTGGGCGGGGGCTGTCCCGGTGTCCCAGCATTGTCATGTCTGTAAGATCATACTCCAAGTTTAACAGCTGCGCCCTTGGCCTAGCTAAGGTACCTATTCTCAGTCACCAGCTTGTGCTGGACCCTTTCCACTGAAAATTTTGGAAGGAATGTGAATCGATGTGATAAATCATTGAGACCTTCATACCTTCTAGTCCTGCTTTCTGGGAAGCTGACTGGGTGACCCTAGCCCTAGGGACCACTTATATACCATGAAGAAGATGCACCAAGAAGAAGGCCTCTAAATGGCCTCTGTAGCCCAGGGTATTCTACACTAATCAGACTTGGAGAAATCATTTGCCCAATGGTAAAAACTGTACCTTCAAATATAGACTCCCCATATGTCTATGAGCTTCCAAGTTTCATTTATTAGATTCCATGGGTCCTTCAGACAACATCCATCTTTCTTCCAAAATGTGATTCCTTCCAGTAACGTATTTATAATAATCCTAAGGCATGAGTCCACGCTAACCAGCTTCAAGTGCCAGCATTCACCCTACAGATGCATTCACCCTACAGATCCCATCAAGGAGGCTCTTGAACGTAATTTCACGATTACGAATTCTTTGAGAAATCAGGAAGTAAAAAGTTGCAGAACCCTCTAACAGGGGTGTCCAGGGCCAAATCAGGATCATTTTATTAAAGAGTCCTTCTAATGCAAGCATGTCCTTAGCTGATGGGTCCACAGGGAACCTCATCTTGTAGCAAGAGATACAATCAGCAGAGCTGGGCAACTCCTGCAGCCCAGTAGCCCTTTATTTTATCAGATAGTAAGCCATGTCCAAAATGTTCTATGCAAGTTCAGACTATAGAAACTTCAGTCAAAAAAAAAAAAAAAAGCTATCCATAACATGGTAGAAACCAGTTCATTTCTTGGGGCTGCAAATCAAGCTCCTGTGACTTACGTGTGACATTAGCCCAGAACTTGCCTTTAGACCTGGACAAGAGGGACCCATGGTAGTTAAATTTTGTCAACCTGACACAAACGAGGAACAGGAGAACTGGGTGAGGGATGCCTCCATCAGATCGCCCTGAGGCATTTGATAACTGATGTTGAGGGCAAAACACTGCAGGTTGCACCACCCCTGGGCAGGTGGGCTGGGCTATGTAAGAAAGGGAGCTGAGCAAGCAAGTGAGCAGTGTTCCTTCGTGGTCTCTGCTTCAGTTTCTGCTTGCAGGTTCCCTATTGGGTTCTTGCCTTGGCTTCCCTTGGTGAAGCCAATTAAACCCTTTCCTCCCCTAGTTGATTTTGGTCAGGTTCTATCACAACAATATAGAAGTAAACTAGAGCAGGGCTCTTCCCAGGCTTCTCTTTTCTGAGTGTGTTTATATGCACGTGGATGCAGGTTTGCATGGGTGGAGATGCACTTGTCATTGTGAGTGCACATATATATGAATGTGAAGGCCAGAGGTCGACCTTGGATACTGTTTCTTAACTTTTTTATTTTAGTTTTTGAGATGTGGTCTCTTACTTGGCAAGAAAGTGAGGTTGTCAGACCAGAGAACTGCAGATATCTTCCTACCTCCCTCTGCTGGGATTCCAAGTGTGTGCCACCATGACGGTGTCTCAAGGTGGCTTCTGGGGAAAGAACTCAGCTCATAGTGTTGGTACAGCAGGCGCTTTACCAGTTGAGCTATCATGTATCACCCCACGGCCCCCGGATTCTTCTCTAAGAAGGTGTTCTGGTCTGGCTCTGCTATGGGCACATCTCTCCTCTCTGGGGAAGAAGACTGCAAGGTCAAAGAGGACATTGCTCAGGGTCCGTGCCACCTCATTTTAGAGCATCTCCAGGGTGCTAGAACTCTCTGAGCAGATGCCTCAGGGTGATTCTCAGAACCTCCCCAGGCTTCTTTGCAGAGATCAACTGCCATGAGACAGACTAATCAGAAGGCTGCGTGATGAAGTTAGGGCACCTTTGTATTTTTGAAGAGGGCTGGCTGTGCTTGACTGAGTGGTTGAGATATATATGTACCTTTGTGCCTGTGAGTACTCCAGAAGAAAACTAGGTGGTAAGGTAAGAGGGGAAAAGAGGTTGTGTCCTGTGCTGGCCACTGTCTTCTCTCTCTCTCTCTCTCTCTCTCTCTCTCTCTCTCTCTCTCT
>CAJQZJ010013817.1:9491520-9509376 GCA_907164525.1 Lophiomys imhausi | reverse complement strand
GTGTGTGTGCACATGCATGAACATTGTCAACTTTCTAGACTGCAGGCAGGGCCCAGGTCTCCCTCTGAATCTCTCCTTATTTTAAGTTGCCAGCCTGGTGCCTCCAGGTCAGACCCTCTAAGTATTTGTTATAAAGATGAGTAGGTACTAAAGCCTTGCTTGATCCTTTTACTCCATGGCATTGATACCACATCTCTTTGTTCTGTGGCATAGGATGATGGGTTTTGAGAAGAATTACATAAAATTCTGAGTATAAATGCTTAAAAAAAACAATTAAGCCTTGTTAGGATGTCATCTTGTCTACAGCTTCTAAAACAAACCACTAGCTATTTGTACATTCTATCTATCTATCTTTCTGCCTAATCTGAGAATCAGCTGTAACATTATTTGTCTAATTTTTAGTTCAAGTTCATATATTTAAAAAATGTTACCTTTCTAATTCTTATAGTTCCCCACCGTTTTTTTTTGTTTTGTTTTTTAGATAGTTTTAAAGTTTGCTTCTGTAGGTATTTCCCTAAATTGTTTCTACCATTAGATTCATGCCTAGAAAGCCCTTCCCTTACTACAAAAGTATAGAAATAGTGGTGTTTGTTTCTCTTAGTTCTTTTCACAATGGAATTATTTTAAACTGAATTCCTTAAGCCACCTGGAATTTATCTGAGTATAGACTGTGAGGGATGAGGATAGCCCAGTGGTAGAGTGCTTATCTGACACATGAGTCCTTAAATTCAGTTTCCACCACTGAAAACACACACACACACACACACACACACACACACACACACACAACCCATAGGTACTGTTGTTAAAAAGCCACTTTCTCTCTTTGTTATGTAGTAAATTAATTTCAGTTCGAATTTGTATCTAGAGCTTTACATCAGCTTTAAAGGCAAACACCCTTTGACATCAACATGTGTTGTCTTAATTTTTTTGCAGTCTAGCACAGTTAAGTAAATACAACAAAGTACAAAGGGCTCCCCCACTTCTTCCTTTGCAGAATTCTTATTAATGATTCCTGGCACCACTCCAACCAACAAGTGTTGCCTCTGCCATCAGCAAAGCTCAGAAGACTGAGCTCAGTAGAAGGTCATAGGGTCCAGGTCACGACAAGATTTGTGAGGAACTGTAAGATCTGTCCATCTCCTGAACCTTGCAAAATGCATCAGATCCAACCTGAGCATCACCTCGTGCACGGTTGAGTAAATTTTTCTTATGGCAGATTTGTTGGCATTTTTGGCTTTGCTTGTTTTTTTTTTCTTGGGTTTTTTGAGACAGGGATTCATATTCCTATCCATCTTGGAACTCACTTTATGGACCAGACTGGCCTCCATCTCAGAGATCCACCTGCCTCAGCCTCTGGAGTGCTGGTATTAAAGGCCATCACTACCACTATTTGATGATGGTATTGAAATTGAGTATTTGATGGCTTTGGTTTTGCCCTGATTTATTCTGTTTATTTATTACACTTCTTAAAATGTTCTGGCTATAAACTGTATTTTCATTGCAGGAAATGGTATTTACCTTGTAGTCTGTATTTTAATGGTTTGGTTGGGTATGGTAGCAATTATGCTCACTTGAAACTATTAAGTTTTGTTTAATTTTCTTTGTTGAGAAAGGCTCTCATGCATTCTAGGTGAGCTCTAAACACTCTGTAGCTGATGATAGTCTTGAACTCCTGACTTCCTGCCTCCACATCTCAGATGCTGGGATTCCAGCAATGTACCACCATACCTGGGTCTTTTTTTTCTTTCATACAATATATTTTGATCACATCTTTTCCCCTCTCCCAACTTCTCTCATATTCTCTCCACTTCCACTCCATACCTGGGTCTTAAAAGCATTCCTTAAATGGTCATTTTGTTTGCCAGGATCAGTGAATATATAATTTCACATAAATTTTAGTGCAATGCTAATTGTATAATTTTAATAAACATTTGCTTTAATATAAAAAATCAATAGCTAAAATTTTGTTTTCATTTTTTTTTTTGAGACAGGGTCTCACTATATAGTTCTGACTGTCCTGGAACTCACTATGTAGACCAGGCTGGCCTCAAACTCAAAGAGATTCGCCTGCCTCTGTCTCCCAAGTGCTGGGATTAAAGGCCTGTGCCCCTACACCTAGCCTGAGGTAAAGTTTCAATAACACTATTGTCATATTCTTACTGTTTTAACTGATGTGGATGAGAAAGAAATAATTTTACCTGTAACTTATTTGTGTGAATATCATGGCTGTATTACATTAATTAGCATCTTGACTTTTGGTAAACATACATTTAATACAGCAAAAAATCCTCCCTATGTTGTAAGAGTATTTCTTATTTTAAAAAGTTAAGAGAACAAGCTGGATGCGGTGATGAATGCCTCTCATGCTGGTGCTAGATGATGAAGCAGACAGGAGGGTCAATGTCAGCCTGAGTTACATAGTGGGCTCCCCTATACCAACCACTCAACCAATCGACAAACAAACGGATGTATAAGAACAAAGAGCCTTTTATCCTATAGTTAAAGCACCAAAATGAAGATGAAGGAGTTTTCACATTGCTGACTATGTGATGCAGAATGCCTCATCCCAGCACACTAGATCTCCATCCTGCTGACAGAAGGGTCCAAGCAAGTTATCTGCAGTGAGTCCTATGATTCCTATTTTATAGATGAGGAATCCCAAGCCCAGGAATTAATGACCAGCTGAAAGTAAACAAGTGAAAGGACCCCCCTCCCCAAATGGATGAAATTCACCTGTGTATACAATCCACGTACTAATCTTTCCTAAGTGTATGGGCACATGGGCATGCCTGTACATCAACAGTGAGGTGGGCCACCCACCTGGGGACAACTCTTGGCTTAAGGAAGTTATCTTTTCCAGTGTTTGCTTTCCAAGAATGTCTACCCTTGTGTCCTGTATAGTTTCCAACCATTCTTCTCAAATAGTTTTTTTTTTTTTAATAAAAGAGCTTAATTCAAAGAGTTCTTTAGACAGGGCAAAGCTCTCAACTCCTCCCATCATTTGGTGCCCTTCCCCAGTCTTCTTGTTCTAAGCCTTGGTTTGCTGGGCACTTGTCACGAGGCACTCTCTTGTACTCTGTGACCACCTGACTTCTCACACTAACATCTCTGAGGAGCTTCATCAGCTGCCCGTCTGAAAAGTGATTGTGTTTCATTATTTTCACTATAGTGGTTTTTAGTCTTTATAATTTTCACTGTATTTTCCTGGCTGTAGCTTATTTCAGAAGGTCAGCTGGAGTCTAGATGTTGAAATTCTAGCCTTAAATCTTCTTAGAAGTGTGAACTTGGGAAAGTTGGTTTATAGAGTAAATAAATAAATAATACCTATGTTATGGATATCTATGAGAGTTAAATAGGAAAGTGTTTGCTTGGCATCAGCTACTGATATAAACTGCTTATTCTATTTCTTTTGACCTGTGTGGTAAGAACAAGCTAGTACCACCATGATGATGTTTGTGCTAGTAGCAAGTTTTTAAGCAGGGCATGGAGTCTCTGAAGATGTTTTCTTCATCCAGAGGCAATTGGGCACCACAGAGGGAAGGCAGAATGGAGGAGACCACCATAGATGGTGCTTGTACAAGTCCCACAAGACCCTCCCTTTTCTTATTTTCCACTCCCTATGTTCAGGAGCAAGTCCTTCAAGAACCACTTAGGCTGGATTCCAGCAGCATTAACTGCGAAGCTACCTCAGGGCCAAAGTATGGGGCAGGGGAGATGTTCACTAGACCAGATTTCCTTAAATGATGAAGCGAGAGGACCTCACTGAAAGCCTCGATTCTGGCTTCCTACTCTGTTCCTACAATTTACAAGCCTTTGGTTTAAGACCGACAGTGTCTTACACTGGCCTTCAGTGTGTTCGTTGTCAAATGAGGATTCTAGATATCCCAAGTCTGGCCTCCCATGTGTTCCATCGGTTTTACAACATGAGACGTTGGGAAAGGCAACATTTAACTGTTGTAAATGCTGAAGCTCTGTTGTCTTATCTTACCTCCGCTTAGAAAGAAGAAAGCCATACTTTTCTGATGAGGACTGTGAACATTTATTCCTGGAATTCTGGTCTTTTTGACAGATCTCTTTCTTCTTCCTCTCTGGAATTGCAGAATGCTGATCATTGACTATCATAAGTGATATTAAACTTCAGAAGCCAAATTACTTTATTATAGGCTGATTCAATAAATGTTCTGAAAATTTTGCCCTTTCTACTCTCATAATTCCAACAGCTTTAAAAAATATAAACATGTGCCAGGCTTTAGATAGTTACTTTATTTTTTTTTAAAAAGTAGATTCTTTTCTCATACAATACATCCCTACCAGTTTCCCCTCCCTCTACTCCTTTTAGCTCCCCTTATCTCCCCTCTTCTCTGGATCCATTCCCCACTCATCTTCCTTCAGAAAAGACCAGGCCTCCAAGAGACAACAACCAAACATGGCAAAAACAAAATACAATAAGACAAAGCAAATGCCCTCTCTTTGAAGCTGGACAAGGCTACCCAATTGGAGGAAAAGAGTCTCAGGCAAGGCAAAAGAGTCAGAGACACACCTGCTCCCACTGTTAGGAGTCCCACAAAAACATCAAGCTGACAGTCACAACATACACATAGAGGACCTGGGCAAACCCATGCAGGCCCAGTGCTTGTTGCTCCAGTCTCTGCGAGCCTATTTGCACCCTGCTTAGTTGATTCAGTGGGCCATGTTCTCCTAGTGCCCTCCACCCCCTCTGACTCCTATAATCTTTCCACTTCCTCTTCCTTGGGAGTCTACAAGCTCTGAAGGGAGGGACCCAATAGAGACCTCTAACTTAGACAGATTCTTCGTCTCTGTCTCTGTCTCTCTCTCTCTCTGTGCATAATCTCTGGCTGTGAGTCTCTGCATATGTTCCCATCGGCTGCTGGTGGAAGCCTATCTGATGATGAATAGAAAAGGCACGGATCTATGAATATAGCAGAATATCATTAGGAATCATTTCATTGATTTTCTTTTGGCCAGTCATGTTGGGTTCTATCCTAGGTCTCTAGTCTATCCACTCTCTGCTGGTTCCTGGCCATCCAGGCAGTATCAGGCATGAGTTACCTCTCATGGTATGGGCCTCACGTTAAGCTAGACATTGGTTGGCCACTCCAACAAGTTCTGTGCCACCATTGCCCCAGCACATCTTGCAGGTAGGATAGATTGTAGGTCAAGGGATTTGTGGCTGAGTTGGTGCCTAGGTTTCTCTTTCAGTAGCCTGCAGAGTACCTTCCTGTACCAAAGAGAACAGAACTTAGGAGCGAAGCATGCCAGCTCTCTACGTTCAATGAGCTGTGTGGCTGTTGTCCTTGCCCATGGGGCCCTGCTGTCAGTTTGTGGACAGCAACCCTCTGTGGCAAGGACAAGGGATGGTTTGTTTGTTTGTGTGCTTTGCTTCTTAGCACTATTTAAAAGTCACAACTAAGTACATTTTACACTCTGAGTGTTGTTGTATATATGTGTGTGCGCACGTGTGTGTGGTAAGCGCTTGTCTGCGTATGCCTGTGGAAGCCAGAGGTCAACACGGGGTTTCTTCCTCAATCATTCTCCACTTTATTTTTATCTTTTGAGATAGGGTTTCTCACCGAACCTGGAGCTTGCCACTTATGCCAGTCTGACAGGCCGGCTGGTCCCTTGGGTGTGCCTGTCTCTGCCCTCCAAGTGCTTTTTAGCAATGTGCTACTAAGCTACGTTTGTTATGTGGGTGCTATGGATCCTCAGGTCCCCCTGGTTGAACTAACGGCACTTTACTCACGGAGACTTCTCTCCAAATTCTAGAAAATTAATTGACTGAAGATGCATATCCAGGTCTTAAGACACACAGGAAATGAAAGAAAAATTGTTCTCTCGCTAAAAAAGCATTAATATTTTGATGCATTTTTACTGTTTATTCAGTGTAACCGATCTTTTAAATTATTATTTAACACTTATTTATTACTAAATTCACTTATAACAAACACCAACAATTTCTTATCTATTAATCCTATAAATTCCTACAACCCCTTTAACCTATCCACTAAACCTATTGATAATTATAACAACTACTTTCATAACCTTTTAGAATGATACAGTCTCTGGGGCAGGTCCTCAGTCGTCAGGAACACAGTCTTTGTTGTAGATTCTTTAACGCACTTAGCAGTCCTTTTTCTGGATCTCTCAGATGCAGGTTCGTCAGGGTAAGTTGGTTATTGCAGTCTCACCTTAAATAAGGCTTCATGCTTTCTTCTCTGTGGGAGATCCCTTTCCATGTGTGATCTTTATAACCCTGTGTAGGATTTGGGTCTGTAAATATTTCCAGCTTCTAGCTGAGGACTCATGGTTCAGAGACAGGAAGGAACTTAGACTCTGAAGCCATTTACCAACTATGTGGCCTTGGGGACAATCGTTTTTCTAAGATCTGTTTGTCCTGAAGTTTACTCCATCTTAGGAATTCTCCTTAAGAAAATAAAAACACTATTGCTGACTATGTTATTGAAACACATGATGAAAGTAGCTGCTTTAAAGCTTCATCAACTTAGAGGTAAACCTACCTCTGTTGGCACAAGGGACTTAGCAATTTCCATCTGTAAAATGGGTATATCATCAGCACTTTGACTCAGGGAAATTATGAGAATTAAACCTTACATTATATTGGGAAGCATTTATAAACTGCCTGGCACATCATACATGTGTAATAAATATCTGTGATTGCTACCATTGCTCAAATTCACATTGTTGTGGCTGGAGTCATTTGGACTGTTTCCTAGAGACTGAATTATTCATGTGTGTACTTAAGGAAATTATGCCTTCAAGGCTATTCTGCATGGCTCACTCATTTATCTAATAAGCAGGTATTGAGTTCCTAAGTAGATGCTACACGCTGCAAAGCTCTGGTCTCTATAAATTCTTGTACCTTCTTCCCTGAAACACAACACGCTTATCCCCTCCTCTGCAAAGTCCTCCAGGGACCAGTGGTGGACTCAGTACTTTACACACGTTGACCCTCTGTGTGACTGGTTTACAGATGAACAAGATGGCTGGGGGAAATCCTTTTCCCACTACCTTGATCATTTTTGTACCAATGCTTGACTCAGGCCCAGTCACAGACTGGAGTGAGCTTGCTTTCTTTCACATGGAGATTTGAATCCCTCTTGCCACCTATTCACTTTGTAAGAAGTGTGCAAAATAGCTTTTGAGAACTTCGGAAACAAAAACAGGCTGTCTTATTGTTTGCTTTCGGGAGATAATTCAAACCTTTCATATTTTATAGCAACTGAAATAAATGCTCGTTGCCAGCCCATAGTCGGCACACTTTTCTCTTGTAGTAATAAAAACCATATAGTTCTGGGGTCCAATAGGAGCCTGGAACAATTAAAAAAAAACAAAAACAAAAAAAGAAAGGAAAAAAAGAAAAAGAAGCCATGGGATTTTGGTATGTATTTAAAACCAGACGTAGGCCTTGCAAGTTATATCATGTCTTGACTTATAAGACTTTAATTGAAAATGAAATTTTCTGAATTATTTCAGTAAAAATACTCCAGGGCCTGAAAAAACTCCAGCGCTCAGCATGCTGTGTTTCATGCAAGGAGAGAAGGGCGGTGGCTGGAAGAAAGGCACCAGCTAGCGTCTTATCATCCATAATGACTTCGTTCCCTTTGTCCTGTTCTATGGTTAAGACAGCCCACTGGAAGCTGGATACTGGTCTTTTCATAGTTTACAGGGAAGTCCAGCTGGAGATGGAGACTGGCATTGTCAGAGGTCATAATTTCTATCGGATCTGTCACCTGGTAATGCTGTCTGGAATGTGTTCAATGCCGGTGACTTCAGAACATTGGTCTTCACAGGTTTTACCGAACAGGCCCCCAGTCTGAACTACCTGGACCTATCCTCCTCACAAATTCCTAAGGTCCAAGTTTCCACTTTTCTTTCATATGGGGCAAATGTGTGATGTCATCCACCTTTCACAGTTATAAGCCAGTGCCATTCCGGTTCCCACTTTCATCCAGCAGGGAAGAGTGACATTAAACATGTCACCTTAGTGAAGCTTTGCCTTCACCTTCCTGCTAATGAGCCAGGGTCCCTGGGGACTTCCGTGAAGAGCCAAATCCTCCAAACTTTCAGGAGTAACTCATTTGAAATCTTATTACAAGCAGGTTCCTCGGGGAATAGAGTTATGGCAAGCTTGCAAAAAATCTATGGGCAAGCTCCCTACAGCAAGTTCCTGAGGGACCCTCCACCCTGTGGGAGGCACACCGTCATAATCGTTTTTTTATTTTAAAGGAACTCCAGTGGGCCCCAAACGGAAGCTGACATGTTGGCAAAGTGAAAATGGGCTTTTCCCAACTGCCTCTTTTCATTAACTTAAAAATCAGGGTATCGAGTTGTAGCCCACACTGGCCCAGAACTACTAGATAGCCCAGGTGGGCCTGGAACTGGTTGAAATCTTCCTGCTTCACCCTCTCAAGTGCTAGGACGACAAGCAGGCTTTTTTTGCTTCCTGCCAACACGCATGCCTCTCTTGTCATTCTTCCCAGGCAGGCGCTTTTGCTCCTGTGCTCAGTTTAGGCAAGGGTCCTCAAGCTCACTACTTCCTCATTTCCAAACCAATTTGACTCCAAGTTCATAAGCAAGAATCCCCTACTGGAACTCCAGGTCAGCCGACTCTGCACCACCATCAATCTACACCCGCCCCCACCCACCACCTCATAGAACTGCTTCTTTGAAGAAAAAAATACAGCCAGCTTGGGGAAGCTGACGTAAACATCCTGAGGAAATAGCCACAGTAAAGCGGCCCCTCAGCCTCATTTCCCTAAGGAAATAATCAGCACCTCTGCCCGGAGACAGCTCCAGGTGAGCCTGTAAGCTCGGCAACACCTTCACACGCTTGCAAACAGTATATTCCCAAGGGCGCTACCAACCATTGTCACTTTTAATGTTCAAAATCACCCAGGAATTAGGCAGGGGAGGTATTGTGGATAAGAACTGGGATCTGGGGCGCCTGCTCCCCTTTTCTGTGCCCCTCAGATCTGCCCTGGGTTCTTGGGGTCGCCCCCAACCGGGGTGGGGGACTCTCCAGGAAGCCACTCTGTGGTGTAGACAAGTGGCCGCGGGGGTCACCCGCAGGCATCCCTCCAGGCGGACCTTAGCAGGATTAGGGAAACCCTGGACTACTGGCCAAACAGCCTGAGGCCTGGCGCTGGAGCGCGGATAAACAGGCGGGCTCCCGGAACAAAGGAGGGAGAAAGGGACGCGCGCTGAGCAGGGAAGGGGCGTCCTCCCCCTGCAGGAGGGAGATGCGCCGAGGCCCGAACCCCGCCCCGGCCCGCCCCTCAAAATCTTTCTTCTCGCTCGCGCTCGGAGGCTGTCGGTGGAAGGGCCGGGAGGGGGCGCAGTTCGCCTTGGCTAGTCCCGTCGCACCCTTCCTCCGCCGCCACCCCCAAACCCGAGAAGCGCACAAAGAGCGCCAAGCCGGATAACACACCTCCCGGCCGGACCGGGCCAGGCGGAGGGCGGGGCCAGCGCGCTCCGGGCTCCTGGCAGGCACTGCGCATGCCTGACCGCGGGGAGGGGCGGGACCGGGAGCGGCGGGCGCGCACTCCAGCGCCATCCCCAGGCCCCTTAGGGTTGGCATCCGCGCAGTGGCCGGGCGGCGCTCGTGCGCGGGTGGGAGCCCGCGGGGTCTCAGTCCGCGCGCCAGGAGTGTGCAGGACCGGAGCGCAGAGCATTCCAGAGGTCACCGGCGGCGGTGCGGGTCAGGCCCGTGCTGCGACCGGCTTCTGGTTTGGCACCCGCTCAATCAAGGCCACTTGGACAAAGTGTCACCCAAGGGGCCAGGAATGTGAGCGCGCGCGCGCGCGTGGCACTGTGAGCGGGTGTGTTTTGTGCCGCGTGCGCTCCCGCGCAGGTGGGCAGCTCGTGCCCAGCAATCACTATCCCAATGGGGCCCAGGACCTCGAGCCTTGGTTTCCGCGTCCCGGGGTTGGGCCCCCGTCTTGTACAGATACCTTCTACTGCACACAGTCCACCTAGTGGTAGAGTCGGCTCCAGGGATGCTTTATTTGGGGGCAGTAACGGGACAGTAACGAGGACCGCTCTTTGGAGCCTGGCCGCCAGCATCACAGTTGGGCGCCTTTTCTTCTCAACCAGGAGAAGAAAGACACTTGAGGACAGTGGTTGTCCTCGGCTGATAGGTACATACAAATGTCCGGAGCTAGCCAGTCCCGCATTAGACAACAAAGAGAGGCGTTCGCGGCGGGGGAGGGGCGCGGCCCGGAGGAGGCCGGGGCGGGCCGCGGCGAGCTCGGTGGGGGTGGCGCTGGCTCTCCGCTCGCTCAGCCCCGGCCTCCGCCCGCCCCCGGCCTGGCGCGCGCCAATCGCCTCCCCCAGCGATAGTGTCAGTAGCATTGTAGTGTCAGCTCCCGCCGGTGACGTTGCGCCTCCCTCCGTCCCCCTCCGGAGCCGTCTGGCTGCAGAGGCTCAGTCAAGAGGCGGGTAGAAGAGGAGGAAAAAGCGCTGAGTGAGGGCGGGCGGGCGGGCGGGAGGGAGGGAGGGAGTGGAGGAGCCGGGGAGGGGCTCCTTAAAGAAACGCTGCTGTCGCTCGCCTGCTCGCTTTGCGCTCGGCATTGTGGCCAGCCAGCCGGGCACTCGGGGGGGCACGCGCGGCTGGCGCTCGAGCTCTGCCCCCACCCCAACCGCCAGCAGATCTGGGGTGGGGACCCAGGCGGGGGCTCTTGCAGCCACTGCCCGGTGCGGACTGCACGCAGAGACTCACTCCTCCAGGCGCCGAAAAACGAGCCACGGAGCCCTCCGCAGCCGACCGGCCTCCCCGCCCCTGACCACCCTCTTCCCGGCTGCCTTTGTGGCTGCACCTTCTGGCTGCGGAGCAGAGAGCCGGCTGGGGCGCGGCGCGCACGGCGGAGCGATGCCCAGCTCGCTGTTTGCAGACCTGGAGCGCAATGGCAGCGGCGGCGGAGGAGGCGGCGGCGGAGGAGGAGGCGGCGGTGGCAGCGGCGGGGGAGAGACTCTGGATGACCAAAGAGCCCTGCAGCTTGCGCTCGATCAGCTCTCCCTTTTGGGACTGGACAGTGACGAGGGCGCCTCTCTGTACGACAGCGAGCCGCGCAAGAAGAGCGTGAACATGACCGAGTGCGTGCCGGTACCCAGTTCGGAACACGTCGCGGAGATCGTAGGGCGGCAAGGTGGGTTCGGCAGGGTTGAGGACCCCCTCGGAGGGGTGTGTAGGCTCTCTGGCCGCCGCCTCACGGTGAGGGCGGGTGCAAGATCGGGTGCTGTGGCGCGGGGGAGCCTTGGGGAGGGAGGAAGAGCCGCGCGATGGGCCGGCGGCGCACTAGACAAAGAAAGTGCAGGCAGGCTGTCTTCCATAGCGGCGCCACTGCTGCGACGAGATGCACTTTCTCATGCTAAAATCACTGTCTTTTCCTCTAATGCTCTAGGCTTAGTCCAGCCTAGGAAAGATAATTTAAATATAAGATACTGGGGGAGGGGTTCTCTGGTGGTCCTTTGGGAGGGGGCCATGGGGGGAGCGTCCGATGGGAGGAGGATTCAGGATTTTTGCAAAGCGGAATGGAATGGAGTCCAGAGAAGGAACAATGGGTCCCACGACTGCCATCCCGTCAACCCCACCCTTAGTTTTCCCGGGAGCCCCTTGGTGTCTTCAGGGTAGTCCGTGCACTCAGTTAGATCCCAGAAGCATCTCCCCAGATGACTTTTCTGTGTTTCTGAGCTTTGCCTGGGACGACTGCGGTCACCCTGGGGAGGGCTAGGCAGCCAAAGGGCTGTTCGTCGAGCGTTTCGCGGATGGAACCCGCGGTCCAGCTCCTGGCGCGGTTCGGGGTCAGCGAGGGAGACGCCCCCTTTCTCCTGTCGCGTGTTCTGCTGTCCAGCAGCTTTGGGCGTGGGCTGTCCCAGGTCTCCGCGGTTACGCCGGGATAATGGGCGTGTCTCTCTCTCTCCCCTACTCCCTCCCTTGCACCCTGGCTCCTAGGTTGTAAAATCAAAGCTTTGAGGGCGAAGACCAACACTTACATCAAGACCCCAGTTCGCGGGGAGGAGCCTGTCTTTGTTGTGACGGGCAGGAAGGAGGATGTGGCCATGGCTCGGAGGGAGATCATCTCCGCCGCGGAGCACTTCTCCATGATCCGAGCTTCTCGTAACAAGAACACGGCTCTCAATGGCGCTGTGCCTGGACCGCCCAACCTGCCGGGACAGACCACTATCCAAGTAAGGGTGCCATACCGCGTGGTGGGGCTCGTAGTGGGACCGAAGGGCGCCACGATCAAGCGCATTCAACAGCAGACACATACATACATCGTGACACCCAGCCGGGACAAGGAGCCAGTGTTCGAGGTGACCGGGATGCCAGAGAACGTGGATCGCGCTCGAGAGGAGATCGAAGCTCACATCGCGCTGCGCACCGGTGGCATCATCGAGCTGACAGATGAGAACGACTTCCATGCCAATGGCACAGACGTTGGCTTTGATCTGCATCACGGGTCCGGCGGGTCCGGGCCCGGCAGTCTCTGGAGCAAGCCCACCCCAAGCATCACTCCTACCCCTGGTAGAAAGCCCTTCTCTAGCTATCGCAACGATAGCTCCAGCTCACTTGGCAGCGCATCCACAGACTCTTACTTCGGTGGTGGGACCAGCAGCAGCGCAGCTGCCACTTCCCGCCTGGCGGACTACAGCCCTCCCAGTCCTGCACTCAGCTTTGCCCACAATGGAAACAACAACAACAACGGCAATGGTTACACCTACACAGCGGGGGAAGCCTCGGTGCCTTCCCCGGATGGTGGCCCTGAGCTGCAGCCTACTTTCGACCCAGCTCCAGCCCCACCACCTGGGACACCCCTTCTCTGGGCCCAGTTCGAGCGATCGCCTGGAGGTGGGTCTGCAGCACCAGTGTCCTCTTCCTGCTCCTCCTCGGCATCCTCATCTGCCTCGTCGTCCTCTGTGGTCTTTCCCGGTGGTGGCACCAGCAGCACACCCTCCAATGCCAACCTGGGGCTGCTGGTGCACCGCAGGCTGCACCCGGGCACCAGCTGCCCGCGCCTGTCTCCGCCCTTGCACATGGCCCCAGGTGCTGGAGAGCACCACCTTGCTCGGCGTGTGCGCAGCGACCCCGGCGGTGGAGGCCTGGCCTACGCCGCCTATGCTAATGGGCTAGGGGCACAGCTCCCTGGCTTGCCCTCGTCAGACACTTCGGGCTCTTCCTCGTCCTCCAGCTCCTCCTCCAGCTCTTCCTCCTCTTCCTCGGGGCTGAGGCGCAAAGGCAGCCGCGACTGCTCTGTGTGCTTCGAGAGTGAAGTGATCGCCGCGCTGGTGCCCTGTGGCCACAACCTCTTCTGCATGGAGTGTGCCAACCGCATTTGTGAGAAGAGCGAGCCCGAGTGTCCCGTCTGCCACACCGCGGTCACTCAGGCCATCCGCATCTTTTCCTGAAGGCAGTGCGCGCATGCGTGCACTGTGTGGGGCAGGAGGGTCCACTCCCTAGATCCTCACTCCCTAGGGCCTACCTGCCCAAACGCCTTTGGTGCCCGCCTCTTTCCACCCCATCCTCCTCACTCTCAGAGATCCCAGAGGAGCTTGGAAAGCTGTAGTATCTGCTCATTTTTAAAATGTCATTTTTAAACAAAGGGACTTGCCAGGATCTCTGCATCAGGAGTACTGTAGCCTCCAAACCACGTGAATTGCATGCTCTATAAATAATAGGAACGGCGACATTCTAGTAACGATAGTTTTTACACTGTACTTAATAGGAAGCTTCCAAAAGAAGAAAATCTCACAAGTTTTCCATTTTCTTGAAGTAGGAGAAAAATGAACAGTAATTATGAAGATGATTAATAATTGTTCTATGGGATGTGTGGACTGTTTCGTGTGTTTCCCTTTGTGGGTGGGTTCCTACAGCGCTCGTTCTAGAACACAAGTGGATCCTTTTTGAATGTTCATGGAAGGGCCAGGAGTTCTATACAGCCAGAACCCTGCAGCTTTATTAAAGTTAAAACTGTAACATATCTCTTATATATTAAAAAAAACCTTTAAAAGTTTTAAAGAGAAATTGCATTAATACAGATTGAAGTATTTTATTCTTTTTTTGACTTGAAAAATTATATTTCATATTGCAAAGATGTTTACAAGTATTTTAATTTAAGTTCAGTGAACTTTTTTGTAGCTGGGTTAAATCTTTTTATTTTTAGTATGGCCTTATGGCAAAGAACACTGTATTATTTTAATAATCACACAATTGTGACGGATTACAAACCATAAAATGTATAACGTTTTGAGCAGTATTCTGTTGGGATGGAGATTTTATAGGTTCAGACAAATCTTCTAGATCTGCTTCACCCAGCATATTTTCTATTCAGTGATATAAAGCATATTTTATTCTATATTATTACAAAACGGAAATGTATAAACATGTCAAAAGGAACAATTGATGCTTTCTAACATTTGTATAAATAGAATTCAGTGCAAATTACAGAAATTCTGTTGCACCGCTCTAGTTTTAGTGTTTCTATTTTAATACATTTGTTTACCACTTGTTTATGTATATGTAGGTGATGTTACTTGAGCTTAAATGTACTTTACTGAGCAAAGTTTAAAAAAAACAAAGTATATTTTATTTTATGATAAAGGGCCTTTAACCTCATGGTCAAATACTAATATTATATTTGCTGAGACAAGATTTGAAATTGTATCAAGAGTTTTATTTTTCTGACATTTAAAGTTCTACATAATAAAGGTAAACTTAAGTAATGGTGCTACTTCATTTTTAAGTATTTCTATATAAATAAAACATTGAAGAAAAATCAGAGTTGTACGGTGACTTGATTTTTTTTTAAAGCCTCTTGAGGTGTACCTTTGAAAAGAAGCATTTTAAAGTGTGAGGTTGAAATGCACAGCTTCCAGGTATATTGTGTAGTCTATCAATAGAGCAGACTCCATTGAGGGGTACAATTTGGTTGGATGGATTGTCACAGCTAACAGTATCTCTCTCTCTCTTTTAATTGCAAACAATTTACTAAACTAAGACTTATTTCTCCATTAAACATAGCTCACACTGTTCAGAGACCATGATAATTTGGTGGTGGTGGTGGGGTCCTCTGGAACATGGTTAGTGTATTTTTAAATTAGAAGGCAAAAAGGAAATGGAAGTATTCAAAAGAAGCATTTGCACTTTCAGCACACAAAAACCTGTTACATTTACCCAAAAGTATTAAGAAAAAATTTAAAGAGTGGAACTGACAATCAATTTGAATGATGATTTTTTTTTAAAGGGCCTGGGGCTCAGAGAAGTAATTGTCCTACTCAACTTGAGGTCCCTCAGGCACAGGGACCCTTACCTGCTGGCTTGCTTGCAGAAGTGAGTCCCTCGGACAGCCATCTCTTTGAGAAAGAAGGGATGGAAGCTTCTGCCTGCTAAGGACCTGGATTTGAGCTTATGTCAGGGCTTCTTTAGGGTCAGGCTAATTGGTGTTGACAGGTTGCAATTGTTAACTATTTGTTGTTGCCGAGGAAAGTTTCTGTTTGCTTTTGGCAGCAACTCTACTTATCCCCTTGCCCTGGAGGGCGGGAAGGGGGGTGGGAGAGGGGTGGGGGGAGTTCTCTGTCAAGGAAGGAGCAACTACTTTTACTTGATTTGAACTTTGTCTCCTAAAGATTATCAGAGATTATCAAGGAATGACCAGATTCTCCCGTGGAAATTCCAGTCAACTTCCTGACTGGGCTGCCTCTGGGAAATAGTAAGGAGCAGAAATGTGGGTGCATGGTCTTTCTCAGCAGGTGGCTCTAAAGAGAAAGATATATATGCACGTATATATTATATACATATAATATATATATATATTTTATATATATAATGAATTATATTGGTTGTTTCTCTTGGCCCCTTTGTGTTGACATTTGCTCTTAGGATGTGGAATCATTGCTTCCACAGTTCCCAGTCTATTAGGTTTAAATTATGAGAGGGACATGCCTTCAGGTGAAGGGAGATCAAGGAGTGGCCCAGTTGAAGGAATTTCTGGCATTATCTTCAACTCTGGAAAGGTCCCAGCTATGTGTATTTCTTTTGCCTGTCCCCCAGGACAGGACTTAGACCTGACAGGGAAAGAAGCCATTAGGCTGAAACTATCTCTCATTTAGCTATCTGAAAATGTCTAGAACAGAACCAGAAATTTTTGCACTTGTATTCTTTAGTATTGTAATTTTGGCTTTCTGCTTTAACAGAATGAGTACAGATGATATAAGGGAAAACAAAAGTCTTGACCAATCCCCAGCTGATGTATTGTTGATTTACTTAGGTCCCTTTTGTTGATTTTATGAACTTTATTAGAAAAGAGTTGGAAATACACAAAAATATCACACATCAAAATTAACTGGACCTAAAGTCTATACAACTCAAGGAACTTCTATATAGTTAGAATAGGCATTAGGGACAGAAACTGTAGCAAATAAAAAAAAATAGCTGAATTTGAGGCTACATACTTGGGTAGTTTGCATAACTTCTTTCTTTTTCTTGTGTGTGCATATGTAAATGTGTATACATGTGTGTAGAAGCCAGATGCCTTCCTCAACCCCTTCCTATCTTATTTTTTCTGATACAAGGTCTCATTGAACCTGGGTCTCAAAAAGAAGGATCCTACTACATTGGCTGCCCCTCAAGATCCAGGGATTTCACTGTCTGGGCCTCTCCAGCCCTGGGGTTATATTCCAGGAATTTAAATGCCTGGAATTTTATGTGGATGCTGGGGATCCAAATTCAGATCCTTTCTTGTACAGTGACCACTTTGCTGATTCAGCCTCTTCCTGGCCCCTGAGAAGAGGGTCACTTTGCTGATAGGAATTTGGCAGATCTGTACAGATAGGCTTCTCATGACTCTTTAAAATGGGTTTTTCCTGTCACCAGCAAGGAGTACAGACATATGCTAGTGATCTTTCAGGAGAGTAGCTTATGGTCAAATTAAGCCTTTCACTCCGTCCTCCAGGTGACTGACTACAGGGGTGACAGTCCTCCAACTGGAAATAGGAAGGGTGGCACATTTATATTCTCCAATGACCACCAGCTTCCCTTTCTACTTTTACACTCTGAAATCTATCATTCCACAGCATTGCACCATCTAGCAATCACCAATCACCTTTCCCTCTGATGACTAGTCCTGCTTTATGTATGTATGTATAATACTGGTTCTCAACAGGGCTTGTTTTCACACACACACACACACACACACACACACACACACACACACACGAGAGAGAGAGAGAGAGAGAGAGACCCACATTTGGTGTTCTCTTAGCACATTTTGGTTCTGATATAATGGTTAGTTGTACTTCTGTCTTAGTAGATAGAGGTTTGAAATCTGCTAACAGCCCACAGGATAGCCCCGTGACAAAGCAGACCTCAGCACTGGTGTTTCCTAACATCCCTTCCCTGCTTGATGGTTTGTTCTAACACAAGGGGCCTCCAGGCTGAGGTGTGCGTGCTTTGGGGTCACCTACTCCCCCATACAGCTGCAGTTGTGTCAGGACCCTGGGGGTGCAGGTCAAAGCTGATAGCCTGTCATAGGTCACAATCGAAACTCACCAAAGAAGGAGCTGTAGATGGTACTCAGTAGCTTTGTTTCAAATGGGTGGTTCCAAACTCTTTAAAAATATTTGTGTCTCATTTGAACATTTTGTGTTTTTGAGAATTTTATACATGAGCACTATATTTACACTTCCACTCCTCCCTTTCCCTCAAAGTCCTCTTCTGTACCTTTCCTCAAATTTATAACCTCTTCCTATTGTTACGTATCTATATACATGTATACACACACACACACACACACACACACACACACACACACACACACACAC
>CAJQZJ010013817.1:9446030-9487044 GCA_907164525.1 Lophiomys imhausi | reverse complement strand
GGGACCTGCACAGGGTCATCCCTAAAGGTACCTGGGACCTGCACAGGTCATCCCTAAAGGTACCTGGGACCTGCACAGAGTCATCCCTAAAGGTACCTGGGTCCTGCACAGGGTCATCCCTAAAGGTATCTGGGACCTGCATCTCTCTAGACCATGTCCTGTGCAGAGAGAAAGCTCCAGTCCCTTCAAAACGGCAAGACGACTCCATTGAGTTCTGAGAATATTTTAGTATGATGCTTTCTGAAAACATTCAAATTTACCACCCGTGGATTTAGAGCCCAGGGAAACACACTGCTCATAAAACTGTGGTGGTATCCCCTTCTGCCCTTCTGATGACTCGGAAGCCACTTGAGTTCTTTCAGATGAGCACCATAGAGACAGTACTGCAAGAAAATGCTGGCTTGAAGTCTCTGGGCAAATTGGATTATGATCTTTGGGGTTACTTATTGCATTCTCATCTTTGATGGCACATATCATAGCTGAATTAATTCAAGCATAGCTTGTGTTTGGGGACCCCTATGGCACTGTTCATTCTGCCCCGAATTCTTTTCTGTGAGACTTTGGGAAAAATCAATTTGTAGTTTTCAACCACAGTTTTCTCAGCTGGAAAATTGGAAGGATGGACTGTTTTGTAAAGGAGTCCATGACAGGCAACATGAAGAAGATGGAAAGAACATATTTCTTGGTCTACCTCCTTTGAAATCCTGAGTGATTTCTAACAATGAGACCTCGAAATCTGCATTTGAAAAAGCTCTCTATCTGTCAGGTTGGGCTGATTAAGGACTTTATTTCAGACTCTTCAGGCTACTGTTAAAACAAATGAAGCAGGACTGGAGAGATGGCTCAGTAGTTAAACTACTGGGTGCGCTTGCAGCGGTCCTGGGTTTGATTCCCAGCGTCCATTTGATGGCTCACAGCAGTCTGTAACCACAGTTCCAGCATTTCTAATGCCCTCTTCTATCTTCCTCAGGCACCAGTCACACACACGTGATACACAGACATGCATGTAGGCAAAACACGCACACACATAAAAAAGAATGTGACAGCTTAATTTACATCAATATTAATTTACACTGATATTGAATATATATTTTTTGGATGAAAAACTTAAAAGTTCGATTCGGAAGACTGTTTTCAAGGGACCTGAATAAACTGCTGGAGAAGAAAAAAACAAAACAAAACAAAAAAAAAACTTAAAAGTTCATCATTGTGTGTATGCTATGTTGTGTTTGCATTAAACCTGTATATAGAGACAAATAGGATTATACATATAGATTATACCTCTGGGAAGGGAGTAGGGGGTTAGTGGGTGGGTGAAAGTCAGACATTTTTTCTTAATACCCCTTTTAACTAATTGGATCTTTTTTACAAAAGATGTATCACTTATTCAAAAACACTTCTTTTTGGTTGATGATGACCAAGTCAACACTTCTACTGTAATCAACAAGCTGCCTGATGTGGGGTGTTGATGGCACAAATGGGTAAGTGCTCTGTACTTTCTGCTTAGTTTTTTGCTAGGGCTGTAAAAACTGCTTTAAAAATAAAGTAGTGGCATTAAAAATAATTTATGTGTTAGGCATGACCCATGTTATGGCTAGACAGAACAGTCCATCAAGTAAAGCTTCCCCATGAGACCCTTTTCTTCCCAGCCTTGCCTACCTCTTTTTCTTTCCTTTCTTCCACACTCTTTCCCTCTTTCTCTCCCTCTTCCCTCACCTTGGGTTTTTGAGAGAGACTCACTCTGTACCTCAGGCTGCCCTCAAACTCAGAGCAATCTTTCTACCTCAGCCTACAAAATTATTAGACTGTACAAATGAACCATACCCGGCTTCCCCATAACATCTGATATGAAGACAGGTTTACAAACCCCAGGTTTAGCAGATCTCTGAGACTCTGCCAGTGAGAATTTCAGGGGACAAGTAGACTAGAAGACAAATTTGGAAAGAGGGAGGCTCCACTGAGAGTTTTGGGGTGTGGTTTGTGGGTACTGAGGACACTGTTTTGAAGTTGTTTCATAACTCTGCTTTAAGAGTTCGGCTAGGGAGGCTGAAGTGGGGAGAAAGGAGTAGCTTAGACTGTAATCTAAGCAGTGGTTGGTGAAGAGTCTACAGTGATGAGAGGAAAAGAGGAGAGAGATGTGAGGATCTGTGTTAGCTTTCCATAGCTGTGCCCAAACCTGAGATAACACCTTAAGGGAAGTCATATAGATAATCTGCTCGCAGCTATAGGGAGGTCAGTCTGTCGTGGTGGGGAGGACCTGACAGAGCCCTGCAGTTTACAGCATGATGACCAGGAACACAGAGTAGCAGCCAAGGGCACTGGAGAAATGACTCAGTGCTCTTCCAGAGAACCTGAGTTCAATTCTCAGCACCAACATGGAGGCTCATAATTACCTGTAACTCCAGTCCTAGAGCTCTGACACCTTCTTCTGGCCTGTACATTGTACTGCATACACATGATACACAAGCATTACATACAGTCAAAATACCTGTATTTATGAAATTAAAATAGAGAAAAGTGTTGTGTGTGGGTATTTTTTCTGCATGTACATCTGTGTACCATGTGGAGGCAATGGCATGAAGACCGAAAGAGGGCTTTAGATTGTTTCAAATTGGAGTTAGTAGGCAGTTGTGAGCTACCATGTGTATGCTGGGAACTCAACTTGGATCCTCTAGAAGAGCTGCTGCTGAGCCATCTCTCCAGCTCCAGATTTTATTTTGTTAAGAATCCAAGATAAGATACAGTTACAGCCCCAGTCACTCACTTCCCACAAGCAGGCCCTGTACCCGACCATCTACTTTCTAATAATATCACTATATTATGTATCCATCAAAGGATAAATGCAATAATTAGGCTAGAGCCACCAAGCTCTAATTATTTCTGGAAACATCATCATAGATACCCCCAGAGGGGTGCTTACCTAATCTCCTAGACTTCTCTATCTAATCGAATTGACAATTAAGATTATTCACTAGAGTACCTTGAAATATATTAGGTTCAACTGTGAAATTGCTGATTCTGGTCCATTTTGACCTTTAGTGATCTCACAGACTGGTCATTGTGAGGTAGTACTGGAGGACTCCTGGACCGAGAAATCTGGCCATTCCCATCCTTGCTAGCTTGGGGCATAGTTGGGAAACAGCACTGAGGATGCCTGAGGTGGTGATAATGCAGCATCAGGAATTTTAGGCCTAGATGAAAGTCACAGAGAACTCCCTTCTGCTTTCCTAAATGTCCCATGTCCCCCCCCCCCCATGTGTTTCTCAATTTGGTGCCTTTCATTGAAACCATCCCTCTACCCAGGAAATGTATTGATTTAAGAAAGAGTCATAAATACTCAGGTAATGGCCTGGTAGTGGAGATATCTACACAAAATAGAATTTATGAATTTAGTGGATAGTGTGGGATGTTTGTTGAGGAACTGAGGTGCAGAGGAAAGTGTTTGATGTGGCTGGAAATGGGAGTTTGAACAGAGGAACCCCTTAAGGTGCTACTGGAGGAAAACAAAACTGCATGTGTGGGCAGGACCCCTTTCTTGCAAAAGGGATCAGCACCCTAAGGCTGAAGAGTTGAGGACCTTACACAAGAAGAGGGAGCAGCCAGACTTGGAGTAAGTGGAATGAGGTACTTCATGGCTTCCCAGAGTCAAGGCCAACAATTCAAGAGCACCTCAGCTAAGACTGATGGCGCTTCCTTGAATGTTGGGACTGTGGAAGACATGGTTCTTGTGCCTTTGGACAGATCTATGAGAGAGCTTACCTGACCCCATGCCTGGGGTCGAGTACACCTGCAACTCTACCTAGTCACTCTACTTGGTGCATCAAGCCAAATGTTCTTTTCATCTGATTTCCTATCCATCTAAATTTTTTTAGAGACTTGACATCAACTATGAGACCTTCTGAGTCTTCCTGCCTCCATTCCACCCAGACTGAGGATTTGAAGTTCTGTAAATAATATACATGGGCCCAATTTCCTTGCTAAGTGTGTTCACCTTGGTGGGCTCAGGTGCCCCACAGTCTTCCTGTCCTCAATTTTCTTCTCCATCCTCCTTCATGAGCCTCCATATTTTTGGTGTTGTCCAGTATAAAAGTTAGAGCTTGTACCAGTTTGCTTTCTATTATTGTGATAAAAATCACAATCAAAAGCAACTTGGAGAGGAAAGGGTTTATTTGTCATACACATCCATCCCAACACAACTGATCATTAAGGGAGTCGGGGCAGAAACTCAAGGCAGGAACCTGGAGACAGGAACTGAAGCAGAGGCTGAAGAATAGCTGCTCACTGTCTTGCTGTATACGGCTAGCTCACCTTTCTTACTCATAACAGACAGGATAACCTGGTCAGGGGCAGCACTGCCTATAGTGGGATTGGCCCTCACATGTCAATAATTAATCCAAAAATGCTCCACAGACTTGCTTGATGGAGGAAATCCCTCAATTGTACCTCTTTTCAGATGACTAGCTTTTGCTGAGTTGACAGAAGAAACCAAACCAAATCAACCAATCAACCAACCAACCAAACGAACAAACAAACAAAAAAATCATCTGTCCAGAGCTGCATCCTAAAGAAGAGACTGAATGTCCCTGAAGGTCTTGTTTCATCCTAGTCATGGAACTTGTGCTGAACCTATTGTAGAGGAATTACAGACTTTAAGTTCTCTCTGAATCTACAGATCGTTTTCCCAGTGTGGATAGTTTCTTTGGGATAATATCTAGATGTTAAGTTAGCCAATGTGGCCCCCTCTTTTTCAGGGTTTCACTTTTCAAAGAAAATAGTGGTAAAATACAAGAAGGTTTTCAAGAGAAACAACCAATATATCTAGAAGGATATATAGGATATATAGAAGGATCTAGAAAAGGAGATCTCTTATGAGAATTGGCTCGTGTGATTATGGAAGGTAAGACCTCCAATGGTGTGCCATCTGTGGATTGGCAACCTGGGAAAGCAATTCCATCTGAAGCTGAAGGTGCAAGAATGGAGAGAATCAATGATGTAGCTCTTAGTATAAGTGTAAAGATCTGAGAATTAGGAGAGCTGATGGAGTAGGTTTCAGTTCAAGGTTGAAGGGCCAAGAAGTTGGAGTTCTAATGTTCAAGGGCAGGGAAGGGTGGCTCAGGCTCCAGAAGGAGGATTTACTCTCTTGCCCTTTTCTTCTGTGTGGGACTTCAGTGGGTGGTGTAATGGTGGCCCACTTTGGTCAGGGTGGGTCTTCTTCATTCAGGCTAGAGTTCAGATGCTAATCTCACCAGGAAACATGTTCACAGATACATGCAGGAATGTCTTTCTTGCTATCTGGAATTCCTTTAGCTTACTCAAATTGACACCTGAAAGAAGCACAAAGTTGGCAAATGGAACCGTTTAAATGGCACGGCCCAGCGGCATTAGTTACAATTCAGGATAGCTATCCCTCAGGGCATTAGTTACAATTCAGGATAGCTATCCCTCACTGTCTAGCTCTAAACTTTCCCTTCATTTCAGACTGAAACTTGGCACCCAACAATAACTTCTGGTTACTCCTTCTCCAGACGGGGGCAATCACTATTCTCCTTTATCTTTTTAAGAATTTGGTTGTTCTAAGTCACACGCCTCTTTAAACTTCTTGTTACTCTGCCAGCTGAAAAGCAGGAAAAAGCTGGTTGGGTAGATTCTATGCACATGCTTAGTCTAGAGTCTGTATCTCACGTCTCTCCCAACACTTGGAGGAGATTAAGGGTCTAGTCCTTGGGTTGGTCTGGTGGAAGGTGCTGTGACCTTTAAGAGGTCTAGTCTAGTTTGAGGTTGAAAGGGACTGTAGGATTCACTCTCTTCCTCTTTTGTCTCTTGGCTACTGTGCTATAATTTTTTTTTTTGCCCCATCACAGGCCAAAAGAGTGGTTCTCAACCTGTGGGTCATTCGACCTCCCTATTCACAGTTGTTACTTAAGACCATCTGCATATTAGATATTTACATTACAATTTATAAAAGTAGCAAAATTATAGTTATGAAGTAACAATGAAAATAATTTTATGGTAGGGGGGTTACCACAGCATGAGGAACTGCATTAAAGGGTCATAGCACTAGGAAGGTTGAGAACCACTATCCTAAAGCAACAAGGCAAGTGCTTACAGACTGAAATCCCCACAGCTATGAGCACAAACATCCCTTACAATCTCATCGGGTGGGGTATTTGTTGGATTGACAAGGAGACATGTCAAGAGATAAAACCATGCTTCTCAGCTCTCCACAGAAACTCACCCGAGAGCATTGAGGAGAACCTTCCTCCTTTGATATACCCCAACTGAGAGTCCTTTGGATCAGCTAACTATGCTGAGGATAACTCCAGACACAGGGAAAAGGCAGCTATGCACCAGCCAAGGAGAGAGACCTGGAGCAAATGCCTCTTTACTTCCCAGCCCTCTCAGGGAACCAAAACTCCTGATTCCTTTCTTCATGTCCTCCAGAATGTATGGACAATTCATTTCTGTGACTGGACACCTCAGCGTCTGGCTTCCTGACACCTCTTATAGATGACTAGAAGAAGGGATATCTTATTCCATATCCCTGTGATATACAATATGATACTGCTATGCTGTCTGTCAGCCCCGCTGCCTCCCTTATACCCACCATAAAATGGTCTCAGTGACCATCAAATACAAGCCAAACTTTGAAAGAAAGTCTCAGTTACTTCAGGCAATCATTCAGTGAGCTTACGGGGGATAGCCACCCAAATCATTTTTAAGCTTAATGAGCCTTTAGGAACAGGGAACAGCCAAAGAGCCTCCTGAATTTTACTTCAGATTTTTTCAAGGTGCAAGGTTTAATTCCCTCCTCCCATGCTGGGATCCCACTTCCTTCATGACTTGACCTTGTACACAGGACCTCCAATGGGCCAGGAATTTCTAGCCAGAACTCAATTTAATGATATGGTGCTACAAAACAATGTTTCCCAGCACCCTTTGGGCAGCATTCGCACCGTCCTGCTTTGTAAATGTTGCATATTTTGCTGTTGTAAGAAGCTTCTCTGTTTTATCGATAATTTTGGAGATGGTCTGGATGCAACCACTTCAGGATTCTAAGCATTAGAGTCATTAATTGGGCTATTCTAGAAGGGACTTCCTTCCGGCTTCCAAATGTGGTGTGTGGTCTCCTATCAAGGACTTGGAGGCTTGCAGTGAGCTGTTTGGCTACCTCAGCCTTACTTTAAAAAAGGCACAGTCTTCAGATGGGTCCGAAGACCCACCCTACCCACCATGTGCTCAGATGTCCTAACTTCTCATAAGTTTTCAAGTGATATTTGAGAAAGCTTTTCTTCCCAAATGGGGGAATATAGATTAGAGGATTTCATTAATTTTCATCTCTTCTTTGGAGTGGAGTCAGTGGGATCTGACTGGCACTGAGCCCAAAATATATATATTAATGGATCCTGAGCTACTGAAACGAGACTTTTATGGCAATAACGTATTAGTGTGTGTACTTAAATAGAAGGGCATATATGCTTATAAAATAATATTGCTGATAAATGCATCATGAGCTTATTTAAACAACTGCTTGTCTTTCGTATGCACAAATGTAGACTGAATCCAGGGTATCATATGCTAGTTAACATATTCTAGTATTTTTAAATAAAATTATAGCATATTTATTCTTGTACTTCAATATTTATTTTTATTTTATATGTATGAACGTTTTCCTATATGGATGTATACACCACATAAGTACACAGTGCCCTCAGAGGCCAGAAGAGAGCAACAAATGCCCTATAATAACAGTGACTGATGTTTGTGAGCTACCCCCTGGGTGCTGGGAACTAAGCTAGGGTCTTCTGCAACAGCAGCAATAACGGCTGAGCTGCCTCCCCAGCCCTACTAATTTTTTTTCTTCTTCTTAAGTTAAACAACTGATGAGCCTGGGTGTCAAATATATTCCCAGTCTATGTGTGTCAAATTACTGCGATATACAAGTGTTCTCTGCAGGGTTGGGCTTCCTGCCAATCTCGTGCTGTTTTGTTTTGTTTTGTTTTGTTTTCCTGACAGGGTTTCTCTGTGTATCAAGGCTGTCCTTAGCCTTGCTTTGTACCAGGCTGGCCTAGAACTCACAGAGATACACCTGCTTCTGCCTCCCGAGTGACACCACACCTGGTACCTTGTGGGTTTTGTTTGTGTTTCTTTTTACATGTTATTTAAAAACAATTTTTTTATTAATAAAAACTTGAGACAAGGTCTTATGTAGTCCAAGTTGACTTTGAACTTTCTATGGAGCTGAGAACTCACTACATAGTTGAAATTGACTTTAAACTCCTGCTCTTCCTTGCTACACCTTCCAAGTTCTGGGATTATAGGTGTGTGGTGCCATGCCCATCATGAGTGGATCTTAAAATAGGGAAAGAGTCTTAAACATACTGTGTAAATGAAGCTTCTTTATAAGGCAGCATTTTGAGCATTTATATGATGTGTTTTAGGCTGTTTCCAGCATCTGGCATTTCAGTGTTCACTGCTGGAGATACTTCATTTTTTTGTGCACTTATTCTAAGCTCCTGCTTGTTTATTATTTATATCACATGCTTCTATTTACAAACACTCTTTTTGGTATAGTGTCTCATGTATTCCTATATGGCCTAGAACTTTCTATGCAGTCAAGGGTGGCCTCGAGCCTTCTATTTCTACCTGAGTGACACAGAGACTGTGGGTGGTGCATGACTGTCACCCTGCCTGCTGTATGCAGGGCTGGGCATCAAACCCAGGGCTTCCTGGATGGCAAAGGAGCATTCTGCTTTCTGAGCTACTTCCCTAGTCCTACATTTATTTGTACTCTGTGTTCCTATTGACAAACACTTAAGCTTATTTCTAGACTTAATTTAGAAAAAGATTAAATAAATGAACTTTCAGAAAAGTATTCTCTTTCAGAAAGAGAGATTATAAACCTATTATCTCTTACTATTAATGTGTGTGAAACTAATAACAGACAGTTTTAGTTAATATTTCTAATTGACTGAAAAATGGTGATGAGAGAATCAGACTCAGGGAAAGGCTGGTAAGCCTGTTTAAACTACACATATGCAAATATATCTTCACCATTTTGAAATAAACAAGTGTATTTTGACTCTTTTCATGATATTCAGTTATCTTTCATAGGTCTGTGTTGTGTTTGCTCCTAAATGCATAATTTGCCTAAAGAACTGGAAACAGACTTCAGCGCATAAATCAAGATAAACTGAAAACAAATAGTTTGGATTGTATACAACCCTATTGAAGACCAGGTCTTCAGCTTGGATGATCCATTGGTTGTGGATGCATGGTCATTTATGGGGTTCATTATATTTAGGGTATGTGTGTGCAATCACAGTGCTTCCATGGTAAGATGGGAGGTGGGAAGTGTGCAGGCTAGTTAGCTTGGTAAACATCAAAAGACCTTGTTACAAACAGGGTGGAAGGTGAGCAGGGATGGTCAGGGTTGTTCTCTGACCTCTACACAAGCACCATGGCACACATGTACTCGAACTTACAAGTGAGAATATGTGGAAACATCATTCAGACACATGAAAGTTAAAAAAACAAAACCAAACATGCTTTGTGAGGTCCTTACCTACAACCTCTCTCAGCCTTCAGAACAAGCGTCCCTGATTTGCTGGTCCCCTTCATTCCTGATGTCCTTGGTAAGCAGTGGCTCTACTGGGCCTACCCATGGAACACAATTCTCTAGTGGAAGTCCCAGCCTCATTTAACACATCTTTGTGTATCTACTTCCCTGAGCCCTTTCTCCTTTCCCTATCTTGTTTGCCACAGTGACTCAGATATGTCCTCCTTGCTCTCACCATTCATCTCTTTCTATAAGTTTCTAAAAGCCCCATGGCAGCAGGAGAGTGTTGAGGGGAACTGTCTCGACATTCTTCTCAGGAAGACACCTGTGCAATATTTAGCAATTAGGCAGAGCCACTGTGCACCAGTGAATGTGCCTGTGGTGGAAATAAAAACTCTTTCTGGCTTGTTGATGGGTCATCCAGTTCCTTGGACCACTCTAAGTAAGTGTTGAGTTTGTTTGGACTCTATACGAAGCTCAAGTCAAGATGGAATGAAGCATGAAAACTATTTCTTGGAGAAAAGAAAAGGAGGGTCAAGAGAAATGCAGAAGCAGGTTGGGAAGCTGGGTGACTGCAGCCCGATTGACACCTTCCAACAGAGGGAGGGAAACGGGGAGGCTGATAAGAAATTTCTGTAGCAAAGATCTCCTTTAGAGGGCTCTGGTGGAGGCAGGAATGTCTGCTTCTTCTGTCTCACCTGGGTTTATGTGCAGCCTGGGCACAGCTTGAGGAGATAGCAGGGCTTAGCTTGAGGGCTGTGGAAGATATCAAAGTGTGATAACTGGATGCTGAATGAAAATGACGACATGGCCCTCATGGCCACAGTTGAGGAGAAGGGTTTTATTGTGAATGTGAGGACGAGTTCAGCCAGAGGCATCTGGCAGGGTCCAGGCTGAACATAGCCAGCCACACAGACTGGGCTAGGAGAGGAGGGGGGAAAAGTGAGAGAGGAAGAGACGAGAGAGAAGAGTGGGCAAGTAGGCCAAGAGAGGGGCCAAAAACCAAGAGAAGAGCTAAGAGGCCAAGAGTGAAGGACCAAGAGACCAAGAAGGAGAGAAGGATCAATAAATTGTACTGCCAAAATACACAGGAATCAGAAACTTGGGGAGGGGAAGTGATGCCCAACCCCTGGGCTGAAGAGGTTTAGGATAGGAGACTAGGTGAGAAGTGCTGGGAGGAGCCACAGGTACTGAGACTTGTCCCTGGCTCCTTTGGGACCTGACAGATGCCTCTAGCACTAATTCTTGCCATATAGCTATGTACAAATGACCATTTTAAAGCAAGAATGCTGGGATGGCATAGAAGACCTTATCCTCAGATACGGCAATGAGGTTAACAACATTACAGTGGAGCTCATGTCTGCAGAGAAGATTAACAGAGCTGGCAACACCCTCTAGTGGAAGAAGGTCATGAGATTGCACCTGAGATTTCAGTCATCATGCTATTCAGCCTCTGCCTCCCCCGGCTGCATGTGGTTTTGGGGATAGGTGTGTGCTGATAGTGCGTAAGAAGTAGAAGGTTGATTGGGAGTTTCTGAAGGAGAGCCCTCATGACCCAGTCAGCTCCCCAAGGCCCCACCTCTTAATGCCAGCATGCTTCCTCTTCCCCTACCAGAGGCTTTTAATCAGAAGAGAGGAGAAAGTACAAGTTTGATATACTGTAAGAGAGCAGCGAACCCTGAAAGACATTGCACAAGAGGTGCCACCACGTTAGTGACTTCAGAATCCCCAGTATGAACTCTGGAGAGATACAGCACTCAGACTTTAGTGATCCTTATCTGAATAGGAGAAGACCATCTGCATTATCCATTCCATTCAACCAAACGCTGATCTCACCAGGGACATTCACAAATACTCAGAAATGGCATTCTGTGTACCATACGTCCCAGGCAAGTTGACCACTGCAGGAGAGCACTGGGAAGGGGTTGGACCCTCAGAGAACAACTCAACTAGGCAAAGGAAGCATAACGGTACGGTGAGGAGACCTTCCTGAGAAGCTTCGTTGTGCCTCATTTGTTTGTGGCCATGCAAGAACACACTGGATAGTAGGCGATTAACACAGCTGTGGAGGTTTGTATGCGATGGGCCCCCATAGGTCTGGGGCATACTTAGTCCCCAGTTGATAGTTGTTTGGGAAGGATTGGGAAGTTTGTCCCTGTTGGAGAGCTGTGTCACTGGGGGAGAGGGGAGGGTTTGTGGTTTCAAGACTTTCATCATTCCCAGTTTGCCCCTTTGCTTTCTGTTCATGGTTTGAAATGTGAACTCTTAGCTGCTGTTCCAGCTAACATACCTGTTGCTTGCTGCCATGCTGATGCTGCTCTGCCACGATGGATTCTAATCCTCTGGAACCCTGAGCTCATTAAATGCTTTCTATTATAAGTTGCCCTGTTCATGGGGTTTTCTCATGGCAATAGAAAGGTAACTAACTGGACGGGGTGATAGCATACACTTATAATCCCAGCATTTGGGAGGTAGAGGCAGGTAGATCTCTGTGGATTCAAGGTTGGCTTTGTCTACAGAGTGAGTTCCAAGAAGGCCAGCACTATGAAGGAAGACTCTGTCTCAAAAGCAAGCAAGCAAGCAAACAAAGGTAACCAATAGAACAGTCCTGTGATGCTGGAGCACAATGAAGGAATGATTCCTTCCTTGAGTGCAAGGCGAGACTCTGAATTAGCAGAGACTGGGTCTTTCTGGGTCTGTTTAGCCAGTGTACTCAACAGTTGCCAAGTGCATGTCATAACACACGAGGGGCCATTATCTACTATTGAATCTCCTCTGATTGGACCCTAAAACCTGAATTCTCCTTATCAGCTCTCTCTTGCAGGTGAGAGAGACAGAAAGAGAAAAATCTGGGATCAAAGAATGAAATGAGGAAATATGATCAGAGCTGAGCTCTTAAAGGCATGATGGTGCCTTAAGACTTTAAGGCTTTAAACAAAGAGTCCAAGAAGAGGGAAGGGTCAGGGCACCAGTCTCTGTAAGAGATAGGCCATCGGGGCTGACAAGCTCCTTCATTCTTCTGCCCCTGCCCAGGCAGAAGGTCTTGTGATGTAGCCCTGGAAATTAATGAGTAGACCACACTGGCTTTGATCTCACAGAGACTTGCCTGCCTTTTCCTCCTAAGTGCAAGGATTAAATGTATATGCCACTATTCCTGGCAAGGGATCCTCTTTTTAGGGTGAGGGGAAGTTTATTTTAGCTTACATCTTACAGTCAGTCATTGAGCGAAGCCGGGACAGGAACTCAAAGTAGGAACCTAGAGGCAGGAACTGAAGCAAAGACTATGGAGAAATGTTCCTATTGGCTTGCTACCCATTGCTTGCTCATCCCACTGTCTTATATAATACAGGATCACCTGCCCAGGGATGGCATGGCCCAATCAGTGATTTATCAAGAAAATGCCCCTCAGACATGGCCACAGGCTAATCTGATGGAGGCAGTTCCTCAGTGGAGGTTGGTAATCTATTAAGTGTGCATTCTGATGTGGAATCTGTGGCCTGATGAAAACTCTCTCAAGCTGCCAAGAAGATCAGAGAATAATGGATAAGAGGCTTCTGATCTACAACTCTGCAAGAGTGTTTGGGGAGACAGAGGTGGAGTGTTTCAGAGAAATGTGTCCAGATAAGAAAATCCAAAGAAGCTGAGTGTCAGGGCCTGCACTGAGGTTAGACAAATTGACTGTCCTATGATCCACATGAGGAAATGCCTGAGGAGATTAATGGATCTGACTTCAAGGTGAGCTTGAAAGGGGGTGGACTGGGGCATAAATGCACAGCATTTCAAAGACAATCTATAGTGTCTAGGCTAGGGAGAAGGTGCAGTGGACAAAGTGCTTACTGTGCAAGTGTGGGACCAGAGGTTCCATCCCTAGAATGCTTGTGACTAAGCATGGCAATGTTACCTGGAATCCCAGCACAGAGACAGAGATAGGAGCATCCCAGGGGCTCACTGGCCAGTCAGCCAACCAGTTAGCTCAAGTGTCAGAGAGAGAGCCTGTCTCAAAAAATGTGGTGTAGAGAAATAGTGGAAGTCAACTGACATTGACCTCTGGCCTCTACATATGTACACAAGCATGCATGTGCACACATGTGCACACGCATGTACACACACACACACACACACACACACACACACACACACACACACACAGAAAGAAAGAGAAGGAAAAAAATACCCTAGAGTATTTGTGAAGTTTTTGAGGAATGAGTCCTAACACTGCAGTATTAGTGATGGATTCTGGTCAAATAATATATTTGGGAAGCCTGCCAGCATGGACCCTCGCTTCTTCATCTATCTCTCATCTTGTGCTGTATGGAGAGAGAATTCCACACAATTGCATGCTTCAGCAGTCCCAATTTAGTGATGAAAGCATGGAGACTTTCTGGAGGGATACTGGTCTTCAGTCCACGCTGGAAGACCAAAACTGGATTCAAATATTAGAGAAGGAATGAAACAGTAGCAGCAGTGGCAACAACAGAGTAGATGAAATTATCAGCAAGACTTGGAAGACAATGAGGCAAAAGCAAGGTTTCTCTTTGTTCTTGCTTCTTATCTGGCTGCCACTAGAAGTTGCCACTATATTTAGGATTTATCTTCCTATTTCAAATAACCCAATTAAGAAAGCCCCTTACAAGAATGTCTGACGGTTTGTCTTCTAGTTGATTCCAGACCCAATCAAGTTCAAAATTAAAATTAGCTACCAGCCTGCTCTCCCATTCTTGCCTTTTGTATCTGATCCTCCATGCTCCCATCCTTTATCTCACACCTCATCTAAAACTCTCCTTCTGAGCCTTGCTTTCTCTTGCGTTTTGTTCTTCCAATTGTCTTCTTTTTTCCCTTCTTCTCCTCTTAATAGAAACTTATCACACCCACCGCTCCCCCTCTCCCCTACATCTCAGCCTGAGCTGGAAGGCCACAGTCAGCCATGTACACAAGCGTTCACAGTACAGCCATCCCTTTGAGTTTCCTGAGCCCTGTGTTGGACTGACAAATTGGCTGGTGACTTCAAAGTCTTCAGATGAAATAGATGTCGATGATTTGACTTCACTCTACAGGTTAATCGGAACCACAGAACTTTGACTTGAGAGGAAAATGTTTGGAGAAAGGCAATTTCAGCATTTTCAGGTCTACAGATAAGCTGCTTTGAGTCCAGCCAGGGGGAATGCCTCTACACCCGGAGACCTGGGGAAACCTTCAACAGGAAGATAAGAGTCACTCTTGTTCTTTAAATAAATTTGCTGATGTGAGATGCCACTAGGAACGGGTCACTATTTCCTCTGCCTGAACCACAACATCACTAAGGAGAACTGCGTAATCCCCCATCGAGAGAAAGCTACACGACAGAGGTTCGGTCAGCATTGCTTTGAGTGCTGACAGTTTCATCCACATCCATCAAGCATTAAAGTGAAATAATTTAAGCTGACAACCACTCTATATGTGCAGCATGTAGGGATATGCTGCAGTAACATAAGCAAGGTGTGTGCTTCTTAAGGTGGACCAAATATTGCCACTGGCTATTATTACACTGGTCTGTGTGAAACTGCATATCGTAACGGACATTCTCTTCAATTACTTTGGCATCTAGACCTTGAAACCAGAAAAGAGTAAGTGGGAGAGGGTGGACAGAAGTTGATGGGATTTCATGGACTATCAAGATGTAGATGACTTCATAGATCCTTGAAAGCAAAACCTTTGATGAACTGGGCATAGTGGCACATGCCTTTAATCCCAGCACTTGGGAGGTAGAAGCAGTTGAATCTCTGTGAGTTCAAGTCAACTCAGTCTATATAGTAAGTAACGGGACTAACAGAGGGAGGGAGGGAAAAAAAAGCCTTTAATGACAGGTTTCCCAGGATCACTATTTTGGGTAATTCTTGCCTTAGGGGATATTCTGTGTGTTATGGGGTGCTTAGCAGCATGTGTGGCCTCTACCTAGAAGACAACAGCAACATTCTGTCTGTCCTGTATGACAAAGAAGAATGTCTCCTCTGGATACTGCCAGATGTTCTCTGGATGGCAAATGACTGCTGGCTTGGAATCTGCCTTGGTTGTTGACCAGAAAGGAGATGCAGAAAGATCTTGAGACTTCCGTTAGTAGAAGAGGAAAGATCTTTGGCTCCTTCAAACAAACCCTTCAGATCCCAGGAAGCAACCAAGGAGGGAACTCCCTGGAGGCCAGCTGTACCTGTGGGAGATCAGAGAAATAATTGGAGAAGCCTGCAGTGAGAGATAACTCAAATAGAAGTAGAGCCGTGTTTGCCCATGGGAGAAACCTTTTTTTTGTCCTAAATCATTCTCCTTTCAGGGGACAGTGATATTTGTTCTCCAGCCAGCAAAACTCACAAAAGGCCTTGGCCAGTGGCAATGAGATTTTGAAGATGAGACAGAATCTGAAAGGGTCAAGTTTGTGGCCGATGGAGAGGACAGACCCTGGCAGTGACACTGGCAGGAGGGGCAGATTTCTGTTGGTGACTTCTTTGACTGGGCCTTCTGCCAAGAGAGAGGAGCAGGCAAAGAAAAAGCATGTTGAGTCCTGCAAGAACAGTTGGGAGAGCAGAGACAGCAGCTCACAGGCTGCCAACAGCTGGACTGACTGCCAACAACCTGGCTTGAAGGAAGAAAGGCAAAGGACCCCTGGCCTCTCAAGATGAGAGGAAATATGCTTTTCAACCAAGACTAAGGCTCTTCAGTGTGAAAAGGAAGTCACTTGGGGGACACTAATCATCTTTCTCAAAGATCCCTATTAGAAGCAAATTGAATCTGTTATGTACCCTCCCTCCTGACTGGCGAGCAAGATAGGTCTTAGAAGCTGCTGTTCTTGGTGGAATCTCAGAACAACTGGCACCAGAAGGAGATCTTTGAGGGACCACTTATATCCAGGAGAAGAACCAGTGGAATCAGGCCCCATCTGGAAAGCAAAGCCATTAAGTCTGGAGCAAGAGTGTCAGTGTTACACTGGGGAGGAGAAATTTTGGTGGAAAATGGGTATATGAAAGGGACCTTGGACATATCAGGAGTGTGTGTATGTGTTCATGTATGTCTGTACATGTATGTGTGCTTATTGTGTACATGTTGTATACATGTGCATGCGTATGTATGTATAGTTGTGCAGATGTGTCCTTCTGATCATGTACTTGTGCAGGTTGTTTTGTGTGTTTGTATCTTTGTGTATTTGTATGTACGTGCATGTGAACTCATACATGTATGCCTGCATATGTGCACATGTGTGTGTGTGCATAGAAAGTGATGTTTACTCCTTTTTCTTTTTTTTTTTTTTTTGCAGTATGAAGACCCAATGAAGTCCCAGAACATAAGAAAAACCTTACTGGGTAGGAGGAATCAGTTTCTATCCCTTTTCTCAGCCACCATGGTCCCTTTTCTTCCCTGTAGCCCACAATCAGGGAGCAGAGTTTGTCTCCACACAGAGGATCCTTTGGTTTATAAAGAAATTTGAGGTCACAGAGTCCAAGGCTATTTTTCCTCCTGAGAGGTATTTATTTTTTATTGAACTCCCTTGACCATACTTCCAGGAGCAAAACATATCCATTATGATTTTAATCTGTGACTGGATGCCCAATGGGCTGTAAAAGAGGAGCTGCTGATGGGGAGCAAGGACTGCTTTGGAATGGAGACACTCCTGTAGGAAAATTCCCTGGGTTGCGATCTCCCAGGGAGTGCCCAAGTCACCCTGTTCCCATCGCCCAGTACAGGGAATTGCAGAAAAAGAGAGCATTAGCATGTGTTTGTAGATTGATCAGATTAATTTGTTAATTAATTAGAGGCTTCATGCCTCTTCATGCCCTGGAACTCTGCTGGGCTCCATCAGTGTTCTCTGTTCTGGCTTCCACAGCAGCTGGATTCCTCTCATAGGCAAATGTTGGGCTGGAAGTGGCAGGGATGGCTCTAGTAGTCCTTTGCTTCCAGCTCTGACCCTGATCATTCTTTAGGTACTGGTCCATAGTAAAGAGTAACTTAAAGGCCAAGCTCTGATCCAGAGGTGTGTGGACAGCCCCACAGAAAAAGCCAAGAGAGAACTGGGTGGGTGTGGTAGCTCATACCTTTAATTTCAGCATTTGGGGAGGAACAGGCAGGTGGATCTCTGAGTTCAAAGCTGTCCTGGAATGCAGAGTGAGTTCCAGGACAGTCAGAGCTACACAGAAAAACCATGCCCCCCCCAAAAAACCCAAAAACCAACCAAGCAAAAAAGTCAAGAAGGGTATGTGGAACAGAATTGAAGTGGTTATGTCCTTCTAAGACTACTTCCTACCCCTTAGAACATGGCCCATAAGTTCATGTGGGACCAGCTTTGACAAAAGAACCCAGGGAGCTTTGGAGATTGGAAGGGTTCAGACTGACTTAAAATATCATGTCAGTTTGTCTGGCTTTGAACATAAAACTGATTCTATTTGAAGTTTTTGTTTGTTTGTTTTGTTTTTCATTTCAAATGGGCTAACTCATTTTGAGATGCCCTGTGGAGGATGGCGCAAGCTATGCCTGAAGGAATAGGAGATAAGGGAGGGTGGTTGACTATTGGAGTGAGGCAGTCATTTGGCTCTTAGAGAAGACAGTAGTGAGTGACATGTATCCCTTTCAGTTGGTCCCTGCCTCAGCAGCAGGCAATGAAGGCCCCGGTAAGAGTTGCCAGAAGCACCAAAAGTCTGGAACCTTCATCATCAGTGCCCAGGCCTTTGGAGTAGATTGGCATGGTTCAGGGATGGCATTTGGGATTTATAATGAGGCTGGAGGTCATGAGCATAGGTAACTGTACACACGGATGTCTGCTATGGTCAGACTTGAACTTGTTGACATGAGAGAGAACAGGGTCAGTAAGGAATGTCTGGATGCCTACTAACACAGATAGACATTTCTGGGATGAACAAATGCTCCCTTGAGTTTGCAACTTCCTGAGGAGCACATAGTCTGAACACCCATCTTTCCCTGCACTGAAAGTTCTCACTCAAAAACAAGCTCTTCCATCTTCTATCCTACAGGAAACCCAGGGCCCAGGTCACTGGGGAACAAGGCATAAAAGAAAGCAAAGTTGTTACAGGGACCCTTCCATGCCCGCCTTTGTTCAGATTGGATTTCACACCTTGCATAGTGGCCTCATTTACACCTGACCAATGCTTAATGATAGTCAAAGGAAAGTGGTCTCAAATGGTCTTTACTGATTTTGGCTGTTTGGGAACTGGGGGTGTGGTGCAGAAGCGTCTGGTTAGTTGCATGTATTTCCTGTTCTGTCGGGTATGCGGTTAGATCATGTTTCCCAGTTTCTTTGACAAAGAATGTGACCATGTGATTGGGTGAGAGCCAATGACATGGGAGTGAAAGGGTTTTGCTTTGGTTTTGCTCCTGTATATTCCTCTTGAACTTGTGTTCCAGTTTTGAAGATGGTGACACTCCAACATGGAGGGACTCTGGGACCCTGAGCTGCCACTGCTGGTGGAGAGCTATTTGCTCAAGAAATAATTATTACATGATAGAGAATTGCACCATGGTTTGAGTGGCCTTTACTCAAGGTGCTTAGGAGTAGAATATTTCCTGTAGTAGATAACTTCAGAGGTGGTCACACTTGTGTGAACATGGCTTGGGGCTGGGACCTGAGTCTGAGTATAAATTTCACTTATGTTTCCTGTGGATCTGACACATGTAGCAAAAAGGGAATTTTACATAGCAGCTTTAGCATACCTGTGTTTTGACAGCAGCCCATCATGTGAGACCAGATGTGGAGTTTTACACTTGTGGCATCTTGTTGCCATTCAGTTAGATTTGAACTCTAAATTTGAATTTTATATATTCAGATAAGGAAATGTCTAACTGTATTTTGTTATGCTTCTGAGACCTCATGGTTTATCTGGTATGTCACAGCTAGTACCTAACCAATCCAGAGATTTGGTATCTGGTAACTTCAGGTAGGATGTTTCTACAATAAAACCATTAAATACCATGTATGACATTTGGGTTACTTCCCTCAAGAAGTCATGAGAAAACAATGGCCATCAGGTGATGGAAAGAGGGAGACCTGTGGTAAACAGTGACAAGACATTTGGTGAACTGTCAGCTTTGATTATTTCAAAGGAACTACACATCTGATAAGTTGTGGGCCTGGTAGATTCACTGGCATTTTTTGTTTTGGTTCATGTCTTATGAGAAACAGACACACTCATAAAATATTGATAGACAAGCTTTCAAACATAAGTGAAAGATAATACTATAGAGAAAAGTCAAGAGTTTAGACAAGCAGTTCTTGACCTGTAGGTCATGACTCCTCTAGGGCTCTAATGAGCCTTTCGTAGGGTTCACATATTACATATCATGCATGTCATATATTTATTTACATTATGATTCATGACAGTAGCAAAATTACAGTTATGAAGTGGTAACAAAAATAATTCTATGGTTGAGAGTCACCACAGCATGAGGAACTATATTAAATGATCACAGCATTAGGAAGGTTGAGAACCACTGCTTTAGACAAAGGGTGAGGGAGGGTTAGTTGTAAAGCATTCATGCAACCCTGAGGTCAAAAGCAGAGTAACCACAGGACCTCTCTACCTTAAGCAGAGAGACAGAATGGGACTGAGGAGCTAGAGGGAAAACAAACACAAAACCAACCAAACAACAAAACAAACAAGACAAAACAAAACAAAAAACCAAACTTGAGAATTATACCCAAGAAAGCTTAGAGTATGGGACCAACTGGGAAAAAAATATTTCGGGAAGTTGTAAAGTTTTGAAAGAATCTAAATGCCAAGGAAATCAGTAGCTGATGTTTTAAGTTTCTGACTGAGGCTTAAAACAATGTCTGCTGCTCATGCCTTGCCCAAATGAGAGGAAGGCTTCAGGGAAAGGAATCTTTACCAGTGACCACTCCAACAGTGACATGAAGGTTGATGGTCAAGAACACACCTTCCGGCGGCCATGTTGGTGACTATGAGTCTAAGGATTACATGTGTCCCCTAAATGGCAGTGTTTGAGGGAGGGGACTTTCCTCAGGGTCTTGGGGAATGAATTTCATCAATGCTCTGGATCAGTGATGCTGGGTGTTGTGGAGGGGATGCAACACACAGAGCTACCCACCCCAAGTCATTAAGGTCAAAGTAATGCTTCCATAACATCCAACTTGGTAAAGCAAGAGAGTTGCTGTTGGGGTTACTAATAGGAGTATGGGGGGAGGGTTATTAAGTGTAAGGAGAAGAGATGACTCAAAAGCAGCTGCATCACAGAGATGTGTAAAAAATATAGCTAATTAAACTATTTAACCAGTATTTAGATTATTGTCGATTGATTTGGAACAATTAATCTTTAAGCAGACATTATAAATGAGTACACAGACACCACATGGATTTTAACAAGCCATGGCCTGAGTTGTGCAATCTTAGCCCAGCTAAGCTAGCTCATATTCTATTACCCAAATATGAACCCATATCTACATACGTCCCCTTGGACTGCCATTTTCCACGATATGCTGATGTTCCTGGTCATGTGGAATGAGGTTCCTTTTTTTTAACCCATGGTGTGTGCCTCCTTCCTGCTGCTCCTGGCTGGAATGAATTAATCCTCTTTCTAAAGCGTAGGCTTCCTGCTCTAATCCCAGGAAGTCCCACCTTTCTCTGGCTTTGCCCAATCTCAGGCCTCGGCATTTTATTTAGCCAATCAGATTTAATGTAAGTTACAGACAGCAAGCAGGACCAATTAATTAACATTTAGAATGTTTAACACTACCCCAACAGAGACGCCTGCCCCAACGTGGGAGGCAGCACAGGAAAGCTGATAGCGCTGGACAGTTGACTCTCTTCTCTGCAGCTGGGCTGGTCAGTCTTCTGCCTAGCAGCTATTTACCCCTTCTGCACTGCTGGGTTGGGGTAGTGGAGAAGAATCTTTCAAGTCCTTGTTTTCCCAGACGTGTGACCTTTTGTTCACCACCTGGTCTCATTAGCCCCCCTCCCTCCTGGAGGAAATATTTCTCTTTGGAGAGAACTGTCATACAACATAGGGCTCGCCCATTCTTCTCCCATTCTCATATGAATGAGACTTCTTACTGGTGATTTTGGCCCTGCCTCAATAGTGTGCATCGAGTGGATGATCTTCCCTTCCCAGTTCACTGGTTTCCAAACTTCTTCACTACTCCCACCCCTCCAACACGATCCAGATGCCATGGCTAGCATGGTGTTTTATACGCAACACAAAGAGGGAATGATTTGATGATGTCCAGAGAAACAGGTCTTGGCACACACCACCTACCTCATCTTTCTCTGGACATCACGTTGCCCAGCATGACTTGCACACAGGTATGTCTGAGGTTTAAAAGAATTGAATGTGATTGAAGGTTACAGGTAGCATAACAAACTCCTATACCCAAGTCCTTTCTTCCACTTTCATTTTCATCTTAGAAAGCACATGGTGAAGAAGGCAGAGTTACAGGGTGGAAGGGCACTCAAAGTCACCTGGAAGAGTGCTGATTTATGTCCTGAGAACTGTTAGAGTCTTCATATGAGAAATATTGCCTATTTGTTACTGTGCTGGAATGAGGGGTTCATCTGACTAAGCACCTTATCATTTCAGCTAATGGAGCTTGCGAAGATTCATGTATGTTGGTACTTGTTCCCAGGTGAGTCTGTCTTTCAGAGGCACCATCTCTATATTTACAAAATCTTTCTTCTATTTATTTGTGCACACATGTGCCACAATGTGCATGTACAAAGTTCTCAGAAGGCAACTTTCAGGAATCCATCCTCTTCTTGCAGCATGTGGTTCCCAGGATGCATCACAGGCCATTAGCTTGGTGGCAGTAGGTGCCTTCCCCTGCTCAGCCATCTTACCTGCTCAGCCTAGAAGTACCATCGATTTCATTTAACTTAAAGAGACATGGAAAACTCACTTGTTGGAGAATTGAGCGACTTGACTGAAGCCACTGCTGTGGAATTTTTTTCTTGTGACTTGTAGCCCAGTTTATTCATTTGTCACATTAGAGTGTTAATAAGTGACCTGACTGTTGTACTAGGTAAGTGTTTAAAGCAGACGAAGGAAGACCTAACAAACTGTGTTAAGACTTTAAAACCATTGTATCATTCTTAGGGCCTCTTCTGTGTTACTAATGAAGATTGGTGTGTGTGTGTGTGTGTGTGTGTGTGTGTGTGTGTGTGTGTGCGTGCACGTGCGTGTGAACATGTTCATATGTTTAGAGGTGTACATGTATGTGTGGTGGATGTGGAGACCAGACATATATCCTGGGTGTTTTCCTTAATCACTATGCACAGGGTCTCTCACTGAACATGGAGTTTACAAATTCAGCCAGGCTGGCTGGCAAGTGAGTCAAAAGTTCCTCCTGTTTGCACCTCCCAAGTTCTGTGATCACAGTAGCATGCTACCACACCTGACTTAAATATTTTTAATTAAAATTTTTATACAATGTATTTTGATCATACTCTTTGCCCTTCCTCAACTCCTCCCAGATCCCCCCTACCTCCTTACATCCCTACTTACCCAACTTCATGCTCTCTCCCATGCTCTTGAAAGCCCCACAAAACAAAACAAAACAAAAAAAAAGCCAAGGTCAATAGAAACAGAGAAAGAAACAACAACAACAAAAACTACCATGCAACTTTCTCTCTCTCTCTTTCTCTCTTTCACACACCACCACCACCACCACCACCACCACCACCACCACCATCCTGGCCAACTACTGCTGGACATGAGGCCCACCTTGGAGTCACACCTGACTTTTTTACAGGGGTCCCAGGGATTGAACCCATGCCCTAATGCTTTCAAGGTAGCTTTTACTGATTGCTCCATCTGCTCAGCCTCAGGAATGAGGACTTTGGGGATATACAAATATCACTTTATGTTTGATCACGAACAAGAGAGTACTTAATCACCTTTAGACTTAACTTTCCTCATCTCTAACTGAGAGATGAGTTTATTCCTTCTTCCAGCTCTGTCTCTGTGTCTCTCTCTCAGGCAGATTACATCATGAAGATTCAATGCAGACAATGTGTCATGGCTAGTAGAGGCATGAGCAATAATAGCTGCTGGTAATTGTCAGTTTGGGGACACTCCATCTTCCCCTGTCCTGTTCTCATTGATGCTTATTGTGGCTGCCTAAATGGGAAGAGAAGACTAGAGCTCTTTCTGCATCAAAGCCAGTTGGGCCTGGAAGGTGGCACTTGGTATCCACTTCTTCCCCCATAGCCTTCTTCTTCCCTGTTGCCTTCACAGCCTCTTGCTTCTGCAGTCCCTGATCCTCACAAACCTCTTTCCATTTTTGTTGTTCCATTCCTCTCCTACTCTTGTTTTCCTTTCTCTGACCAAGTGAACCCCTCCCCACTTTTTCCACTTTGTCTTTATAATGGTACTCCCACCTTCTCCTGGTCTCTTTCTCTGTTCCCACATTTCTCCTTCCTTATTCTTACCTTGTGCTTTGGAGGCACAAGCCTATCTCTTTGAAATACTTCTCCACTTGATGCTCTGGGCATGCTGTTGGTTACAATGCAGATCCACTTCTGGATTTTCAAAAGAGCAGTCATGTGCCTCATGGCTCATGACTCACCCTGATTGGCATGGGGGGCAGCAAAAGCGCTTACAGATGCTGTTTTATTTGTGGTAGGTCAATGGGGTACTTGGCCCAAAGGAACTTGACAGAGGGAGAGACACAAGGCTCTTAATGGCCAATTTTTCTAAGAGCCTTAAGAAAAGTATTGCTTAGTTTTAAATACGAATCTGGCAGGATAAAGCTGTCCTTTAAGAAGAGGTTCAATTCATTTTGTTCTGTTGACATTTACCATAGGAAAAACGAAACAAAAACACTTTGATTATCAATAAAAGCAGAACTTCATTTTGTTTATTCTCAGAGACAATTCTTTCTGTATCCTTTACACATAATCAGATAACAGCACCAATGGCCCAATTACTTGAAGACAAGGGTGAATAGGATAAAGCCTTTGTTCTCAGCAGCTCACCGTCTGTTTTGTGAATTTGATTGCAATTAAATTTAATTACCGGAGTATCTTAGTGTTACACTTTATTCTCCATAGAGAAATTAAGACATTTTCTTTCATTTGTTTCATGGTTCAGGGAAGACTGCTCATAAGTAAAATAAGCCATGCTCAGTTTCTTATTCTGCTCTTATGTAGTGCTGAACTTCCAACCTTCTTTCTCTCAGTGCATTCTTTCAGTGTATTGTGATCCCTAGTGAGACGTCAGCTTCACCATACACACTGGATTGTTCCATGTACTCCACTTCATTCCCAATTAATTTTCAGTGAAAATCCCAAACCCAGAAAATGGTGGGAGTCTGCCTCTGGGAAAAGGTCATTTAAGATCCATGGTCAGGAGTGGAGTTTGGCCAAGTGCAGTGCAGGGTACATCAGGGTGACAGAGGATGTCAGGTCAGAAAAGAGAAGGAGAGAGGCAGTCTGCTCTAGCAGGGAGGAGGAGGAAGTGCAGGGCAGAAGTGGAGAGCCATCCTTGGCATCCCCATTCCAATTGGAGGGTCAGCAGTTGTGAGCAGTGGAGTCACACACACACACACACACACACACACAGCCTTACTCTATCGACAGGAGCTGTAGGCCTGGGCTGGAGCCAGAGCTCAGACCAGGCTATAACATAGCCAGATCCTGTTTGCCTAGACTACGGGCTACAAGAAGGCAGGGGTTGTTGGAACCTCTCACCAGCATATTGTCTGTACCTTGCCTGCTACATGATACAGACGTACAATAGGCATTTATGGACTTAACATGAGATCACTACATTTACAGTGTATGTTTATGTCAACTCTCTGTGACAATTTCTACTGTCCTACCTCTCAGCCTGTCACACTAATGTCATAAATGGTCACTCCCTTCTGCTCCGTTGACTTGGAGCTTCTGTTTCTTGAACTTTAGTTCTTCTGGCCAGTCAGCTTTCTGGACTCCTATGGATGCTTCTCCATCAGGCAAATGACACCCTTGTCATATGCCACCCAACAACACTGATGGAAACCATACCTCAATACCTGACTCCCTTTCAGGAGATCTAGTGTGGTTGTTTGCATGAGAATGCCCCCCTTAGGCTCACGTATTGGAATACTTGATCTACAGTTGATAGTGTTATTTGGGGAGGGCTAGGGCCTGTGACCCTCTAGGACTGTAATGGCCCAGGGTTATGGAGGAAGGATTGAGGGAGCTTCAACCTCAGGTACCTCAAAAATGAGGATGGCAAGAGTTGGCTCCCTCCTCCTCCCAACCTGGCATTATAAAGCTGGTTCCCCTACCATCAACCCTAGTAAGAATTTATTACCCTGACAGTTATCAGGGTTCACTCCTTGTCTGACCTTATAAGGATATTTTTTTTAACCCTGGACTCTATAGTCCCTAAGTATGCAGATGAAACATCTTCCAACACCCCTGCCCTGGCTAATGATACACAGCTACACAAACCTTGCCCCAGAGACCTCAGCCACCTTCTCAGGGGGATATATTGCCATCCCCTCCAACAAACCAAACCAGTTCTCCAAAACTGTTCCCAGGTGTGCAGGCGTGGGGCAGCATGGCCTAATTGGAAGAAGTATGTTACTGGAGGGAAGTTGAGAATTGAAAGATTCCCACCATTTCTAGTTGCTCTCTCTGCTTCAGGTTGGAGATTCAAGATGTGATTTCACATCTTCCTGTGACTCTCACCAGGCCTGCCGCTTGTTGCCATGCTGTACCTCCACCATCACGGACTCCTCCATGCCTCACCTCCACGCCTCACCTCCACGCCTCACCTCCACGCCTCACCTCCACGCCTCACCTCCACCGTAAAGGACTCTTATCGCCCCTGGACTGTGAGTCAAATCAACTCTCTTCCTTGTTGTTTTTGATCTTGGTGTTTTATCAGATGAACAGAAAAATCTATTCTCCTCTTCCTCCTCCTTCTTTCTTCTTTTTCTTTCTGAACTGTCACAATGATGCATTAATGGTGGGGGTCACTTCTCAGTCATTCTATCTCAGTACTTTGTGGGAACTTTCAGTCTGAAGGATGTGGTTTCTCTTTAGTTGAGGGGTGAGGGAGAACTTTCTTTCACCTTTGAAAAGGTGTCTCTTTTGTTCTAATATAACTTTCTGGAACTTACACTGTGTGTGTTTGATCTTTTAGGCTTGAACTACAAAGCAGTGAGAGTCTCTCACTTTCTTTTCCTATCCTCTTGTTAAAAACTCAAACTAAGTTTTGGCCGTCGTGTGTTTGATATGCTGAAGTTTGCTTTTTGTTTATCGGTGGCTGCTCTGTGTCAGAGAATAAAAGACTAGCAGAAATTTAGAGTGCTTGTCCTTATCGAGGAAGAGGATAAAAGGATCTTGTGAACTTGCTTCTTAGCACAGACTGTAGCTTCTGCTGCGTGCCCAGCTGCTGCTTGCTGACCACCCCGAGAGACACTGTTCTGAAACATATTGGTATGGGGTCAAGGACAGGTTCAGCTGATGAATTCTGTGCAAGGAGGTGTTCAAGTTAAGGCTTCATATCTCAGAGCCTTGTAGCCAAAGCAAAAGAAACAAAAATTGGAGACATGGTAGCATTGAGTGTCAGCCAAGCTGAGGAAACTGGATGCCAAAAAAATATGTAATAATAAGAAAGTAGGTTACCATGGTTGCTGAGGGCAATACGAGATTGCCCATACTGTGGACAGTGTCTATATAGAATATAGTCAGACTCTTCCACCCAATACAGCAAGGAATAAAGTACAGGAGTTGGACTTCTTTTTGTCTTAGTCTCTACCCTGTGACATCCAAGGCATTTCAATATTACTTATTTGTGGAGGAGGTCAGAAATGTATCAGATCCCTTGGAGCTGGAGTTACAGACAGTTGCATGATGTGAGTGCTGGGACTAGAACTCAGGTCCTCTGCAAAAACAGTATGTGCTCTTAACCACCAAGCCAGGCATCTCTCCAGCTGTCTGTCTGTTTCTCTTTTTGAGACAGGGTGTCTCTACACACCCTGGCTCTCCTGGAACCTGCTCTGTAGACCAGGCTGGCCTGAACTTGCAGAGCTCCCGTTTCCACCTCCCAAGTGCTGAGATTAAAGATGTGCACCTCCAGTCCTGCATATTCAAGGCATTTTAATGTATCAAATTTTTCATTCTTCAGATGGCTTAGGAAGAGGTGTCCTGGGACAAGATATAGCAATTGGTCTCAAAATCCAGGATGGACCCAGAAAGACATCACAGCCTTATAGAGAGGAGAGGAACCAACCTTTACCTGTGTGCTGAAATCACTGGAAAGACTAGGCTGAACCACTTAAAGGACTGGATGACAGAGAAGAATCCTTATGAATAAAAGGAGCTGGAGGAGACTCAGGAAATAAGATAAACTTGTCAAGCGTGGTGCGGTGGAGTGTGAGACCCAGTTTTTGTGTAGGGTGAGGAGCCAGAGAGTTCAGGGGCATAGTAGAATTTGAAAAAGCAGTGACAACAAGCCAATTCCCCTTTAGCAGGTACTTCCATGACCTGTCTTTCCTTCCAAAAAGTCTTCATGTAAAGAAAATATTTCCAATCACAGAGAAGAAAAGACCTACAAAATAACCTTCAATTTGATCTCTCAACAAGGGAAATTTCTATGAATTATGTTAAGAGTCATAGTTAATACTTTGAGAAGAAAGAGAATAAATTGTAGAAATGGAAATGTTATAGAGTGGACGGATGGTAGAAAAATATGCTTGTGTAATTTGGTAAGAGATTACAGTTCAGAAGTTAACAAGAGGGGCTGGTATGATGGCTCAGCAGTTAAGCACTGGCTGCTCTTCCAGAGGACCAGGACCCATCCTAGCACCCTCATAACCATCTGTGACCATAGTTTCAGGGGATCAGATGCCCCCTTCTGGCCTCAATGAGCACTAGGCATAAACATGGTACAGCAGACATACATGCAAGCAAAAGGCTCATACTTATGAGACAAAAGTAAATCTTAAAAAATGGTTAATGAGAAAAGAAGATGGTGAAGAAATTTACACGGGAAATATCAGAAGACTAGAGGGACACAAGGTATGCTAGTTTCCTATAGATGCTGTAAGAAATGCCCAATGCAGCTGAAGACAACAGAGAAATACTATCTGGCAAGTGGGGAGGTCAGAAGCTTTAAAATGATTGGGTTTTTTGTTTGTTTGCTTGCTTCTTTCTTTCTTTCTTTCTTTCTTTCTTCCTTTCTTTCTTTCTTTCTTTCTTTCTTTCTTTCTTTTTTTTTTTTTTGAGACAGGATCTTACTGTGTAGCCTTGGATGGCCTAGAACTCACTATGTAGACCAGGCTCAAATTCACAGAGATTCCCTGCTTCTTCTGCTGGGATAAAAAGTGTTCACCACCATGCCCAGCTCTAAAACTGATTCTGATGGGGCAAAAGTTATGGCACTGGCAGGTCTGTGCTCCTCCTGAGGCTCTGGAGGAGAATCTTTTTTCTTGTCTCTTTCTCCCTGTAGAGACCATCTGTGTTCTATAGCTTATGGACTTCTTCCAGTTCTGAATTCGATCTGGTCTGTCTTTCCATTGGCCCGTCTCTCTCTGATCCTGACTCACTGCTTCTGTCTTAAAGGACCCTTATGATTGCATTCACCTCTTCCAGACAGTCGAGACTTCTCAGCTCATCACTGCCAGATCCCTGATGTAATCATCTTGGCCAAGTCCCTTTTGCCACACCGAGTACCAGACTCACAGATTACAAAGTTGACACATCTAGAGGGCACTGTTCCCTTTACTGCCCCCACAAATGTAGGAGAAATAAAAGGATAAAAGAACAAGAATTGTGTTATTAAGGGCAAATATAAAGAAGAAGGGAGAGATTTTGGACCTAAGGCAGGCAGGCAAAGATCAATTTAGGAAGAGATGGTTTAGATGCTGTAGATTTGTTCTCTGACATTCATGTGCAGGAAGTTCAGTTCCTAGGGTGTTAATATAGAAAGATTGACTGGAACATGGTGGAGGACCTTAGGCAAACTGGGGCAGAAGAGGTTTAGGTGATCCTCATGGGACTCCTGGACTGCTCTTCTGACCTCAACCTGCTTCTCTGACTTTCTAGCTTGCAATCTGCTTCTTCCTCATCATATGATATACCTTTACATCTATTGTAAAGTTTCCCTGACACCAAAGGTGTCAACAAGCCCTTGAGTCTCCAAAGCTGTGAACTACAAAATCTTATATTTTTGTAGTTATCCAATCTCAGATTTAATCATATTAATAAAATAAATTCATGAATACAGCTCCCAAGGGGAAGAAGGATGAGGCTAAAGCATATGGGTTCAGGGGACGGTTCTGATGGAAGGATGGACAGGAGGGAAGTTGGACGGGGCAGAAATAACATGGTATGCAGCTGTGTGAGTAGATAATATTATTCATACAGCTAGAGATCACATTCTGAGAGAGAAGAAGGTAGACCTGAGGATACAATTTGGAGAAGGAATACTGATGAGCAGGAGGTGAGAAATCAAACTATCCATGTCACCTCCTGGCAGTGATGAGAAGTTGTGACAAGATTTTTGATCTTTTTTGTTCACTTCACCACCTCTTTTTTTTTCCTCCAACCACATTGCATTCACTACCAGGGCTCCCACGATGAACACTCTCCAGCTTCAAGTCACTCCTGGTTCTGGTAAGAAAGAGAGAAGAATGGAGTTAGACTCTGAGCCAGATCATAGAGGACCTCATTGTGAGGTTAAATGTGGTAGTTTTATAAGATTCCAATAGCATTTTAAAATATTTTATTATTTATTTTAGTGTGTGTATGTGTGTGTGAGAGAGAGAGCATGCACATGTGCCTGAGCACACACATATGCACCTTGTGTTTGCAGAGGCCTCAGAAGTCAAAGGAAGGCATTCGATATCCCTTGGAACTGGAATTAGAGGCAGTCATGAGCCACCCAGTGGGTGTCATGAATGAAACCCAACTCTTCCACAAGAGGAGCAAGTGTTCCTAACTGCTGAGTGCTGTCTCCAACCTTTTCGTGGAGATGTTGACTGACTGTCCCACAAAGAGTGAGGTGATCATCCCTAAGTCCTTAATTCCCATTCTATTCATGTCACTCACTTTTATCAGGGGAGGGAAGTCAAGAGAGTGAGGCCCATTAGCCAAAGCAGTCTATGAAGACAAAGAGGAGGAGGATGGGGCAGAGGGAGCATGGGCACCTGGCACTTTCTCATGGAGAGGCTGGTATGATGACATTTTCACTCACTGACCCAGTGTTTTGGGAACTGGAAACCATCATAAACAATGCTGGTTCTATGAGGTTATGGGGTCCAGGACAGAGAAGCCTTGGTGGAGATTGTATCAGGGCCTGATGGTTGACAAATGATCAGCATGCAGTCACACTTTCCTCAGCACTTCATTAGGGCTGCCTGACCTGCCTCTGAGATTTGAACCTGGAAGATGAACTTCCAGTAATTGTTAAAACAGAAAAAACCATGAATAATCTTTTCTCTCTTCCACTTCTTCCTCCTCACCTTTTTTCTTTCTGTTACCTGCTTCTTCCTTTACCTCCTCCTCTTCTTCCTCTTTCCCCTTCCTTCTTCCCCCTCCTCCCCCTTCTCCACTTCCTGTTTCCTCTCCTACTCCTTCTTCCCCCTCCCCACTTTACCCCCTCCCTGATGGGGTAGTATTAACCATTCTAAATGTTGATTGGTCCTGTTTGCTGTCTGTTACTTATATTGACTCTGATTGGTTAAATAAAATGCCGAGGCCTGAGATTGGGCAAAGACAGAGAAAGGTGGGACTTCCTGAGATTAGAACAGGAAGCCTGCACTTTAGACGGAGGATTCATGCATTCCAGCCAGCAGCAGGAAGAAGGAGGAAACACGCCATGGCTTACAAAAAAGAACCTCATTCCACATGGCCAGGAACATGGGCATATCATGGAGATTGTCAGTCCAAGGGGACATATGTATATATGGGGTCATATTTGGGTAATAGAATTAAGAGCTAGCTTAGATGGTCTAGGATTATACAATTCAGACCTAGGTTTGTTAAAATTCATGTGGTCTCTGTGTTCTCATTTATAATGTCAGAATAAGGATTAAGACCTGCCCAACCAATTAAATATAATATAAATACTAATTAAATAAAATATAAATACTAGTAAATAATTTAATTATTTTTTACACCTCCCCTTCTTCCCTCCCCTTCCATTTCCTCCTCCACCTCTCCCTTCTCCTTCTAAACAAGGTCTAATGTAACCCAGGTTGTCCTGGAACTCACTATGTGGCTGAGAATGACTTTGAAGTCCTGATCTTTTTATTTAGAAAATCAGTAATTACCTGAGTCTCAGAAGTGGGACAGGGATATATGGTCTTTTGGTTTATGTCTGTCTTGAAGGACATATGTGTGTGAGGTTACCCCACCTACTGGGGTACAGCTAGCACTCTGGGAGGCCCTGGGATCTCTGAGTCAGTAGATACTTTGTGGTGGATGTAGACAGGAGGTGCCCTAGGAAAGTTGTAGGGGAACATGGTCAGGCTGTGTGTGATGAGAGGAGTCAAGACTTCAGAAACAGAACTTACTACTCTGTTATCAATTTGCTGCTTTGGGATTTAAAGATGCTAAGTGTAACAGAATTTTTTATTTATCACACTTATATTTATTAATACTTATCAATCACCTATAAAATACCTAAATCCTATAACCTAAAACCTATAATCTAAAATCTATAATCTATCTGAAAATACCTTAATACCTTTTTAAAAAAACCCTAATACCTATCTAAAAACACTTAGCACTATTTTAAATTTCTTAAAAGGATATTAATATTCTTAACATAGGTCTGTGCAGGATGGCTTGGTTTACAGCAGTCCCATTAAGTAGTATCTTTTAAGCTTAAAGTCTGTTGGGCCTTATTTTGCCAGTTCATAAGGCCAGTTTATTTCCACCACCACCTTGTGGCCAGTTTATAAAGTCAGTCTGTTCCAACCGCCAACTGAGGGCAGCTTTTTCAGTCAGCTAAGATTCACCTCCATGTTCTCTTTGGCCTGGGCAAGTCTCAAGGCCGAAAACTTCTCCAAGCAGCTTTCTTTTTTTTTTTTAATAAGTACTTTATTTTTTTTTTCAAGTTACATCTCAGTTGCAAACCCTTCCACCCTCTTCCTCCCCAACAGCTTCTCTTTTCATTCCAACAAATGGTTCTTTCTCTTATAACAGTAAATTCTATACAAAACAGCAGAATTAAATATGCCACATTTATGAGAGTTAAATGGCCCAGTATACCTTCCCAATGTCCAGTTCATACATATTTGGCCCCTGACTTTAACCTTCTACCTTCTAACCATCTCCATGAGTTTAAAGTTCTATAACTGACTTAGTTTTCATACTAACTTGCATCACTATTATAACCATCTTCTTAGATCTAGAACGCCCTCTTGATTCCTACACAACTCAAAATTTAGCTATGAGACTCAAGCTATCTATTCTTCAACCACCTCAGAGAGCTGAGAAGGATAAATATATCTGATTGTATAGGAAGTGCAGGGCTTGCAGCTTCCAATACTAAGAAATGACAAACCAGTGACTACCTGGACAGTTCCCATTTTCTCTCCATACATTCCAGCATCAATCTTCAGCCTTTTGGTCCTGTTTCTCTGACAGACATTTATTGTAGAGCAGGGATTGTGAAGGACTAACCTACCCTGTCTTGGCAGAGCTAGGCTGTCGACTTCCCTGCTACCAAGTTTTGTCCTTTTTGGACAGCAGTCTGTCTGCAGTTGAAGCAAGGAGTTTTTACATGCCAAGAGATAGGCTTGCCACTAATTCAACCATCTCACGCTGGAGATTCTTTAATGCTTTTCTTCTACTTGGAGTAGAATAGGGGGTGCTGTCAGGAGCTGATATGTCACGATATCAAAAAAAATCTTAATTCAAGACCACATCTTTGAATGCCATATTCTGCAGATCTCTTGGGGTTTTTGAAGATGCCCTATCTATCTCTTGTATTTAGATAAGCAAATGTTGCTTGTCTCTTAACAACTTGATTAATGAGTAGCTTAGAGAATATCTGTGATAGACTGTCTTAGGAGCTAACAAGGTGACATGCATGCATGACTAGGAGTTTTTTTTTCTTAACTATCCTAAACAGTTTAAGACGGTTGGTATCAAGAGGCCAGAGCTTCACATTTCATTTTTAAGTATCTCTAGGTACGATATCATTAGGAAGCGTTACCTTAAATTTTGTATCAATATACAAAGATCTATTCAAATGTGGCTAAATATACTCTTAATTTTGTATCAATATACAAAGATCAATGCCTATGCGGCCCAATACAATCTTAATATTGCGTCCATATACAAGGGTCAATACCATTGTGGCCAACTATAATCTTAATTTTGTATCAATATACAAATATCAATACTGACGTAGACCAATACAATCTTATTTTTGCACAATAAACAATGGTCAATACCACTTTAGTCAAATATACTATTAATTTTGTATCAATATACAAGGGTATAAGGGCATATTCAATAATGTGACCTTTCTTCTTGGTCCTTCCTGTGCTGTCTATGTCTCGATTTTTCTCAAGTCCATGCATTCCTACATAGGAGATAAAGAAGGATACAGAAAAGGGAAAGAAGGAATACCCTGGGTCTAACCTCCAAAACCCATTAAACAGGACCATTTAACAACTTGTAATCTCTTCCCCTAAATAACAGAGTTTTCAGTTGTCCTTCAAATAACCGAAAAAGGGGGGGGGGCGGAGAAACACCCTCCCCACCCTTTGAGTATGGGACATCGCTCTCTTAAAATGACTTCCTGCTGATTTGGGTCGTAGTAAACCTGTTTGGGGCCCAAACCAAAATGGAAAAATGGTTAAAAATGTTAATACAATCCTTTTATGTTCAGTCCTTCTGTTCGCAGCTGTTTAGATGTCCTAAGGAGTTTGTAGGCAGAAGCTGAACTTCCAGGCTTTACTGAGGTTCTGGCTGGGGCATTGTGTAGAGCTGAATGGTCTTAGCGATATTGAGTTGTTGTGGTTGTAGGCTTTTGATGGAGACATCTATTGAGGGAGTCTGTCAGGCTGAATCATCTGGGTCACTCGTCTTCTTTTGGTGTCTGATTCTGATTTCTGCTGAGGTTTCCGTTGTCCAGTTGTCCCTGGGTTCCTTGAATGGATGCTTTGATTCTCCTGGAAAGATAAGAACAGAGCCCTGCCCTATTCCTCACTCAGGGACAATCGCCCTCTTTTTTTTTGGGGGGGTAGGTAATATTTCTCCTGAAGCAAATTTGGTTTTTGACAATATATAAAGTGTTATCTTTCAATCTGGTTTAAAGAAGAAATTATTTTGTTATTTTGGAGCTAAACCAGCTTTAGTGTATATATTTTGAGGTCTCGAAGGACAATTTGTTTGTGTTGTGTGGGCCTTTTGTAAGTAGCTTTTAAACTTAGGTCCTTCCAAATCCTATGTGTGGGTCTCTGCATTCTAATTATTGGGATCCGAGACCTGTGGTTCCCATCTGAGGGGATTAAAGATGTGTTCCACCACTCCTGGATCGAAGTTTTTCTTTATTTAGAGTTTGTTTTGTATCAGGCTGACCTTGAGCTCTGAGATCTGCCTGTTTCTGTCTCTAGTGTGTTGGGGTTAAGGGTGTACTCTTCTTGAATGATGGGATTAAGGGTGTGTACCCTCACCACCCTTTTCCGTGTAACTCTAGAATTTATAAGTCCACTAACTCTATGGTGCTCCTCCCATCTCTGCTGAAGTTAAAGGCATGGGTTAACACCACATTTCTCCTGTATTTTACCTTAGCTCTACGTTTTTTCGACACTTGGAGGTTCATAAAACCAGGTTGAATGGCTTTGTCCTTTATTTTATTTATAGTGTTTTAACGTTGTTACCTGCTTTTTTTTAATTAGTAAATTTATTTGTTTGTTGCTACAGGTTACATCCTTGACATATTGTACTCTTTTCCTGCTTCCCAGCCCCACCCTCCCATGCTCTATTCCCTGACCCTTCCATCTTGATCCTCCGGGGTGGAGTGTCCCTGCATACCAGTCTCTTACCACAGATCAGGAGTCATATGAGGGCTGAGGGCCTCTTCATACACCGGGGGTCTACGAGGCAGTACTGCCAGTGAAAGGTGTCTCCTTGCTACGGGGGGGAAACTAAAAAAAAAACCAACAGACACACAAACCCACAAAAACAAAGAACAACAACAAAAAAAGAGAGGAAAAAGAAAGAGAAAAAAGAGGGAAAGGAAAAAGAAAAAGAAATGAAAAGAAAAAAGAAATTTATGTCCATGTTCCTTTTGGTGTTTTGGTTGTAGTACAGATATCCTGTACGATATAGCTAAAATCCTACTATAAGTGAATAGATGCCATGTGCATCCTTCTGAGTCTGGATTAGCTCACTCAGGATGAGCTTCTCTAGATCCATCCATTTGGTTGCAAATTGCATGATTTCATTGTTTCTTATAGCTGAGTAATATTCCATTGTATAGATGTACCACAATTTTTTAATCCATTCTTCAGTTGAGGGACATCTGGGTTGTTTCCAGTTTCTAGGTATTACAAATAAGGCTGCTATGAACATAGATGAGGAGACTTCCCTATGTCTCCGTGAGGTGTCCTTTGGGTGTATACCCAGAAGTGGTATGGCTGGGTCCTGAGGCAAAGTTATTCCAAGGTTTCTAAGATATCTCCAGACAGACCTCCATAGTGGTTGCACAAGTCTGCACTCCCACCAGCAATGGAGGAGGATTCCCCTTTCTCCACACCCTCGCCAGCATGTGCTGTCATTTGAGCTCTTTATCTTAGCCATTCTGACAGGTGTGAGATGGAATCTCAGGGTCGTCTTGAGTTGCATTTCTCTGATGATTAAGGATGTTGAGCATTTCTTCAGGTGAATCTCGGCCATTAGGGATTCCTCCTTTGTGAATTCTCTATTTAGCTCTGTCTCCCATTTTTTGATTGGATTATTTGGTTTCTTGGCATTTAGTTTCTTGAGTTCTTTGTAGATTTTAGATAATAGCCCTCTATCAGATATGGGGTTGGTGAAGATTTTCTCCCAGTCTGTAGGCTGCCGTTTTGTTCGAATGACAGTGTCTTTTGCCTTACAGAAGCTTTTCAGTTTCATGAGGTCCCATTTATTGATTGTTGATCTCAGGTCTTGAGCTGTTGGTGTTCTGTTCAGGAAGTTGTCACCTGTGCCAATGAGTTCGAGGGTTTCTCCTACTTTTTCTTCTATTATCTTTAGTGTGGCCGGCCTTATGTTAAGGTCTTTGATCCACTTGGAATTAAGTTTTGTACAAGGTGATCGGTATGGGTCTAATTTCATTCTTTTGCAAGAGGACATCCAGTTGGACCAGCACCATTTGTTGAAGATGCTGTCCTTCTTCCATTGTGCGGTTTTGGCTTCTTTGTCAAAGATTAGTTGGCCATAGGTGTGTGGGTCCATGTTTGGGTCTTCAATTCGATTCCATTGATCCACTGGTCTGTTTCTATACCAGTACCATGCTGTTTTTATTACTGTTGCTCTGTAGTACAGCTTGAAATCTGGGATGGTGATAACTCCAGATGCTTTTTTATTGTACAGGATTGATTTAGCTATTCTGGGCTTTTTGTTGTTCCATATGAAGTTGAGTATAGCTTTTTCCAAGTCTATAAAGAATTGTGTTGGTATTTTGATAGGAATTGCATTGAATGTATATATTGCTTTCGGTAGAATAGCCATTTTTATTATGTTGATCCTGCCTATCCATGAGCATGGGAGATCTTTCCATCTTCTAAATGCCTCTTCCATTTCTTTCTTCAGGGGCTTGAAGTTCTTGATATATAGGTCCTTTACTTGCTTGGTTAGAGTTACCCCCAGGTATTTTATATTGTTTGTGGCTATTGTGAAGGGGGTTGTTTCCCTTATTTCTTTTTCGGTATGCTTGTTTGTTGTATAAAGAAGGGCTTCTGATTTTTTTTGAGTTAATTTTGTATCCAGCCACCTTGCTGAAGTTGTTTGTCAGCTGTAAGACTTCTTTGGTGGAGTTTTTGGGGTCGCTTATGTATACTAACATATCATCTGAGAATAGGGATAATTTGACTTCTTCATTTCTAATGTTTATCCCTTTGATTTCCTTTAGTTATCTTATTGCTCTAGCAAGAACTTCAAGTACTGTATTGAAGAGATATGGTGAAAGTGGACATCCTTGTCTTGTCCCTGAGTTTAGAGGAAATGCTTCAAGCTTCTCTCCATTTAATTTGATGTTGGCCACTGGCTTGCTGTATATTGCCTTTATTATTTCTAGGTACGGTCCTTGTATGCCCGTTCTCTCCAGGACTTTTAGCATGAAGGGGTGTTGGATTTTGTCAAATGCTTTTTCTGCATCTAGCGAGATTATCATGTGGTTTTTTTCTTTCATCTTGTTTATATGGTGAATTACATTGATAGACTTTCGTATATTGAACCATCCCTGCATTCCTGGGATGAAGCCTACTTGATCATGATGTATGATATTTTTGATGTGTTCTTGAATTCGGTTTGCTAGTATTTTATTAAGTATCTTTGCATCTATGTTCATGAGGGAGATTGGTCTGAAGTTCTCTTTCTTTGTTGGGTCTTTGTGTGGTTTAGGAATCAGAATGACAGTGGCCTCATAGAATGAGTTTGGCAGTGTTCTTTCTGTTTCTATGTGGTGGAAGAGTTTGAAGAGTAGTGGTGTTAGTTCCTCTTTGAAAGTCCGGTAGAATTCCATGCTAAAGCCATCTGGCCCTGGGCTTTTTTTGGTTGGGAGATTATTAATGACTGTTTCTATTTCCTTAGGGGTTATTGGGCTGTTTAAGCTGTTAATCTGATTTTGATTTAGTTTTGGTAGGTGGAATTTATCAAGGAAATTGTCCATTTCACTTAGGTTTTCATATTTGGTGGAGTATAGATTTTTAAAGTAGGACCCGAATATTTTCTGGATCTCCTCGATGTCTGTTGTTATTTCTCCCTTTTCATTTCTGATTTTGTTGATTTGTGTTCTTTCTCTTTGCCTTTTAGTTAATTTGGCTAGGGGTCTGTCTATTTTGTTGATTTTCTCGAAGAACCAACTCTTGGTTTCATTGATTCTTTGTATAGTTCTTTTTGATTCTAAGTTGTTAATTTCAGCCCTAAGTTTGATGATTTCCTGTCTTCTGCTCCTCTTGGGCGTGTTTGCTCTTTTTTTTTTTTTTCCAATTCACCCAGCTTAGCTGTTAATTCACTAATATGAGCTGTCACAATTTTCTTTTTGAAGGCACTTAGTGCTTTGAACTTTCCTCGTAGCACAGCTTTCATTGTGTCCCATAGGTTTGGGTATGTTGTGTCTTCATTGTCATTGGATTTTAAGAAGTCTTTGATTTCCTTCTTTATTTCTTCCCTGACCCAGTGGTCATCCAGTAAGGAGCTGTTCAATTTCCATGTGTGTGTAGGCTTTCTGTTGATTCTTTTGCTGTTGAAGACCAGCTTTATTCCGTGGTGGTCTGATAAGATACAAGGGGTTATTTCAATTTTCTTGTATCTGTTGAGGCTGTCTTTGTGTCCAACTATATGGTCGATTTTGGAGAAGGTTCCGTGGGGTGCTGAGAAAAAGGTGTATTCCTTTGTGTTTGGGTGAAACATTCTGTAGATGTCTGTTAGGTCCATTTGTTTCATGATCTCTGTTAGACTCAATATTTCTCTGTTTAGCCTCAGTCTTGATGATCTGTCCATTGTTGTGAGTGGGGTGTTGAAGTCTCCCACTACTAATGTGTTGTGATCGATGTCGATTTAAGTTTTAGAAGTGTTTCTTTTACAAAAGTAGGTGTCTTTGTATTTGGGGCATAGATGTTCAGTATTGAGATTTCCTCTTGATGAATAGTCCCTTTAATGAGTATATAATGCCCTTCTTTGTCTTTTTTCATTAAGTTCAGTTGGAAGTCTGTTTTGTTTGATATTAGGATGGCTACTCCAGTCCAAGCAGCTTTCTAACTCTGTTTGTTTCATTCACTTTTATTGGACTAAAAGGGGGACCTGTTGGGGGAAAAGGAAACACTTTAAATTAAAAAAAAAAAGCAGAAAGGAGGGGGAGGTGGAAGAGGTTAGGAAGGTGGGATCGGGAGGAGGAGGAAGGGGACTATGATTGAAATGTAAGTTGAAGAAATAAATAAATGTATATAAAAAAGACTCTCAGCAGGTTATGCTATGCCTTTGCCTTGGGCTATAGCAGTCTAAATTCTCTTAATGGCATACCTTGCTGTGCTCTTCTTCAGTGTGACTTCTCAATTGGTGAGGGTAGAAGGAGAGAGCAACTGTGTTGAGTCTCTGGTTTACAAATCATCCCATCTTGAGATCCTTGGCAGAGTGTCCAAAGTCTCTCAAGATTTCCCAGGGGTCCCTTTGCATCTCATGGCAGAAGATGTCATCTGTGTGGCTTGCAAGGTTTCTTAGCTATGTCCTTTCAACAGGGCATATTGTCTTACCACAACTGGCTCCATCCATATCAACAAGTAAAGGGACACCAAATTCCTCCCTATGTGCTGCCAGATGCTAATCTGAGCTGCCTATCAGTTTCACCAAAGAGACCTAACTTCTACCACAGCTAAGTTTGGAGAAGATGGATGGAAGGAGGGAAGGCTAGATGCTTGGGAAGGGAGGCCATATTGGTTAAAGTTAGGCCTCAGAGCCCAGGGTTTTCTAGCATTGGCTGGGGGCTCCCAGTGAGGACATTTGACCAGATCATTTTATACATTGCTTTCCCCTTAAGGCTAGTTCATTCCTTAATATGGTCAGCTTTTTATCTTGAAATAAGGAGTAAAACCAGGAAATTGTATAAATTTTATCTATCTATCTATCTATCTATCTATCTATCTATCTATCTATCTGGCATTTATTTTGTAGAGGCTGCTGTAGACAGAACTCAGTAGACAAATTTGTTGTCATTATTCCTATTATGTGACATCTTATATTCTGCCCCACGCATGGGCTGATGATGTCACTGAAGGCTTAGTAATATCATACAATTATTTTTGGTATTTGAGAGTTGCTGAGGGTACAGAACTTTTTTATATTTCAGGGAACAAAATGTAGACTCATTATGTAGCAACTGTCTTCCAGGACATCCAGAGGTTTGTAGAGCATGCAAGAGGGTGGGGCATTTGGAACTAGGTGTTAAGGAGCCAATCAACATTTCAAACAAAGTAAACTTTGCTTCTGTTTTGTTTTCATTCACAGTCCCTCACTTTTCATTTGCATGTCCTGGTAGAGAACCCCCTTTGCTGTCAACCCTAAAGGATAATATTCCAGGCCTCAGAGTTCTAGGGGCTCCTGTCTTTTGATGTACTTCTTTCTGATAACATGACTTTCAGTAATCATTAACTGTCTTGTCCTTCAGCATCTTAATTTCTAAAGTGTGGATAATATCAACACCCTTCTTTATCTCTGTTTTTAATTACTTTGGGAAATGAGATAGCATTTTCTCTCTCTTTCTTTCTTTTCCTTTCTTTCTTTCTTTCTTTCTTTCTTTCTTTCTTTCTTTCTTTCTTTCTTT
>CAJQZJ010013817.1:9406641-9436075 GCA_907164525.1 Lophiomys imhausi | reverse complement strand
ATTTTAGGTTATAGGATTTAGTACTTTATAGATGCTTGTTAAGTATTAATAAATATAAGTTTTGGTAAATAAAAATATTATGCTACAAACCTGTGATGGCTCATCTTGGTTGTCAAGTTGACTACACCAGGTTTCAATGAAAACCCAAGCAGCTGGGTAGTCCTGTGAGGGATTTTTCTTGATTGGATCATTTGAGGTTGGAAGACCCACCCTAAATCTGGTGGCAGCCCACAACAAATGACATGGAAGAAAGACACTTTCTGCTTTTTGCCTGTTTATCTTCACTGTCTCTGGCAAGTTTATCTCCCCTGAAGCTCAGGCATTCCTTGGATGGTATTAGAACCTACTTCTTTGGGATTCCAACATAGTCTGAAGAACAGTTGAACCATCCAGATTCATGGACTGAACAGCTACAGGATTCTTGGTCTTCTGGTCAGGATATAGCCATTGACTACTTGGAACATAGCCTGTTAGTCACTCTAATAAATTCTCCTTTAATATATACAAATTTGTTCTGTCAGTTCTGTTCCTCTGGAGAACGCTGACTAATACACAGCCTTATGGGTGCACTGAGGGAAACCATCTTACTATGAAAATTGTAACCCTGGGCTCTGGCCTGCTCCAAGTTTCACATAGAACTTCTAATGAAAACAGGTAAATTGGATGAATGGCTTTAATAGATAATTAAGGTTTAATTTTACATCTCTTTCTGCAAACAACAACACTGACCATCACTACTGATGATTTGAATCAAAAGTTTTATGATACGTGACCAGAACTCTTCATGGCTTAGCCAAAATATTTTAGTATGTTTGTCAATTAAGCAGAAAATCCATGAGACACTTTTTATTTTATCTGAACATTTGTATCCACATCACATTATAGCTTTGTTTCATAAAGAAAAAATATGCTCACCACCTGCTCAAGCGGTGTACAACCTGGCTTCTCAATGCTGTTACTAAATAATGAACTAGGACTGATGTGCACTTCCAGAGCCTCACTGGGGGAATGTGGTACCTTCAGTCATAAATCTACGTTTTATCCCCAATACAGATTATGCTAGATGTTTGCTCCCAGTAACAATCAACACTTGGTTTACCATCTTTGCTTATCCACTCATAACAAATGGTGATGATGTTGAGGTAGATCCAGCCTTAATTCGAACCTAGGACACACAAAGCACACGTCTTTCTAAATGTTTTATGAGAGGACAATTTGTAGACTAAAGGGTCTATTAGGAAAGTGGCTTGGCAGCTGAAGCTTTGCGACCTGGGGTTTGCAAATGGGATATAAAACTTATAGTGTCCTGAGGCTGCCTCAAGGAAGAGGAGAGGGTTCAGATGCCTGTCAACAAAAGGAAATAGGCTGAGCTGTGGGATGGGCGGAAGGACATATTTTAATCTACAGTGTACTGTTCCATTAAGGAAAGGAATCTAGAATGAACTCAATGTAATTCCTGTTTGTTACGAGATGGCTGGGTATTTATGGGGTACATTATGGGGGCTCAGCAGAGCCAGGGAAGTAAAAAACAAAAAGCAGGAAGTGGAGTGAGGGCAGGCCCACAGGAAACCCATCCATGGTTTTTAACTGATGTTTATGAGAGTTAGGTTCCTTTCCTTTCACAGAGGCTGTGGGGAAGGGCTCTGTCTTCAGATGAGAGTTGCCACAACAGTAACTTCTTTTTTTTTTTTTTTTTATAAGTACTTTATTTTTTTTTCAAGTTACATCTCAGTCGCAAACCCTTCCCTATTCCCCCTTCCTGTCCTACCTTTCCACCCTCTTCCCCCCCCAACAGCTTCTCTTTTCATTCCAACAAATGGTTCTTTCTCTTATAACAGTAAATTCTATACAAAACAGCAGAAGTAAATATGCCACATTTACACGGAAAAGGGTGGTGAGGGTTCACACCCTTAATCCCATCATTCAAGAAGAGTACACCCTTAACCCCAACACACTAGAGACAGAAACAGGCAGATCTCAGAGCTCAAGGTCAGCCTGATACAAAACAAACTCTAAATAAAGAAAAACTTCGATCCAGGAGTGGTGGAACACATCTTTAATCCCCTCAGATGGGAACCACAGGTCTCGGATCCCAATAATTAGAATGCAGAGACACACACATAGGATTTGGAAGGACCTAAGTTTAAAAGCTACTTACAAAAGGCCCACACAACACAAACAAATTGTCCTTCGAGACCTCAAAATATATACACTAAAGCTGGTTTAGCTCCAAAATAACAAAATAATTTCTTCTTTAAACCAGATTGAAAGATAACACAAATTGTCAAAAACCAAATTTGCTTCAGGAGAAATATTACCTACCCCCCCCCAAAAAAAAGAGGGCGATTGTCCCTGAGTGAGGAATAGGGCAGGCCTCTGTTCTTATCTTTCCAGGAGAATCAAAGCATCCATTCAAGGAACCCAGGGACAACTGGACAACGGAAACCTCAGCAGAAATCAGAATCAGACACCAAAAGAAGACGAGTGACCCAGATGATTCAGCCTGACAGACTCCCTCAATAGATGTCTCCATCAAAAGCCTACAACCACAACAACTCAATATCGCTAAGACCGTTCAGCTCTACACAATGCCCCAGCCAGAACCTCAGTAAAGCCTGGAAGTTCAGTTTCTGCCTACAAACTCCTTAGGACATCTAAACAGCTGAGAACAGAGGACTGAACATAAAAGGATTGTATTAACATTTTTAACCATTTTTCCATTTTGGTTTGGGCCCCAAACAGGTTTACTATGACCCAAATCAGCAGGAAGTCATTTTAAGAGAGCGATGTCCCATACCCAGAGGGTGGGGAACAGTAACTCTTTTAGCTGCTGTGAGCTTTCCCAGGTGAGCACTCAAGGTCATCCTACGATTTGTCCTTGAGATGTTAGCAAGTGTTTGTGTTTGCTAAACTCTGTACAGGCTGGAAGGCGGTGGGCAGGAATATGATTGGAATTTGGTCAAGGAGAGATCTTGGTGTTAGATTCTGTCAGTTGTAACTGGGTGGAGACTAAGCCAGGGATCTGCCGTCAGAAACAGGAAATAGATCTATGGCTCCGAGACACATCCCTCTGGCCTCTCCTCTTCTCTCCAGCACAGCTGTGCATCTCCATGAGCCTCAGTTTATCTTCCTTATTTTAGTCCCTGGTTACACCAGATGAGAAAAGCAGAAAGGGGGGAATGATGTAACTTAGGGTAAATTCTTTGTTCTTTCCTACCTGAAAGCCCAAAATAGAAATGGGATTTATATCTCAAATGAGGATGTTTTGATTTAGATTAAACTGCATCTGAATGAGTAATTCTACTTCTCTGGTGACATTTTAGAGGAATATCCCGTATACTTTCTTCCACCCATATTCATGCAGTGGGCTGCTATGCCTTTTCAATGACCTCATCACAGGTACACTCTGTCCTGGCCACCTCCTGCCTCCTTCTCCGAATCCCACTCCCATCCCCAATGCTGTGGATGGTTATTTGGTTCTCCTGGGCCCTCGATGTGTTTTTAATTTTTTTAATCGTATCTTTATTAAAACAAAAGACATCTTATGTATCACATGATTACTATAGAAACTAGTACTCTGTCCTGCATATAGTGGGTATCTCATTTCTTTTTTGTTTTTGTTTTTTTCCAAAACTAGTTACAAAGAGCTGAAATGTCTTTTTGTTTAAGAAATGTTTATACCCTGGATATTATTCCTCAGGAATGAAATTACTCATTATAAGCAGAAATTTTAACAAAATTATCTTAATTTAAAAGTGAAAAATTTGAGAACAACAACAAAAAAGTAAACCCTGGACAATAAATTGCAAATGGTTATATTTAGTGAGTGAAGGTTTCCCTTTCCATTCTAATGTCCTTGTTTCATAAGAGAGGATGTTGTGAGGCCGAGACCAGTTGACTGTTTCTGCTAGCTGAACATGAATAACTGAAAGTTATGTCACCGTTCTCTTGAATTCATCTGTCTAATTATTTCTCCCAGAAAAACCTCTAAAATGTAGACTTTCAGTATGATCCATGGACTGCTTCTGCTGCAAAAATACTGATCAGGGTTCTGTTCTCAGAACCCACTTGGCAGCTGACAACCATCTGTAACTACAGTTCCAGGGGATCCAACAATCTCTTCCGGCCTCTTCCACACATGTGGCACTCAGAGATACATGCTGCCAAACGCCCATACACAAAATAAAAATAAAGTCTTAAAAAATATGAGAACCATTACTGTATGAATATGCACCTCCAGTTACTGTGTAATACTGTATTAGGTTATAAAAGGATTATTATCAGCTTTTATCTCTGGTATGTCTTCAAATTAGAATAATTTGAGATATAATTTTGACATAAGTAAAAATAGATTTTAATTTTTTCGAAGTCCATTTACCAAAAGCTGAAATTGACTTCCCTCCATGATGGTGATACTTTAATGGAAAACAGGTTAGCAGATGTGTTCTGCATGCTCAGCATATGTGGACAGCGAGCGTGCTTTTCCAGTGTGCTTTGAGGCTGTGGTACCAGACTTCAGAGGACAATGCATACTTCATCGCCATCACCCTTTCCACTGAGCAGTGTCTCTGGAGCTTTTCCTTGGGCTCAGGGCTGTCTTGGCTGCTTCAGAATTTTGGTGAGCAGATTGAGTGATAATTTTAGGCTTCTAAAATCAGTCTGTGTCCCCTCAGTCACATGATGTCATGAGCAGCTGGTGTTGCCTTGGCAACTTTACAGAAAAAAAGTGCTGCTTTTGGTAAAACTTTTGAGTCATGTGATCTAGCTCTGTAACTGGGGGAGGCGACATAAAATTATTACTTACATACTTCTCCACCAAAACAAACCCAGATCTGCAGAAGACAGAAACAAACCGGAACTCCAAGTGCTATGTGAATTAATTACCAGCCTGCCATCTTCTGAAAGCTAAGTTTGTTTAACTTTGTAATTTCAACATGTCCCACTGTCTGAGATACCCTCAGACTTGTTTATTTCCCCCAGGCGTCTCATGATCTGGGAGAATGTTTCTGTATCTGAGAAGTCAGCAAGGCTTGGAACAGAGTGAGAAATCAAGCCTTCCACCCAGTTCTCTCTGGTGCTCTGTGGGTCCTGACTGCAGATCTGACTATTCCTCCCTGTTTGTTGTATAATTTGAGACGTCTGACCTATCTTCTGGTTAGATAAGAATCCTACCATGAGGTACTCATGGTGCAATTTAACAAGGATCTAAAACATTTGTGAAGTTCAAGTAGCCATGGCATTCATTCAGATGGCCGCTTTACACAGCAATCTGAAATGACAAATATATGTTGTGTTTCTGTTTGTTTGTGCTTAAAGGTAACTTTGAAAAGAATATTTGAAATGGAAAAAAATCAAAGCAAATAAACAGTATAATCCTATTTAGAAATCATCATTGACTATTTTGGAAATATTTCTTCTATGTTTAGATATTTCAATGAAAAAAATTGTGACATACATATTTATACACAAGTAAATAATTACACACAGAGATTCAACACACACACACACACACACACACACACACACACACACACACACGAATCAGTTTGTATATCTTTATTTTCCTACCTTAAAAGTCAATAATTTGAGGTGGCTTAAATTAATATTTAATAATTCTTATTTTATACAATTTCCATGTTATTTGACTTTTATCAGAAGTTAACTGTTTGTTTTTTCTCTTCTTAATTTTTTTCTTTTTAAGACAGGGTAAATTTTTTTTTTATGACTGTGTATTTCTACCTGGTCTGAAACTGGGAAGGTAGACCAGGCTGGCCTCAAATTCACAGAGATCTTCCTGCCTCTGCCTCCTAAGTGCTGGGATTAAAAGTATATTTGGAGGGTGTGGAGGGAGAGGGGAGGCAGGGGCAGGAAGAGGCTGGTGGGAGGGTAAGGAGTTAAAACTGCAGTCAGGGTGTAATATATGAGAGAAGAATAAAAAACAAACAAGATATATGCCTAATAAAAAAGTTTATTTGGTTTTTCGAGTGTACAATTAGGACATAGAGTGTCAGATGTGAAAATCTGACATCAAATCTGTATTAAGAATTTAAGATTCTGGAAAAAAAGAATTTAAGATTCTGAACACACTGTCATGTTACTTTTCAGAAACAATATACCACTTACTCTTTCCCTAGCAATAGGCAAAAATGCCAATTTTAACACATATTTGTTAGCATTAAATCATACCAGTTTTAAAAAGATAATTCAATATCTCATGTCCACATCATAGTTCCTAATACCATACTTCAAGTAAAGACACCAGGGATCCCTGGAGAAAGACTAATGTTGGATCCGGGGCAGGAAACAAGTGAAAGGAGACCAATCAATCTCACAAAGTAAGAAAATTTTCAGTTCCTTCACCAAAAGGGGGTAGGTGCGTGGGGGGGTCTCACAAGGCCACTACTCAACCGACAGAGCTCTCCACAGCGAAGCTGGAACAATAAATACTAAGGAAAATTAAGCTGTCATTAGACTGTAACCAAGAGAATCAAAATGAACTGGTGAGCTCACATTGGCACAAATGATGGTTGAACAAGTAAATCAAATGGAAAAGAATAGACAAGTCTCAGACAATTCCAAGTAGTACTGGTGCATGCTTCACTTTCAAGGAGGTGGAGCACGGCTTCCCATTACTTCCTCTGAACTGTAGGGGTGACTGCCCCCCAGAAACTGTGATATGGATGGATGCAGGAGGAAAAGTGAGAAAAGAAAAGCCTGAGAAACACTGTCTTGGTGAGGTGATGAAGGCTAATGTGGACACTGCTGTGCCAGGTTGCTAGATATAAGAACCTGATAAAATGGGACAAAAATGACTATGACTTCTACTGAAAACCCTTTAGCTACAGTGCAATAATGAAACTATTAAGAAATCCAAATTAGGAGCTATTCTGCTGTTCTGCAAAAACAGTAATCGTGTGGCTTTTCTTGGAGAGATCTATTCACACCAGATAAAGAACTGGCACAGACCAGAAAGGCAACTGCTCCCAAGTGTAAGTTGGTGAGTTACTGGTTTGTTTATAAGAAAGTGGGTGAGTGGTTTACATACAGGAGTATGGGTCACTCAAAGGCAGCAAAATCATCCACAGCCCACACAGCATAGGAGAGGACTCACAGAAAAGCTGCATCTTCCGCGTTCCCTGCACAACTTGAAGGCAGTTCCACTGAAGAGCCTCTTGTCTCTCAGAAATTGCCCACAGCTAGTAGCACTTGGAAGGAGGGAGACTTGTAAATTTCATGAATTTCCTGAGCCTGTAAACCTCCATACTGCACTCAATAGGGAACACTTCCCTTTAGATGAGCGGGAAGAAACAGATGGTGATAAATCCTATAAGGACATTAGGGTTGTGGGTGTAGGTGACTGATGTTTCTCAAACTGTTAAACCCGTTCAAACCAAACCGAACAAAAACAAACACTGACCAGCTGACATCATAAATGGCTTATTTACTGTTGAGATACATTCCTTCCATCCCAAGTTTGTTGGGAGTTTTTATAATGGATAGTTTTTATATCTGGCTGACATGCCAGATGCCTACTGTGCATCTCTGGAGGGAGCCGTGTGTCTGTTATTCTTCCTTTGGTCACTTCAGCATGTTGTATTCCCTGACTCTGCCTGATGATCTGTTCTCATGCCTCAGGGATGAATCACTTCGTGATGGTGCATGATCCACTTAACTGTAATATTAAATTCTGTGTGCTAGAATTTCCTTGATGACTTTGACCTTCAGATCTGTGTTCATCAGGGATATCGTTCTGCGACTTTCTTTTACTGTCCTTACCTGACCTTGCAAAATGAGTGCTGCTGTATCCACCTTTCTTCAGCCTTGAGAAAGATTGGTGGTGGTTATTATTTAGATGCTATGTAAAATTCCTCCAGTGGTCGAGGCCAGCCTGGTCTACAAAGCGAGTCCAGGACAGCCAGAGATATTCAGAGAAACCCTGTCTTGAAAAACCAAAAAAAAAAAAAAAAAAAAAAAAAAATTCCTCCAGTGGAACCCAGGCTTCTTGTATTTCCTCATTTCCCTTTAGTCTCCTCAGGACCCTTTCCATTCATTCTAGAAAAATAATTTTAGAGCCAGCAAGGTACAGCTTGATCAGATTTTTGTTTGTTTAGAATTATGTTTATTTTCAGTTTTGTGTCTATGCGCATGGTATGTGGGTATGTGCATGTGAGTAAGGGTACTCTCAGAGGCCTTCGGATCCTCTGAAGCTGCAGTTACAGGAGGTTCTGAGTTGCTCTGTGTGGTTGCTGGGAACTGAGCTCCAGTCTTGGGTAAGAACAGTGCATGCTCTTAGTAGCTGGGGCATCTCTCCAGCCCCTTTCATCATCACCTTGATGTGTCCAAATAGTATCCCACTTCTTGGATGATGTAGAATGACTTTATAAAAATTCATGTTTCATTTATATCCCAGTGGGTCTAAAACTATCAGAATGACTACTTTTCCACTGAAACACGAGCATTCCCATGCCTTTGATTTACTATTTTCTAACAATAATGCCCTAAAAATTAGATTTATGGGCCCTACACATTGTAAATATTTTCGGTTTGTTGTTTGTTTTAAAAGTCAGTGTTCTATTGCTATGAGGAGACACAATGACCATGATACCTCTTATAAAAGAAAGCATTTAATGGGGGCTTGGTTACAATTTCAGAGGTTTAGTCCATTAAGGTCATGGCCGGAAACATGGCGGCACTCAGGCAGACATGGTGTTGGAGAGTAGCTGAGAGTTCTACATTAGGATTGGCAGGTAGCAGGAAGAGAGACACTGGGCCTGGCTTGAGCATTTTAAACCCCAGAGCCCACCCTTAGGGACACACTTTCCAACAAGGCCTTACCTTCACAAACCACAAGGATGTTTCCTTATCTATGTTCATAGCAGCCTTATTTGTAATAGCTAGTGCCATTCTCTAATGACCAAGTACTCAAATATATGAGCCTATGAGAGCCATTCCTATTCAAATCACCACAGTCCTCTTTCTCAATAAGACACAGCTTAAGATTGCCATGTTTAAAACCATCCCCAAAGTTGCAAACTCCCCACTGCTTTTCTGCCCCAAAACTGCATTAAAGTTTTACTGGCTGTTTCTAATGTGCACATACATATCTTTTTTGGATTTGATTAATTACAGTTTACATGCCTTGTTAATTCATTTTTTTGATTTTTTAAGCACTACTTGTTTCTCATTTGAGCTATTTACTTTCCCCAATTCAAAATCTAATAACTTAAAATTTAGATAATAACCTATCATCCCCAAACAATGGCAAGACTAATTTTTTGATATATTTTGAACTTTGCTTTCTTATTAAAAAGAATGTATTTTTAAATGTATTTGAAATACATATTTAAATCTTTATTTCTATTAAACATATTTAAAATTTAAGCTTTTACCTTGCCATTTGCCAATTATGAGGCTTGGAGAGGAAGAATCATATTACTTGATTTCAGAAATAGAAACTGAAACCTTTTAACTTCACCTCAATCCACTCCAACTTAATCCTTAGTCCTTACCTGAAATGTCTGGATTGCCATTCTATGTACTGTTTCCTCTACAGGAACAGCATTGTCTTTGGCCTTCCACTTGGTGACTGGATTTATGAGCATTCAGCCTTATTTCAGCTCCTCTGGCTTCAGGGTTCACTGCTGTTTCATTCACCTTGGGATCTTCCCATGCTTAGCTGCTCATTCTGAGGCAGAAAATACCTGTAAGGTTGTGTCAGCGAGGTGTGCTGCTCAGTCTTTAAATGTCTCCAATGGCTTTCTACTGCTTTGAAATTTGACAACATAATTCTTGGTTGACATCATTTTGCAGTTATGAATCCACAGTCTTGACACAAGATGGAGAGAAGAATCCTCTCCCACCCCTGCCTCCCTTCCTTTCCCTTCTCCTCTACCCCTGCCTCTATTGTTTTAATTCCATGCATTTCTTTTGCTGTTGTTTTCCTGAGGCAAGGTGTTGTTTAAAACTCCAATGTGACTACAAGCTGTTAAATGGTCTTGTTAAATGGGTTTTGGAGGTTAGACCCAGGGACTTCTCTTTTTTGCTTTTCTGTATCCTCCTTTCTCTCCTATATAGGAGTGAACAGACTTGAGAAAAATGGGACATAGACATAGTATAGGAAAGATCAAGAAAAAAGGACAGATTATTGAATATAGCCTTATACCTTTGTATACTGATACAAAATTAATATTATATTTGGCTAAATTGGTATTGATCATTGTATATTAATGCAAAATTAAGATTGTATAGGGCTACATCGGTATTGATCTTTGTATATTGATACAAAATTAAGATTATATTTGGCCACAATGGTATTGACCCTTGTATATTAATGTAAAATTAAGATTGTATTGGGCTACATCGGTATTGATCTTTGTATATTGATACAAAATTAAGATTATATTTGGCCACATTGGTATTGATCTTTGTATATTGATACAAAATTAAGGGTAACGCTTCTTAAAGGTATTGTTCGTAGTAATACTTAAAAATGAAATGTCAAGTTTTGACCTCTCGCTACCAACCGACATAAACTCTTTAGGATAATTAAGAAACGGAAACTAATAGTCATGAAAACGTGTCATTTTGTTAGTTACTATGACAGTCTATCACAGTTATTTTCTAAGCTACTCAGAAATCAAGTTGCTAAGAGACAAGCAATATTTGCTTATCTAAATATAAGAGATAGATAGGGCATCTTCAAAAACCTCAAGAGATCTGCAGAATATGGCATTCAAAGATGTTTTCTTAACTTAAGATTTTTTGATATCGAGACATGTCAGCTCCTGACAGCACCCCCTATTCTACTCCAAGTAGAAGATGAGCATCGAAGAATCTCCAGTGGGAGATGATTGAATTGGTGGTAAGCCGTTCTCTTGGCAAGAAAAACCCCTTGCTTCAACTGTAGACAGACTTCTGTCCAAAAAGGACAAAACTTGGAAGCAGATAAGTCGACAGCCTAGCTCTGCCAAGACAGGGTAGGTAATTCCTTCATAATTCCTGCTCTACAACCAATGTCTGTCAGAGAAATGGGGCCAAATGGCTGAAGATTGATGCTGTAATGTATGGAGAGAAAATGGGAACTGTCCAGGCAGCCACTGGTATGTCAATTTTTAGTTTTGGAAACTGCAGGCCCTGCACTTCCTATATAATCAGATATATTTATCCCTCTCAGGTCTCTGAGGTGGTTGAAGAGTAGATAGCTAGAGTCTCATAGTTAAATTTTGAGTTGTTTAGGAATCAAGAGGGTGTTCTGGATCTAAGAAGATATTTTTAAAATTATGAGGCAAGTTAGTATGAAAGCTGAGTTAGATATAGAACTTTAAACTCATGGAAATGGTTAGATAGTAGAATGTTAAAGTCAGGTGCCAAATACATATGGACTGGACATTGGGAATGTATGCTAAGCCATATAACTCTTATAATTGTGGCCTATTTATTTCTGTTGTTTTGTATTGTATTTATAGTTATAAGAAAAAGAACCATTTTTTGGACTGAAATGGAGAGCGGTTGGGGGGAAAAAGAAATACCTTAAACTAAAAAAAAAAAAAAAGAAGGGAAGAGGATGGGGGGTTGAGGGGGAGGAGGGTGGAAGGGTGGGACTTGAGGGGGGAGTAGGGAGGGGATTGTGATTGAGATGTAACTTGAAGAAATAAAAAATAAATTATTAAAAAAAGAATAGCAAATCTTAAAAAAAAACAAAAACAACAACAACAAAAAAAAAAAACTCCAATGTGGCCTTGGATTTACTATGTAGCCAAGACTGGACTTGAACTCTTGACCTCCCTGCCTTTACCTCCCATGTGCTGGGGTTGCAGGTATGTGCTACCACCCTGGCTTAAAAGTTTATTTGCGCTGTTTGTGGTGTGGTTTAATTTGACTTTTGTCTGAAATGTGCTAGGTAGGTTCTCTCCGACCCACTTGTATCTAGTGTCCTCTGATTAAAAAAAAAAAAAAAATCTGTCCTTAGAACCTTATCTTATTTAATGACCTATAAACCAAAGGAAGGGGGGGGGGTTTGAGACCCACTCCTGATTTCCGGAACTCCCCTTCCCCTCTGCTAAGAAGACTGTGATTTCCCACTTGATGATGTTTTGCTGAGAAATTATGGCACAATTGTGAAAGGAACCTTTCCTATCACAAGTCATTTTGGCTTTGGAGGCATTTGTCATCATTCCACAGTCATGCTGATTCTGAGTAACAGATATGAGAAACCTCACTCAGACATTATTCTGCCAGGACAACAGTTTAAAGGTGACTGAGGACTTCCCTCTTCTAACAACTCTTTTGGTGGGATATCCTGATCAATAATTATCTTGTTAGAAATTAAAAGGGAATTTAAAAATATTTATTATTAACTAATTTAAATAGTAAAGCCATTACATCAACACACATTGTATTTATATATTATTTATAATTTTTCAAAATGCAAATAAGAACAGTAACACCGTGGTGTCTTTCTGCAAATCTCTTGAAGAGGGTCAAAAACAACAGCCAAATCCCATCTCCCTTCTACCGGCCTTACTACATTGCCCTGTTTGATTGTTGTTAAAGAAGATCTGGCTTCACAGGCTATGTAATTAGCTATGAGAGGACATTTATGAAGCCTTTCCAGATACTGATAGTTTTCTTTGATATTAAATTAACCCTTGGCAGGTGGTAGGGTTTTGAAGGTGAGTTGCAGAGTGGACTGTATTTGTCCTGTGCTACATTACAACCCATCAGTCTTTTAAAAAAGGTTTATTATTTTTAAGTGTGTGTGTGTGTAAGTACAGATGCCCATGGAGGCAGAAAAGGGCATCAGAAACCCGGGAGCTGGAGTTACAGGCATTTGAAGATGTTTAATGTTGTGCAGGGAACTGAACTAGGTCCTCTTCAAGACAGCAAATACTCTTAACCACTGAGCTGTCTCTCCAGATTTGGTCAGACTTCCTTGTGTCTGGAATTGATCATCTGCAAAGCCATGCCTGGGCCATGTGATTTACTATGTGCTACAGGTATAGTACTTGTTGACATATTTTCTTATACTTTACTTTTAAAGATTGCATTAGTTGATAGTGCCATTATTTTACCAGGAAAATCTTCATGTAACAAAAACTGCGGTTATATACATTTCCAAAATTGTAATTTTCCCCTAAAAGCCCAAACTTTGTAATTGAAAACACGTGCTATCATTTGTCTTTGAAGATACATTTGTTTACTTTGAAGAAAACTGTTTGCCATGTGGTTACATCCCCCCAAAAGTAGAATTTATCAGTTTATTCATTCAGGAAAATACCTTGTTTTGTGAAAAAAGTGGCTGTGTGCCTAGAGTTTTATGTTTGTCTGTCACCCAGCTAAACAAATATTTTTTACTACACTTTCTGTCAGGTGATGGTCTGAGTCGAACTGGATGGCTCTGGCCTTGGAAGTGTCATAAAGCTTTAGTGAGGAAAATGGCTGGGGCCGCAGCCACCCCAAGGCGTGGCTGTGGGATAGAGATCCATGTGTCTGTGAGGACTCATTCGCCTCTATGGAAATCAGTGCAGGACATCAATGGGAGTCTTCACCTGCACTTTAGGCAGGCAGCTCCACAGAGCATCTTATGCTTCACAATGACAGGGGGAGTTGACATTCCCGGAGGGAATTTAGGTATTTTTAATCTATAAATCTATCTTTTCTCTTTCCTTTTAAAACTCAGATGTTATTTACCACATTATTAAGTCAATTCTTAAAATAATTACCTTTAGCACTTATTATTCCCAATGAAGATTTTTATTCTTTGTTGTATTCTTTAAAATTACATTTATTTATTTATTTATTTATTTATTTATGTATAAGAAAAAGAACCATTTTTTAGACTGAAAGGGAGAGCTGTTGGGGGGAAAAAGAAATACCTTAAACTAAAAAAAAAAAAGAAGGGAAGAGGATGGGGGGATTGAGGGGGAGGAGGGTGGAAGGGTGGGACTGGAGGGGGGAGTAGGGAGGGGATTGTGATTGAGATGTAACTTGAAGAAATAAAAAATAAATTATTAAAAAAAAATAAAATTTATTTATTTATTTATTTATTTATTTATTTATTTATTTATTTATATTCTTACTCATTTAATTTGTCAGAGTTTAGGGCACTGCACATGCCATGGCACAAATGCAGAGGTCAGAGGACAACTTTTCAGAGTAGAAGTCTTGGTCCTACAGAACCAAAGCTCCAGGATCTCTACAACACAGGGCAACAACAGGGTTTCTGAGAGAGTCCCTGTGAGGGTCCAGTATTGACAGTGTAGCAGAACCCAGAGGCCTTGAGCCAGACCAATGACTCACTGCAACAAACATTTGCCATGTCTGTGGAACATTGGTTTTGTTGTTGTGGAATTTTGTGTTTATGCATGAGGAAAAATACTGCATTTTGAAAAATTTTGCTTCTGAGGGACTGAAGAGATGGCTTAGCAGTTAAGGGCACTGACTGCTCTTGCAGAGGACCCCAGTTTTGTTCCCAATACTCATATTGAGTGGCTCATAGCTGCTCTTAGCTCCAGCTTTAGGGAGTTGTTCTCTCCAGCTTCTAAAAACATTTGTACTTGTGAGCACATACTCCCAGTCCCACATACACATAATCAAAAATAAAATAAATCTTTTAAAATTTGTCCCTGAAAGAGCCTAAAAGATCATTAAGATTAGTTTGGATAACTGAAATAACATAAATTAACTATATCATATTTTGGAAAACCTTTTTTGTGTGTGTGTGCATGTGTGCGAGTGTGTGTGTGTGTGTGTGTGTGTGTGTGTGTGTGTGTGTGTGTGCACGCGCCAGAGATGAAAACTGTCCTCAATCACTTTATCACTGAACCTAGAGTTTACTGAGTGAATAGACTGCTTGTCCATCTCTGGCTCCCAGTGCTGGCATATAGGCATAACTTTTAAACTATATTTATTAAAAATTATTAACACCCACCACCTCACCAACCCTAGGAACTTTACAAGTATACCAATTCTCAAGCGCAGGTCCTTCAGGGCAATACCACAATAGCAGTTATTCACTGGTCACTTGGCTATTGCGCTGGCCCCTGTCTCACTTCAGCTTGGACTCAAGGCCTCCCAAGTCATCCAAATCTGTCAAAGCTAAATGTCGCAGGTGCATCACCTCTGGGTATTTCAGTGTTAGCTGAACCCTCTTGGGACAGATGCTGTGCCGCTAAGCCTAGTCCTTGGAGTCTCGGCTTTGCCAAGGCCGCCTCTGTTTGTCTGGGCCTTGCTACACCCTCAGGACAGGGGCCACACTCCCACCCCTTTTCCTGTCCATTCACCTTGGCTTTTGAGCACTCGAGCCTCATGCCTTGCCCACTCACTCGGCCACTGCAGGCTCGTGGACAGATACAGCCTCAGGTTGCTCTGCTCCTGCTGTTGTGGTGCCAGCCCGCCACTGCTCTCCTCAGCATCCAGTTCTCACGAACTTTCTCTGAGCAGATCCTATGCCACGCCTCCTGCGCAAATTCGAGCTTACTTGTGGCAACGGCAGCCTTCTGCGGCCTTTTCTCAGCCTTCTTAGGCTGGCTTGTGGTAGGAGTCCCTTTCTGTGGCCTTTTCTTGGCCTCTGCCTCCTGTGTCCTCCACTGGTCCCGATTTATGTGCCAAGGCACCCGACAGCCCAATTCTTACCGAATCATGGCTGGTGGGGCCTAGTGGCTGGTTAGTGCATCTCTGCTTGAAGTCTGGCCTTTTCTGTCAGCATGGCCTCAGCGCCAGCAGTTAGCATATGTCAGATTCACACCTCCATCTCTTGTGCCCTGTTTTGGCTCTGCAGCCATAAGGTAATACTCTTTCAGTCCCTAGCGGGTGGTGGGATTTCTAGTGGTTTCTCTCAGTCCCTGGCGACATCTTTCTACAGGGAACTGTCCTCCGTGTCTCTTGGAGCAGGGGATTTGCAACTGGGCTCCACCCAAGTTCAGCTCCTCCCAAATTCAGCTGCTATCTTTCTAGCATCTTTTAAAATGCAGCAGTGTCTGGCAGCTAAGCAGTATTGAGAAGCAATGCTAAGCCAAAAGCCCTTTCCAGTTTCTTGGGCTTTCCTTCTTATGTGCTGTCACTAATTATGCATACCGAGTGCCTTCTCATTGGTCAACTTCACACTCTCCTGGATTTACACCTGTTGCCGAGGATCATGTGCACTTCCGGTGCCAGGCTGATTCAATAGAAATCCAACTTCTACCACATTGGCATTTGCAGGAACTCTGTGCTGGGTTTCCAAGCTCAGCAAGTTACCCACATAGTCATGACCTCTAGCCAACTTTATTATTGTTGATGATATCTTCAATTGCACTTGTGTATAGGATTTAATGTGATAACTTGATACCCAGATACAACGTATAATGATCAAGGGAGGGTCATGATCATTCCTGTCTCCTTCAACACTGATAATTTCCTTTTGATGAAAATTACAGCATAGTTAGACATAGATGGGCATTTAGAACCTGCAGCAATCATAAACTGAGAGCATGGTCTGTTCTAATCTCCAAGGATTTCATTCATTCATTCATTCATTCATTCTTTTTTTACAGTCATTTTCAAAAACTCAAATTGTAATTATTGCACATATACAATGCTAGGCTGACTTTCAATAGAAGTGTCATATAAAAGGTCCAACCCTGGCTCAGACTGGCATTTGATAGTCCCCACTGGAGACTTTAAAGTTTTATGATGGTTATAAGGCTGGCACTGAAGAGAAGGTTTTCAATTTAATTTCTATCATTTTGAGGATTTTACGACTAACATTCATAGCTTTATTGAGATATGGGTCACATGACATGTATGATTCAGTGATGTTCAGTAGAATCAGTGTGCAGCTGGTACTATGGTTGATTGAGAACACTTGCATTATCACAAAAGGAAACTCTGAATCTATAAGAGATGAGCCTCCATTTCCATCATACTCTACAGAACCTCCAAGAACCTCTGATATACTTTCTGATTTTGTGGACTTGCTATAAATAGATTCAGGACATTATTTTGCCTTTTGTGTTTGGCTTCTTTGAAATATTAGCATAATGTTTTTCTGACTCATTCATGTTGTCTCTTGGATCATTATTTTGCTTTTTTGCAGCTGAATACTGTTCCTTTGAAGAATTAAAACACATTTTGTTTATCAAATGGATGATGGAAATGATTCTTTCTCCTTTTTGGCTGTTAGAAATAATGCTGTGTGAATATTTATGTGTGAGGTTTCTAGTAGGACATGTTTTTATTTTTCTTGGATAGATCCTTGGCTCTCTAACATGTGAGCTTACAAATGCAAAGATAGCTCTCCTTGCATGAGGAAATGTACTATTTACCAGAAATCAAATTTGGTAACAGTTTGATCTCAGACTTTTTAGCATGTTGAACTATGAGAAAATAAAATAAAGGTCTATTCATTATAAGTTGTCCTATTTATGCTACTTTGGTACAGTAGCCTGAATAGACAAGTCAGGTATTCTAGGAGTAGAACTGCTGGATCAAATACTATCTCTATATTTAACTTTTTGAAAAAAAAATCCAGCTACTTTTCAAGTGGCTGTTCCACTTCACAGCCATGTGTGAGGGTTCCAGGTTCTCTACATCCTTCCCAACTGCTCTTAATATCTATCTTTTTAATCATGGTTGGCCTACATGTGTGTCATGGTTTCTTGTTGAGGCTTTGATTTGGATTTTCCTGGTAACTAATCTTACAGAGTGTTTTTTCATGTTGAAAAATGGCTTCTCACTTCCAAAGTAATTTATTCATTTAAAAAATTTTGGCTCACTATCAATAACAAGATGATTCCTAAAGATGCAATAGTGGCACTTAGGTCTTGGTGGTAACCAACAGATTTCTAATTGTACTTAAGGCCTAAGTAAGTGGAAAAAAAATCGTGCCTGTATTATAAATCTACCCAATTACCTGGGGCCACTACTAGTTCTAATTCCCTAAGCCAGTATATTTCCTAACTGCATTCATTCTAAATATTTATATTTATACCTACAGGGACGTGTAGCTCTCCTTATCAAAGAACTTTCTCTTTATAGTTGGTGGGAACCATTACAGGAAGTCACAACTGGCAAAAATGCAGAGAACGACTGACTAAGAAGTGCTAGGCCTCGATGGATATGTCTACAATAAAGTCCTACACCTAAGGCTCTGGGAACCTTGAGAAAGAGGAGGTGAGAAAACTGTCAAGAGTCAGAGAATCAGGAAGACTGCTGTGAGATGGTCTTCTAGATATGACAGGATAGATGCATCCATAACACACAACAATATGGCTGCATAAACAAGACCTGAACAAATCCAGCCTCAGTTGACATTTGATTGTGAATAGGGGAAGTCTCCAGAGCCCCAGCACTGAATGAATTAAGTAATTAATGACACTTGAGAAAGGGTGACTGTTGGGGTAGTGTTAAGCATTCTAAATGTTAATTGGTCCTGCTTTCTGTCTGTTTCTTACATTGACTCTGATTGGTTAAATAAAATGCCGAGGCCTGAGATTGGGCAAAGCCAGAGAAAGGTGGGACTTCCTAACAGGAAGCCTGCACTTTAGACAGAGAAGAATTCATTCCAGCCAGCAGCAGGAGCAGCAGGAAGGAGGCACACACCATGGGTTAGAAAAAGGAACCTCATTCCACATGGCCAGGAACATCGTCATATCCTGGAGAATGGCAGTCCAAGGGGACGTATGTATATATGGGGTCATATTTGGGTAATAGAATTATGAGCTAGCTTAGATGGGCTAAGATTGCACAACTCAGGCCAAGGCTTGTGAAAATCCGCTTGGTATCTGTGTCCTCATTTATAATGGATGGTTAAGGATTAGCCGCCAAACCAATTAACAATAACATAAATACTGGGTAAATACTTTAGTTAGCCATATATGTTTTACAGGTGACTCAGGTTTTCCCAGAGATGGGCCTCTAGTTGGTTATTCAACCCCAAGTGTTCAGCCCTAAAAGCATATATATATATATATACAAGCAACACTAAATGTCTCAGGGGATTGTATTTATATATTTATTTATTCACTCATTTTTGTGACAATAATAGCTAAAGAAAAAGAAGAGATGAATTTGAGAGGGAGTAGGGTATATGTGATGCAATATTTTAATTCAAAATAAAATTGTAGCTGCACTATCAATATTGGATCCTCACTGGGACTTCTCTTGGATATTCTGTTTATTGCCCTGTGTCATGGAGATCCCACAGCTTTGGATCATCAGGACAGGCCCTTTCATGCACTCCAGCAGATTATAGATGGGGTAGATGTTGGGGTGGGCCAACTCAAAGCCCTAGATCTGGGTCTGGGTGGTAGTTAAGGTGGTCAGCCTGCAAACTCTCCTGCATTCACACTATAAGGACAAGCTCTCCAGTGGAGCCACAACTAGCTCAACCAAAGGCACAGCTGACACGGGGCTTTGCCATGCCATCATTTTATCACAGCAACAGGTAAGGAAACCAAGACTCTACTCCAGAGTTACTTGGAAATGCTATAAACTACTTCTGACTAAGTGAGTCTCTGCCCTCACCTAGCTGCATTATGCTGTGCTCAGCTACATGTACTGAGAAAGCCTCACTGAAAATCAGTCTGAGATTTTGGAATATAAACCTGAAACAAATATTTGTTTTCTCATTAGATAGCCCAAAATGAATTTCAAGCGTGTCATCAGCTTTATCTTATATATTTTATCTTTCCCACTACTTTCTTTGAAATTGATTGAAAATAGGCCCAGTTTGGTACTAAAGGTAGACGTAGATAGATGTGATTTTTTGAGGTTATATATATTGAGACTGGGAATACTGGTACATCCAGAGAACACAGAAGTGAAAATGGTTGAGAAGAGCATATGATGGACAGAGAAGATGACTGCGGGGACCAGTTTCAGAGGTGAGCATTTCAGGATTTGATCAGTTAGTGCCTGATCCATGCTGAAGACAAGGTATGTGAAACCTAGTATTGTTTGCTGAGTTAATAGTTGAACATTGCCAGAGAGTAGAACAAGTTGTCCGGGATGATAACTTGACACACAAAATACTGTTGTGAAAATCAAAAGTTCAATCTTTATTTATAAAAATCCAGAATCAAAAGAAAATTTCAATTCATAGTTCCATCAAATCATAAAGGTGACCCCATTACATCCTAGAGTATTAAAGCTAATTGTTCTGGACACCAATTTGAAAATAAAGTGTATATCTTAGAAGATTGACTCTCAAAATGCATGGTGTGTGTGTGTGTGTGTGTGTGTGTGTGTGTGTGTGTGTGTGTGTGTGTGTGTATGTTGCATAGTCCTCCTAGCTGATGTATATGAACTGGTTCCTCAATCTGGAAACTTGTCAGAGCTTTAAACAAAATCTGGTTCCCACCTGCATTTTTGCTTTCTTCTTGGATAAAATCCCTTGTTTGCTTTTTGGATACAAACATTTTAAAACAGGTTAAAAAAAGCATTTTTTTAAAAACAAGCCCACTTGTAAAAGAGGAATGCATTTCTTTAAAGTCCTACCTTTACCTCTTCAACCCTGGTTCATCTACCCTATCACAAAGAAACAGTTGGTGCTGCCCTATCCCCTCCCAAATGAAACATTCCCTCCTGGAGGGAGGAAGAAGGCAGGAGGCTCATGAGATACAGGAAGTAAATGAAACTTACAAGCCTGAAGAAGGTCCTGAAACTTACATGATTCACAAGGAAGCTAAACAAAGTTTTAGGAGCAACAACTTGCAGGGGAGGCTGTCTGATTAACTGGGCAGTCTTAGAGTTGTGCAGAGAACTCCAGGGATGCTCTTTCTCAGAGTCATCACTCATGCTAGGGTGAGCTTTCCAGTGACATAGCCATGGTTGAGTCACCCACATTCCTTTAAGTAACCCCAGTATACTCACTGGTTCACTAAATTAGACTTGGGTGAGTCCTTTTTCTGGTTTGTCATCAGGGCTCTATCTAGGGTGAATAGACATTTATTCAAATCTCCCCAGGAAAACCATAAAACACACTAAGTATACCATTCATGAGTATTTCTTTCCTCCTGTACTTAATATGGCAACTATTGCCCAACACCCTCCCTTAGAAGTCTTGGTTGAGGCTGTTTATGGAACTCACACATGTGTATTTCAGCATGGATGTGAAACCTATGGACCTTTCTTCCCATCACTGGTGGAAATTCACATGTATAATATATACTTCCTCTCTTAACTGGGGCATTTCGTCATCAGGCATTCATAACTTCATCTTTATTCATCTCAGTTAGCTTCTGTTGTCCTGCTGTTGTCTTTATTAGCAGCAAAGTGGATTTACATTTAGAGAGGAAATGAACTCACGTTTTCTGGCAGAGTAGGGTGTCCCTCCAGCGTACTCACTGTACTTATCTGACCTCAGAGACTCAACACTCATCTGAAGCTTGCTTTATCTCCACCTCAGAGGTAATTTCTGGAAAGTATACAGATAGCTTTCATTTGTGGTATTTATAGTTTATTAACTTTTAGGAAAAGAAATGTTTTGAAGATTGACATTTAGATAATCGGCAGCTATCATGAGCTTGTGTGAGTAAAAGAATTTTCTCAGCTGCATTTCTAATGAATAGAAATTAATCATTCTAACAATGATGTAAGGATTTTTTTAATAGAGCAGGAAAAAAGTGACCACAGATTAATAAAAGGAGTGGGCCACATAAATTGCTATTTTGAAATGCAGCATAACACTTGTTTGTTGATGAAACCAAATAAAATTGAAAAGCCAAGCATATTAAAAGCCATTCCTTATGCAAGTTTTCCAGCCTTAAAACTCCCCCTTCTATCTCTGTGAGAAGGTTATTCAAATATTATACTTGAAATATTAATAAGAAAACCTGAATTCTGGGAGATGAAGGCAGCATTGTGTTTTCAGCTTCAAAAAGGAACCATTCAGAGAAACCTAGAAAACTCAATTTCTCTTGGGCCTGGTGGCTAATGTGTGGAGATAGGCATATGTGGGAAAAACAGGTCTGTGTTCCTTGCTCTGCCTCCTCCTGTGGCTTAAACTGCTTCCCTCTCCACCTTTAGTCATTGTTCTCATGAGTCTCTGGCAGCCAGCCTCCTTCTGGCAAGTTACATGTTGCACTTCTGGCACTTTCAAGGGACTTCCAGTCAGAAAAGGAGACAGAAATCAACCAAATAGTGAAAGTATAAGATTATTAAATGAGGCTAGCAAATGAAAAAAGGAATGGATAATTTTGGAGAAGGGGTTCTCTCTTAAAAAAATGAATTTGATCTGAGTTCAGAAGAAAGAATAGGTGTTAAGTTGGTGAGATTAGGGATGTTACTTTTCTTGTTGCTACAACAAAATACCCAACAGAAGCAACTTGAAGGGTTTATTTATGCTCATAATTTTAATATAAAGAGTACAATGGCACAGAAGTCACAGCAGCAGCATCTTGAGGCTACTGGCCACATGGTGTCTGCAGTGAGGGGTCAGGAGGTCAATGCTGGCACTCAACTTGCTTCCACATCATCATTCTGTGCAGGACCCCAGCCTGTGGAATGGTGTGTGCCCACATCTACAGTAAACTCTTCTCACCTAATCTAGACAGTTTCTTACAGGCATGGCCAGAGGTTCATTTCCAAGGTGATCTTAAATCCTGTCACTGTGACAATCAATATAAGTCATCACACTTGGTGATGAGCTAGCTAGACATTATTGAAGGGAGGTAGCAGTGTGTGCCTGGTTTCTGGACGTGACAAATACCCAAGAGAAACAGTTCAAAAGGAGAAAAGGTTTATTTTGGCTCATGGTTTCAGAGGTATCTGCTCACAGCAGGATCCATTGCTTTGGGCTCAATGTAAGGTATATAATTGCAACTGGAGCATTTAACAGAAACTGCTTGCCTTAAGGTGCCCAGGAAGCAGAGAAACAGAAGGGACAAACGACAAAGTTCTCAAGTAATCCATTTCCCCTAACAAGCTCCCATAGTTCCCTATCATGTCCACAAATGCCACCACCAGCTGAGGACCAGGCCTTCAACACATGAGTCCGTGGATGCTATGATGTATTCAAATTGCCCAAGGGAAATAAAGGAACTTCTCAGTTCCTTATTTAGAGTTCAGACAATAGAGTTCCAGCCTTTAGAATTCTTGGGCAGAGCAGTAGATTTACAGAAGGTGTTTCTCTTGTGTATAGCTTGGGATATGATGAGCAAGAAGTACATATTTGTCGCAATTACTTTTATATTTACGGAGCCAACAATGATTGGCAGAGAGTGCAATCAGGTGATCACATTTAGTATTAGACACCTTGGATTCCAATTCTCTTTCAACTTTACAAACGAAGACTTAATGTGTATAATTAGGGCACTGTTGAGCTCCAAAAAATTATTCTGGCACTGTGGATAGTTATGAAGCTATGAGCACTGAGACTGTCCAAGGAAGGCACATGGGTTGATAACATGACAGTATGGAATGGAGTCACCATGTAAAACAGAGTGGGTGTGCAGAGGGAGTCAGGTAGGAGGTCCTCCGTGAGGACTGGCATAAGGATATCATGGAGGATGACACCAGAGAAGCCAAGCAGAGGGAGTGAAGCACACTGGAAGCTGTCGAGATACTATGCTCAAGGGCTGTTAGCTCCATGGTGGTTATTGACAGCAGCATTGGAATGAGATGCTTATGAGCTGCTCTGGGGAATTTGAGAGTGCTGAGGTGAGAAATCGTGATAATGTTTGCTGAGATGAGAGGAGAGAAAACTCACTCAGGCCTTCTTCCTAAGTGACAGAACACAGGGTTCCTAGGTCTGTTCGTTCCTCCCAGCTGGAGAAGCTGATAAAGAGTCATCTTGCTTGGGCCTCAGCATAGTAAATTTACAACAGTAGTAACCAAAGAAAACCAATTGGTTCTGGGCCCACATGGGTTTGCTGGAACTGCACCACGTCCTGACAGATGTAGGGTCTCTTGGAGCTTCTTGCATGCACACCCTGTCTTCTGGGCTATTGCTGACAGTAGTCATTGGGATCTAGGTTTTTAAAAAGGTACGTTTTTCTTATGGAAACATGGCTCAAAAACTATTGTCGAAATGGTACTGGCCTGGAACTATGGAGTCCAAGGTTTGAGAGTCTATAAAATCCAGGACCTTTTATATCTACAGCCCAACTATGACCCAGCCCCATGAGGCCCCCTTTGCATAGTATCAGTGAAAGAATTAAAAGTCTTTCACAATAACACAAGTAAAAACAGCCTTTTTTTTTTTTTTTTTACTCATCTCTTGAAAACTAGGTGAGGGGAGATTAGGATGTTGGGTGGGGGATACTTTTTAACACACCCAAAGCTTTCTAACCCTTTTTGTGCATCTATGTTGAAGCAGCCTCCACACAAACTGCATCTGTTCCCATAGAACATGGGTCAGTGCAAAATTTCCTGAATTCTATCTCTTCTCTTGTCCCATGTTGAATGGATATATACTTTGTTTGTTTGAGTCAGAGTTTCTCTGTGCAATAGAGCCCTGACTGTCCTGGACTTGCTTTGTAGACCAGGCTGGCCTTGAACTCACAGAGTTCTGCCTACCTCCCCCCTCCTTCCAGAGCTGGGACTAAAGGAAGAGTTATTTCTCATGATCCTTCAGCTACCCAACTCACCCTTGAGCTTAGCTCCCCTTTGAGCTGTTTTTCTCTTGATAATCCACTCTTCTCTCTCAGTTCCCCAGGTTCAAATAAAAGGAATATTCACCACTATATTACTCCCAAGAACATGTGTGGTTTGGATGAGAATGGCCTCCATAGACTCATATATTTAAATATTTGGTTCCCAGTTGGTGGACTGTTTAGAATGAAGTATGAGGTGTGGCCTTGTTGAAGGAGGTATGTCACTGGGGTTGGGCTTTGACATTTCAAAAGTCCATGCTGGGTCCTCTCTCACTCAGTCTCCTGAATGAGGATCAGAACTTAAGTTCTCAGATACTGCTCCAGTGCCGATCTTCCTGCCATGTTGATTATGGACTAATCACTTGAAACTGTACGCAAGCCCTCAGTTAAATGCTTTCTTCCACAAGTTGTCTTGGCCATAGTGTCTTTTCACAGCAATATAACAGTAACTAAGACAACATGAAAAGTAGGTGTCTATGTACAGGGACCTTCAATGTATTATCTTAGGCCAGAACTCCTGCACTACCCACAGCAACCTCAGGAATATTCATGATAACATCTCACTTAAGGGAAGGAATTTTGGGAGTGAAGGAGAAACAAAAGGACAATCCTGTGACATATCTGGCATGACCTTGCTGCCATGCACTGATGTATCTCAATGGAGAAAGAGATGTGGAGGCTATGCTCCACCTTGTCTTCTAGGTAGCCTAGCCAGCCCTAAGTCATCCCTTCTGGTTCAGGTCAGACTCTGTGGATCCATATCTGGATAGAAACCCTTCAATGGGGCACAGCTTTCCTCTCTCCTGACTAAGCAAGTACACATTGTCAGTCCTTTGAAGATTAGGTCTTAGATCATATCTAGTTTATCACAATTGGGCCAAGCACATGCATACCAGCACTGTCCTAAGCACCCCAACTTAGGTGTAGTATGTAATTCATCTGAACAGACTCTAAGTATGTTAGTTACCTTTCTGTTGCTATGACAGAATACCCTGACAAAAAGCCTTTCTCTCTTTGGAGAGTTCCAGAGGCTTCTATCATGGAAGGGAAGGCATGGAGGCAGGAGTGTGAGTTCTGACTGCTGGTTAGGAAACAGAGATCATTGTGGTGGTTTGAATCAAATTGGCCCCATAGGCCCATAGGGAGTGGGACTATTAGTAGGTGTGGATTTGTTGGAGTAGATGTGGCTTTGTTGGAGGAAGTGTGTTACTGGGGCTGAACTTTGAAGTTCCAATGCTCAAACCAGGCCCAATGTCACTCTCTCTTCTCCAGCACCATGTTTGCCTGGACACTGCCATGCTTCCTGCCCTGATGACAATAGACTAAACCTCTGCACTGTGAGCCAGCTCCAATTAAATGCTTTTCTTCATAAGAGTTCCTGTGGTCATGGTGTTTCTTCACAGCTATAGAAACTATAACTAAGACAATCATATTTTACTTCCATACCAGAAAGAGAGATGAGGCAGAATTGGGATGCAGGCTATAAATTCTCAAATCCAGAAATTGGGGGGAGTGGGCATACTTCTTCCAGCAAAGCTCCAGCTCCTAAAGGTTTCATAACTTTCTTAAACTGTGCCACTAACTTGGGATCAAGTGTTCAAGTACATGAAGCTATAAGGAATATTCTCATTCAAATAAGGTAGTTATTCTAATTAACTAAGTTGCATTGGTGGATTAATGGAAAGGTAGAGACAGCAGGTGGTTGACTGCATATCTCTCAGCTAGTAAAGAATGGAGCCAGCATTTGGACTCAGACCTTCTCTCTGCAACATATATGGTGCTTAATTCCAACTTCCATCACCCTTTGAACAGAAGTCTTTCTTGTTTGACACAATAAGGTGCTGAACAGCCACAATGAAGGAAACACAAAAGGGCACAACAGGTCTCTTTGGGAGTGGGTGTCTCCACTGATGAATATTTTCATTGTTCAGTGGCAACTACACGTGTAGAACAACTCAGGCCCATATGAGCTCATTGGCATGTTGGAGGTCATGGGAATAGCTGGCTATTACCTGGGATGAAAAGCCAGCTTCTTGAACTAGTACAGTAACACTCCTGCTCCTTCTAGAATGCCTAGTAAGCCATTCAGCAAAAATGCCACAGCATTTCTAAGCTTGTTTCTCAAGTTGTAGCAACAAATTGCAGCAGGCCCCACAGCGCCTGTAATTACTGTGGCCACTGACTGTAAACACGCAGGTCTGCTTTTGGCGGTGCAAAGAGACAGCAGTGTGCAGGCACACTCGGATCCCTTTGAATATGCAAAGCCTTTTTCTGGGACTTAATGCTGCCCAAATGTCAGAAGAGTTAATGGCAGATGTGGTTGTGGAAACGTTCTGTATTTTTAGACAACCTTTAATTAAAACACTTTGTATGTCTCGGGACCAAATCATATGCTGCCACTTGAAGGCTGTCAGAAGGGGAGAAAGTATACAAAGCTTCTAAAAGCAGCTTTGCTTATTTTTATCTGAGATGGAGTGGGGGAGCCATTGCAGGGACAAAGCTATCTCTTGCTTCAAAATTACATGACTTGAATACACAGAGGAAAATATGTAAATCATTTAACACTTCCTCTCTAGTGTCTCCAGTCAGGGCAGCTTGGGAGGTCAGACTGAGGTCAGTGAGCTCAGCCTGGATCCCTTCAAAGGCTCCTGATCTGTGAGACCTTTCTAATAAGTTGATGAAATTGCTCACTGGCTCTGGATATGCAAACATGATTTGCAAAGCTGCACAAATGTGGAGTCATAGATTGCCAGGACTGGAAGTGATATCAGTATATCTGAGAGATGTGACTGTTTGAAAGCAACAGTGTTAGAATAATAACAATAAAAAACACAGTATTTCTATTGCCAAGTAATGTACTCCACAAAATTCCTTGCTACAATTCCATACTTGATTCCCCCCTCCATCCATTCTGTGGTGCTTTTAAGATATGTTCAGTGTCTTTGATAGGTCCTCCTGTTAAGAGGTGAAGTCTTTCGGTCCCCAAGAATGTGGGCTAGACTTAGTGACTCATTTCTAATGACTAGGGTGATGGTGTGCTGTTTGAGAGACTAGGTCTATGAGGAATTCCTTGTTTTCTTACCTTTTCTCTTCAATCACTCTGGGAGAAGTCAGCTGTCAGGCCATGAGGACTCCCAAGGAGCCATGGTGAGGGGCCTTTGTGGCATAGAGCCTTCAGGCTTCTGGTTAACACAGTGAAGGGTGGAGGCTCCCCACTAGCCACACTTGAGTGAGATGCAGAACCTAATCCAGCCTTGGATAACTGAAGTCCCCACTGGCATATTGGTAGCAAACTCATGAGATGCATAAGCCAGAGCCACCTGACATTAGCACTTTAGAGTTCTTGACTCACAGAGTCTGTGAAATCATGCACACTTGTTTTGAATCACTAGGATTTCCCAGTAATTTTTTCCACTTAGCTGTAACAGGGCACATATATCCATAGCCCCAGTCCTTTCCTAATTTTCAGGTAGTGTTTAACTCTTAGGTCCTTCCTTTATAACCATGAGGATTAGATTTCAGTCAGCTAAGGTGGGACTTAGAATCACCTAGGGGACACACTTCTGGGCGTGTCTGTAAGGGCATTTTCCAGAACTATTAACAAGAGGGGAAGACTTGACCTCAAAGTGGGAAGTGCTTCCCAGTGGGTAACCCAAAGACTCAGAAGTCTGGGGTGACAGCAGTATGGGTACACTTTGCCTTTGCCTCTGTCAGGGCTGCTATGTTCCTCTGACGATACGCTGTAGCTTTGTTAGTCTTCTGATATGTACTTAATACCAGTGACTTACTCTCCACTGATGAGAAGTATCCAGCTTCATGGGCTGAGTAGTAACCATGTTCCCTGCCTCCCCAGCATGCAGAAAGCCACTCTGTGATGACCTACCCTTTTCATGTAATCCAAGCTAATGAATCCCTCTTTGTGTGTGTGTGTATGTGTGTGTGTGTGTGTGTGTGTGTGTGTGTGTGTACTAGAACCAATATATATGTTGTTGCTTCTAGTCGTCTAGAGATCCTTCTTAATGCAATGATCATCCCATCCACACAGTTAGAGAAAAAACATCCAATGAATGGGATGGAATGACAGACTCTACTTCTTGCTGCCTTTCATGATGATACTTATTTTTAACTACAAGTTTGGAATTTTAAGCAACATCCAAGCTTCCTGCCTCTCCCTTGATGTTGTTGGTGGGTAAGAAGGATGGTGCTTGCCCAGCACACCAGAGTAGCACCAAAGACCTCAGTTTTTCTTTTCCTCTTTGGTGACTTTGTAAATTCAGATTGCTCACATTCTTGTGGTGCCATGGTGTTCATGGGCATCTTGACCCTTCTTTAACTATACCACTTCACCATTCTCCTTCTCAATTACAGAATGAGTGTGTGTTCAGTGTCTTTCCCTGCCAAGATGTGAGCAAATGTCTGTTCACCCCAGGTAGGGCACCACTGAGAGACCAAAGAGAAGATACTACCCAAGCCTACTTTAGCAAATGAATAAATCCACCAGGGTTTCTTACAGGACAATGGGTAACTCAAAGCAGCTGTATCACCAAAAAGTCTTCTATAGCTTTGTTGGGGAGTCAAGAGAGCTTCATCCTGGAGCTCCTCACCCAACTTTTAGACAGTTCCACCAAAGAGTCTCTCCCCATGAGCAATAGTTTGCTGGTTTACAATTGTGGGAAGGAGCCTTATAAATATTGTAGCTTTCTAACTTTTCTGAACCTTGTAACTTTCACTGGTCTCTTAAGTCTTTTGAGACTTTCTCCTGTCTTTAGGAGGGAAAATCTAAAGTTGGAGGGACACTTCTTTGGAGTGCCCTAGTGTAGAGAGCTGCGACGTGCCGCGCCTTAAAAATGGCGCTGGTCTCC
>CAJQZJ010013817.1:9361781-9403501 GCA_907164525.1 Lophiomys imhausi | reverse complement strand
TCTTCTTCTTCTTCTTCTTCTTCTTCTTCTTCTTCTTCTTCTTCTTCTTCTTCTTCTTCTTCTTTCTTTTCCCTTTCTCCAATATCAAAGATTCAGAAAGCTGAAGTATTCTCTAATAACATGACATTTATCCTTCAGGTTCCAGAGAAGACAAGAGTATGATGGAAATATGGTTTGTGTGATTGATGTTGTAGCAGAGTAGTGGTCCCCAAAAGTGCCTGTGTTCCAATCCTCAGAATCTGTGAGTATTCCAGGTTGAATGGTAAAGGGTAACAAGTTAATGTTACAGAGGAAGGAAAGCTGCTCATTAGCTGATGTTCAAATAGGGAGACAACTGAATTATCAGAGTCTGTGATGTCACAGAGACATGTTGAACTGGGCAGAGAAATTGGAAGAAGAATCAGAGAGATGGAATATGAAGATGGCAGATTGCTGGAACAGACAGGGGATGTTCTGGAAATTAGAAAAAGATGATGAAACATCTCTCCCTTCCCTGGTCTGGGGGTTCATGAACAACTTCATTCGTGGTAACAGGATGGTCAGGGCCCAGTGAGACCCATTTCAGAGAGATCTGGATGACAAGTTGGTTTTTTAAGCCATTGAGGTTTGTGATGAACCATTATAGGAGAGACAGGAAATCACATATAATTCTCTAAATTATATGGCTCAGCTCATTTGTAATAAAAGAAATCTGGCAGCCAGAGAAGTGGAGCACCCAGGATAGAGAGTTGGGAAGGAATAGTTGTAGCCTGGAGAAGGGCCTATGCTATTGTTTTGGCTGCGCTGCGTGGAACCTACTGTGCCTGTCAGTTGAGCCCAGCTAGGCCAGAGAAGCATTGCTCTGATCTTACTCTTGGGCCTCCTTAACAGAGAACTCATGGACAAACCCATTCTTTGGAATAACACCCCTCACTTCATTAAGAGTTAATCCCAGTATAATTGTCATCAATAAGTTTCATTTGCTGCACTGATGGGTCTGGAGTTAACAGCTAAGAACCTCACCAGGGAAGCGAGGGCAAGTCTAACCAGGTGCTGCAGGGAAATGGCTCTCTCGGGGCTCCACTTTGGCTCTTTATTTGGAATGAAGTAAAGATGAACAGCTCCAACTTGTTCATATGAGAACGTCCACGTCTCACCCATTCCCACATGCTCAAGTGCTTTGTTTCAGAGAGGCTGTTTCCTTGTCCTGAGCTTTAAAACCAGTTCCTAGTTGGTTTTTTTTTTTTTTTTTTTTTTTTTTATCTGCAGTGACTCAAATTCCTTTCCTTTGCTGAATCTTCAATGGCTGTATTTTTGTAATTGTATCTGGCTTGTTCTGAATAGATTCTCTTTAGAGTGGGTCTAAAACGTTAAGGCTCAGAGGATGCTTTTTGAAATGTTAAGGCTCCTAGGACGATTTTCTATCTTTCCTTCAGTGCCTTGCCAATTCCTCATGTTGCCCATGCCTTGTAACTGCAATTTAATTATCAATTGTATTTATTAATAGGTATAAACTATAAGACTGGGCCAGCGGAGCAGCCAGCGGCTTGGCAGAGCAGTGAGCAGCCTGGCAGAATACAGCCAAAGGGCCTGGCCCACCTCAACCAGTTGCCTGATTTTTCATGGGGAAAAAGCCCTGGCCCAAACCACCTGTAACCTAAACTCTGTTAACTAATTGAAGTTGTTTTATTAGGCTGATAGAATTGCTGGAGGCTTTGCGGGAGATTTAGCGGAGCTCAGCAAGAGGTTCATGGAGCTGGATTGCTTGGACTGAGGGCCTATAAGCCGCTGCAGTCTTTTCCCCAATAATTAAATACACAAAGACTTTTAATGTTTTAACACTTAGTCCTTAGCTGGGCAGACTCTTGATTAGCTACTCTAAATTAACCCGGATGACCTAATCCCAAACTGCCATGTGCCTGTGATTACGTTCCAGTGTTCTCAAACATGTCTATCTGCTTCTGTGTCTCCTGGCAGAAAGGGCTAATCCTCTGTGTAAAACGCAAGGTTCCTATTGTAATCTCAGGAAGTCCTGCCTTCCTATACCTTTCTGCCCAGCTAATTGGCCATCGGTGACTTTTATTAACCAATCAAGAGAATGCCTCAGAAGGGGTGGTAACCAGATCTCAGCATTGAAATCAGAAACAATGTTATTAGGCCTTCCCCAACAATTCCTTTTATATATGGACTACCTGATATCCACAGTGTCGTCCCTCCCATTTGGACCCGGCCCTCTGCTTCAGTTTTCAGCAACTGAGATGGGATTCTGAGCTTAAGAACACAAAAACACGTCCATGGCTTGGATTGGCTTTAGAGAGTCATACCACTTTGCACAAAATTCCAGGAACTGTCTACCACAGTTTAACTCACCTGGGCTTCTTCTTTGTCACCAGCAGGTCAGTAGCTACTATGAGTGCCCCACAAAAGAGCGTGCCTGTGGAGCTGGGGGATAGCTCCATTGCTAAAGTGTGTGGTGCACAAGCTTGAGAAGCTGAGTGGGTCCCTGGACAGAGATGAAAGCTGAGTATGATGGGTCCTGTGTGGATGTCGGCATGAGGAAAGCAGAGACTCAGGATCGCTGGGGCTCGCCTAGTCAAACCAGTGAGCACCAGGCCCTGGACAAAAAATTACGTCTCAAAAAAAAAACAAAGGTGGATGTTTTCTCAGGAGGACGTTTCCTCATCTATGTTCACAGCAGTCTTATTTGTAATAGCTAGAAATTGGAAGCCTCACAGATGTCCCTCAACTGAGGAATGGATTAAAAAAAAAACTGTGGGACATCTACACAATGGAGTACTACTCAGCCATCAGAAACAATGAAATTATGCAATTTTCAGTCAAATGGATGGAACTAGAGAAGCTCATCCTGAGTGAGCTAACCCAGACTCAGAAGGATACACATGGCATCTATTCACTTATAATCAGATTTTAGCTATATAGTACAAGATAACTATACTACAACCAATGCACCAAAGGGAACATGAACATAGACTTTGTTTCCTGTCAGTGAGACACTTTGCCCTAGTGGAGCTGCCTTGTAGGCCCCCAGTGTATGAGGAGGCTCTTGACCCTCATATGACTGCTGAACTGGGGTGGGGGACTGATATGTAGGGACACTCCACTCCAGAGGAGTGGGATGGAAGGGAGAGGGGGTAGAGGGTGGAAGGGCGGGACTGGGAGGGGTAGTAAGAGGGCACTGTGATGGAGATGTAACCTGAAGTAATAAATAAACATAAAAAAAGAAAAAAAAAGAATAATCTAAAGTTGACCTCTGGCTTCCATGTGTACACATATATGTGCATGTGCCCTGTTTACACATGTGAGTCTTCATACACATGCACATGTGTACACACACACACACATACACACACACACACACACACACGACTTCCTTAAACTTTTCTCTAAAACATTTCTGAAGCCCTTTGCAGTCTTCCTTTTTCCACTTTATTATATTTTTTATTAATTAGAACAATGTTTAAGTTTAAATATACTTCCATCATACTCTTTCCCTCTCCCAAGTCCTTCCCCATCCTCTCTCTTACCCTACCCACCCAACTTTAAGTTCCATCTCAAAAAAACTAACAAAAAATACCCTTCAAAACCCCAACAAACTGTAGTCAAACAAAAGCATGCCTACAAAAACCTGTGCAGTCCATTATATGTTGGTCAACTACTCCTGAACATGAGGCCTGTCCTCATGTTGTGGTTGATGTACTCAGTCTCACTTCACTGGAGGAAACTGATTTTCCCTCTCCAAGCAGATGTAAGCGACAGTTCAGTTGTTAACCTTTACCCTAGTGGCTAGGTTTTCATTCATTTAATCATTCATTCATTCATTTAAAAGTAATTTTTATATGTGTTATTTTGTCTACATGTTTGTGTGTGAGAATGCTGGATACCCAGGAATTGGAGTTACAGACAGTTGTGAGCTGCCATGTGGGTGCTGGGGATTGAACTTGAGTCCTGTTGAAGAGCAGCTAGTGCTCTTAACCACTGAGCCATCTCACTAGTCCCCCATTTATTTACTTTTAAAAACCAACAAAATAAAATATACTAAGATAAAACAAAACCATCACATCGGAGTTGGACAAGACAAACTAACAGAAGGAAAAGAGCCCAAAAGAAGACACAAGAATCAGAGATCCATTTCTTCACACACTCAGGAATCCCATATAAACATGAAACTGGAAGCCATTATATATAAACACAGAGGACCTGGTGTAGACCTGTGCAGGCCCTATGCACACTCCTTCAGTCTCCACGAGTTAATATGATCTTTGCTCATGTTGATTTAGAGGTCTTTGTTTTCTTGATATCTTCCACCCACTCTGGCTCTTACATTCTTTCCACCTCTTCTATCGGGTTCTCTGAGCTCTAAGGGGAGGAATTCGATGGAGAACATCCATTTAGGGCCGAGAGTTCCAAGGTCTCTCACTTTCTATATAATGTCTGGCTGTGGGTCTCTGTACTTGTTCCCATCTATTGCAGGAGGAAGCTTCTTTGATAATGGCTGAACAAGGCCCTGATCTATGAGTATAGCAGAATGTCATTAGGAGTCATTTTTTTTCACTGTATTTTCTTTTTTTAAATCTGTGTTACTGGTTTTACTCTAGGGCCCTGGGCTACCTAGTCTTAGATTCTTGGTCATCCAGGCAGTGTCAGGTATGGGTTCCATCTCACAGTCTTCAAGGCCACTGTGTTTGGCAGCTGAGTTTACACCTCTCTATCCCTTCCCTTCCTAACAGGGACAGGAATTGAACTTTCATTATTGGGGTGGGGATCAGGTCTAGACTTTCTGGGGGTGTGGTGCTTGCTTCTGGCAGCGGTCCCTGCCACTGCATTGTTTGAACTATGATGAAAACCCTGGTGCTCCTCAATGTTTCTGCCATCACTGGATTCTAAGGAGCAACAATTTCTCCGTGGATGCTATGATGTGTCCTGCCAAAGCAGGACAGAGGTAGAACAAAATAAGTAATTTAATAATATGACAGGAGAATGAGTCTGTTATACATGTGATGCAGTGGTCTGTTATGTATTCTAAATATTAATTGCTCCCAGAGACCTGCTTATTGTCTGTTACTTTATTTGCTAACCATTGTCTCTGACTGGATTTAATAAAATGTTGAGGCCTGTGATTGGGCAGAGAGAGAAAGAGAGGTAGGCAGGGGAAAGGTTGACAAGCTCTGGAGGAGTAGAAATGATCATGAGAAGAAGAAGCCAGGAGAAGGAAGGAGGAGACACAGCAGGGTTAACTAGAAGGATCATATCTCCATGTGGCCTGTAACATCAGCACAGTGTAATAAATAACAGCCCAAGGGGATGTATGTATATATTGGGGTCCTATTTGGGGAATAGGATTACAAACTAGCTTAGTTGGGCCAAGACTGCACAATCCAGGCTAAGGCTTGTTAAGATCCATCAGGTATCTATGTGTTTATTTATAATGGCAGGTTAAGTATTAACCCCACCGGCCAATTAGCTGTAATATAAATACTGGAAATAATTTAAAAATCATTTTCTACATACATGGCTTTAATAAAAGACTTATTATTGGAATGTTCTTTTTAAACATTAATCACAAAAAAACTATGAAGAGTTTTTTTTCTATCTCTTTCCTTTATTCAGTACACAGTCGTCATGGGTTGTCAGTTTAGATGGTTTTTCTTTGTCTACTTTAAAAATATTTTTCACCATTTTATACATGTGCAAAGTGTATTATGTATTATCATCATTATATTCTTCATTCCCCTCTCTTAGCTTCTCCCATTATTACTGAATCCCTTATTCTTCCTAATGAATCTCCTTCCCATTTTCTGTTGAGAGCCCAGCCCTAAGTGGAACATCTATATTGCCACTCCCAACCCCCAAGGTTCAGGAAACACTGCAGAAGATAGGCAGAAAGGAAGAAGTGTAAGAGCCAGAGGACAGAGAGGAGCACTGTGACCCTCTGTCTTCTGGATATGGCCTGGCTGTTGTACTTACGAACTCAACAGCAGTTGTGGTTACCTGCACAAGACCACACCAAGTGGGACTCATCGACATTCCATCAAGGACGGAGAAGGCTGCAGGAGGTTCTGTCCCCCCTTCCTAAAGAACTATTGGCAATCAATGGTTGCTGGGTTAAGAGGATTCATTTTCTTCAGTAGTGTAGCCACTCCTATGTTGCTACACTCCAGTAAAGAACTCCACCCCCATGGTCATGCAAGCAGCCCTAATTAAACTCAATGAGTCACCAAAATTAATAAACAAGGATATGTGTAATGTTCTAAAGGTCAGATGTACTTCTTTTAATAAGTTTCATTTTGGTCCCAATCCTTCTCTCCCTGGGTGTGCAGGTACGTTTAGAGAAAGCTCCCACTGGATCTGAGAGGAGACGGGCACTTAAGATACCTTGGGGGTAAGGGTAGGTGCCCAGGATGTTTTAATCCCTCTCCCAAGTGGGTTTTCTCCTAGACTTTTCTCTCCTCCCTCTTTTTCCCAGCACCAGAGCAATGGTGGCTCTGATGTGCAGCCTGGGAGTTCAATGACTTCTTGTCCCCTCTTTCTTGAAGGTGATAATGTTCCATGAAGGGCTATGACAGACTCTTAACTTTGGAGTGACCTCTGGCTTTCAGTTTTGTTCTTTGGTCCTGGGCCCACTAGTTGTCTGGTACTCTGCAAAGGCAGATAGGTAGCAATACGTGCATGCATTGGTACCATCTTGGCTTTGGCTGGTTGCTCTTTGGGTTAAGAGTGCCCTAAGGTAAGTGAAGACATGGGAAGATGATGTCAGTTAGAAGGGAGGGAAGTCCTTTTCTTAATACCTGTGAATTTGAACTCATTTGAAAATACACTCTTTGCAGATGATGAAACTAAAATGAAGTAATTTGGGTGGGGCCTGACACAATTTGATTGGCATCATTAAAAGTTTGGAGGAAGGATATTAAATGGAGCATGACACACACAGAGAGAAGATGTGACTTCAGAGAGAATGCTATCTCAAACCCAGGACTGTCTGAATCTGTGAGAACACAGGAGACTGCATGGAGCAGACCTTCTCACAGCTACTAGAAAGAACTATTCCTGCAGAAATCTAACTCCCAGACTTTTAGTCTCTAGAACTAAGAGGCAGTTCATTCCCCTAGTCTAAGGCACCCTGCTGCAGTCATCCTAGCAAATGAACTCAAAGGCTCAAAGGAGAGTGGAGGGATGAGTAAGAGTCCCCTACATGAACAGGAAAGATTCTTTATAAAGAAAGAGGCTTAGCCCAGAGCAGAGAGAGTGGCCAGTCATATCTGAGCCACAGTGCAGAGCAAAGGCCAGGTTGCCAGCATGTATGGTGCAGAGGTGGTGGTCAGGCTGTCACAGAAAAAGAGAACTCCCTCCCTTATAGTGAACATGACAGGAAACGACTGAAGAGTTTCAGCCTGTGTGAGATAGGGAAACATGATCCAAATTATGTGACATTTACTGGAATATACTGAAGAAGTATTGAGATTGAGTTGGAGAAGACAGGAGTGGTGACTAAAGTCAAGTGCCATGATTGGGGACTGCTTCTGCCATAGTCCAAGTGGGCAGTGACAAGGGCCCAAACTGAGGCAGCGGTGTCGGAAGGAACAATACATCTTACCACTCACGGGACCTAGACATTAATTGAATGTTGCTGCTGAGAATGATGCCCAGAAATCTAGTGTGGCATCCCAGGGAAAGAACTTGGCCATTCAGAAACAAGGTGTGTGTGTGTGTGTGTGTGTGTGTGTGTGTGTGTGTGTGTGTGTGTGTGTCTGTCTGTCTGTCTCTCTGTCTGTCTGTGAGGGAGGTGTTTCAGGGGAATGGGGTAGGAATGGGGATATGCTCATTTTCCACACATCTTCCTTTGAGATGCTTTCTGGAAAGAGAAAAACTTCTGGAAAATTTCTAACACCACTGTTAGAGGTGTAGAATTCAAAGGAAAGACGTCTTTCAGGAGATGGTGATGAGAGAGGCTGGGAGGAATGTGGTAGGCCATTCCAAGAACATATTTAGAGCACAACAAGAAGACAGCTTCTCATCTCGTTGAGGATAGGACTTCGGAATAATACATTAAGTGCTGGCTAAGGAAAAGAGCCAGGAAAGTACCCTGAGGGGCAGTGGAACAGAGAGACGCGCAGATGTGCACAGTTTGTATTTCTCATTTAATGATAAAATTTAAACTGCCATAGGTTCATGTTGTAGAAGACTTGAAAAGCATGAAACTATGTGCTTTGCGTGTGTGTGTGTGTGTGTGTGTGTGTGTGTGTGTGAGAGAGAGAGAGAGAGAGAGAGAGAGAGAGAGAGAGAGAGAGAAACAGAAACAGAACAAATGTAACAGAAAATTCACTTGGCAGAAGACTTCAGAGTTGGCCAGCTTGAATACTGTGAGGTTATTGGTGCCTGGAAGCAGGGAAGATTTAGAAGGAAGTGGTGGGACAGAAGTGAGTCAGGGTGTGGGGAGGCAGTGAGGAAAAGAAGAAAAACAAAAGAAAGAAAGAAAAAGAAGAGCATCTTGCAAGGGCTACAGCTTCAATAAAGTGAAAGTAAGAAAATGGAGCCCAGAGCGGACAGAGGAGAAGGTTCATCTCTAGAAGGTCAGTGCCTCAGAAAAACAGATCCAGGGGAAAACGACAGTTGGCAATCTCTGCTTCGCCTTTCCCAGTTGTATGAATAAAACCAAGTCTACAGTGGAGTGTGATGGCTCCTCTAACCTCAGCACTCAGGAGGTAGAGGCAGGAGGATCTTGATTTTAAGGACACACTGTGCTTGCTACATGAGATCTAGTCTCAAAAACTCCAAAATTATAAAACAAAGTCCCAATTCTCCCTTCCGGTCTGTTGTCATAATCATCATTGTCGTTATGTTTTACATAAGTAAATTAGGTCTGTCCACAGGGAGCTTGTGAACAGACCCGCTGAAAGATATCTTCTGATTTAGGATTCCCAAATTGGGGCACGTTATCTCGAGTGGCTGTTCATGTCTCTGGTGTCTGCACAAGGCAAGAACCCAAATGGCAGGGCAAGGCTGCTGGTAACAATGGGCGAATAGAGTCCCATTTTGATCTGCAGACATTTTCTAGATAATTACAGAGCTACATTGTAGCTGTCAGGATCTTGGCTGGGAGGAGAACAGAGTTGTTTTGATAAATCCTGGGCTCCCAATGTGGCATGTTGCTATTGCCTGCACAGAACCCATCTGGTTCTCTCCTGGATTATAGGGTCTGGCAGAATGAAGGCTGTCCTTGCAAAATGGACAGTTCAAATTTAAGGCTTGACTTTTTTTTCAATTGTCTTTAACAAATTATTTAAGTAGCACGCAATTAGTTTCTGAATTTGACAGCATTAACCCTTGGAGGGAGGGAGCTATGTTGTCTTACTCTCAACCTTTCCCTCCTGCATCTAGGAGCCCAACGGAAGAGGAAGCTGTTCACTTAATATCTTCGAATTTGTTAACTGTTCAGTAAGTGGCACTTACTTAGTAACAAGAAACAAGCCACTCACATGGCTTGTGATGGGGTGTCTTGCTTTTGTTTTGTGTAGATGAATATGTGGCCTTTCAGTTAAGTGAATGGCTTGTAAAGAAGAAAATGGGGCTATCAGGTGAGCAGAACCCGTCCACTCTTGTTCTCCCACCACTCCTTGCTCAGTAGCTTGAAGTCAAGATCTGTGCAAAGTCTAGCAGAGGGCACTTTACAACAGAATGTGTTTCCTGTACATGGAGAGCTACTTCCCCCAGGAAATCAGATTTCATTTGAAAGGACCAGAGAAGATTCTGGAAATTGTTTATTTCAGAAAGAAATTGTGTGGACTCTCATACATCCTGCAGACATACAGTCAAAGGAGGACCCAGGGACGCACCATAGTTACAATGACTTCCCTTAAGTCATTGTGAAACCTGAACGAGGTTTGGGAGGTCAACAATAAGGACCTAAAGCACCCCCTTTTTACCACAGAAAAAGAATCCTGTAGGCAATGGGGTATAGCCAGAGTTCTGTGAGACGGTAAGGAGACTGGACAATGAATGTGAAAATATCACTAGAGTTTTGCCAGATCAGTCAAGAGTGGCTTAAGCCTGGTATGAAGGGCAGCAGGGAGCTGGGGCAGAGCATGAGCAGGGACTGCCCCTCCCCTTCCCACCCTACCCGCCTACACACCCACACACCCCCACACACAGACACACACACACACACACACTCCACACACACCATCATCTCCCTGACCCACAAACACGCAGGGGATTATGGGTCAGCCTACTTATTTGGTGTGCAGAGATAAATCCTCAAGCACAGAGGTCTGAGATTCTCAGAGGACTGAAACCAAAGAAACCAGAAGGGAAAAATTCAAAAGAAAACATGGAATATTTCCTTATCTGTGTCTTGTTCTTTGCCATCCATTTTTTAGGGTGTGCCTCAAAAGCTGCCTTCTCCATCTGACCCTTCTGACTGGCTGTGGTTTCTAGACCATAAGTTGTGGTTGCCTTTGAACAGGTCCCATCTCTTTAGCTGGGTGATGAGCTCAGAGGAGGCAGAAGATGTGAGCAATTTATAAATCTACTTATTCAATAAATAATTTTGGAGGCCAGTAAAACATTTTGAGGATCTACTTTGGGTCAGGCAATAAGGCGGTTGCTCGAAGTTGAGGGAGTTTTTGTTGGATTAGATCAGTGTAATGAGATTTCCTGAGGTGTACCCACAGTGTAGCGTCTCATGCATCTATGATTATGAATAGGAAGGGAGACATAAGGCTTTTGAGCTAGGTAGCCATCGAAGTGGCGTAGCAGTGCTGGGAAGCCAGAGATACTTGGAGGGGATGTTCATTGTTGGCATGTGTGAACAGGCAGAAAGATTAAGTGCCCAGAAGAGCACTCTACAGAAGAACCCTGTACTAGTTACCTTCCTTGTTACTGTGACCTGATACCTGACAAGGAGGAACTTGAGGGGTTATATCAGGCTCCTGTTTGAGAGGAAAAAGTCTATCTTGGAGGGGAAGGCATGGTAGAAGGTAGCTCCATCATGGTAAGAATGCTCAGCAGAACCTCCTCACCTCCATCTTGATGGAACAGGAAGCGGAAAGTTGTCAGGAAGTGCTGCCCGTGCTGTAAAACCCCAAGCCCCGCCCCCATTGACTCACTTCCTCCAATGAGGCTCCACCTCTTCCACAATCTTCCTCAAAAAGTGCCAGCTACTGGAGAACAAGTATTGGGACTCGTAGGCTCATGGGGATGGCGGTGGCGTGGGTGAATTTCACATTCATGGTACAACAACCATCAGGCCGTACTTTGAGGCAATAACACGTGGTACGTTGAAGACATGAATAACTTCACTGTCCTTCTGTGCTCGACTCTCTTCATCCCCAGTGTTCACAGTGGCCCCTTGTACAACACTGTGAGCTACAGGGTCCAGCAGGTGACTACAGCGTGGAGATGGGTTAATTGTGTTAGTAGTTTCAAGGTCATGATTCCCGATGATACTCTGTTGCCTTTGCAGGCATCCCCGATTCTCTTTCCCTATGATACTTAGTCTCTGAGTTTATTTTTAGCTCACACACTGATAAATTCCTTTCTAATGACTGAAAAATTCCAGGAGTGCCTCATCAGAGACTAAACAGGTAGAACATGATGAAAGGGTATCTTTCTCGGGTATCTCTCATTGTGAGGTTGCTTTTTTATCTACTTAGAGTTAGCTATTGTGACAAAAATGGAAATATCTAAACTTTTTATTCCCCAAGACTCTGTCAAAACTGCAAGTGCTGAAACAGACATCATGAGATTGGAATTTGCTAAAGACACACATGCCATCCGTTATTATAGTTGTGTGACAATTTGGAAACACCTCAAACAGTTTATATGACTTGGAATCATACCTCTTGAATTTGATTCAGCCAGCTCGTACTGCTATTTCTTCTTCCTCCTACCCATCTTCCTTTTTCTCCTTGTCCTCCTCCTCCTCTTCTTCGAATGTTGAGCTGGAGAGTGTCTGCTCCCCTATTTCAATGGCAGACCAGCCTCACACATTATTTATAAAAGTTGCTAATCCTGTGGGTTTCACATTAGTAGGCTTCTTGTAATGGAACCCCTGCTAAACGAATGCATTAGCTCGAGTTTTTATAAAGCCCCTTTATCTAGCAAGTGCACCTGTCACTAGGTGTCCTCCATTTGCTTAATTGAAGATGTTTTTCTGAAGTCATCTGTTTTTCTTCATAAGGTTAAAGGTTTTCTACAATTTTCCCCTTTCACCTCCATCTGTGGAGGTTCTCCACCTGTCTGCAAACGAACACTGCAGGCTCTGTTTTAAAGTCTTAGGTGATTTTCCCCCTCGGGCATATACATTGACTTCTTAAGGTCTTGTAATTCACTTGAAAATTCACATTTACTCACACTAATAAAATTCCCTTCCCGCTATATATTTCTCTGCATTACATCATCTCATTAAGCATTAGACTCACTCAGGCTTGGATTTCCCCCAAAGATTGTGGGAAATTTGTGACTGGCTCCATGAAATGAGCTCTTATTCTGCCATGCTCTAAAAATAGTCGCACCACACTGTAAAAACATACTGCAATCGACTTAGATTAATGTCTTTCTTCTGTACCCAGGAGCCGTTAGACTATGGGGTAAGATGGGGGCCTCAGTGATCATCTGAGCAAACCTTGGAGCTCACAGATGAGAAAGCCAAGTCCCTGGCATGAAAGGAAGTGATTTCCTTGTGGCTCACACTGAATCTCTGTCACTCCAGACCTGGAACTCACATCCCTGAATTCCTTCCTATGAAGATAAAATGTTCAACTTTGATGCTGTAGGGGACAGGAGAGTGAGGGGTCTGGAATCCTACAGAGATGAACAAGAATTCCAACTGTTCATTCAGTGGCTAGGTTGTTCTTGCAAAATCTCAGCATAAGGACATTCTCTCATAGAGACATAATAAGTGAACAATACAGTGACACAGTGGCTTTTACTATTTTTGTTCTATTATTTATTCTAATTATTTTAGTATACTTAATACCTCTACCTCCCTTCCAACCCTTGTTCCTTCCAATCCCCCAACACTAGTTGGGAGAGAAGAAAGTTTAAAGAGAAAAAGGACAGAGTTCTCTTTGAACTGCTTCCTGTTGATTAGGGTCTTTGGGTTCTTTGGGGTCAATACCAATCTCAGTAGTCCCAATATCCAGAAGTCTAGCAAACCAGCAATCCAGGAAGCAGCAGCAGGAAGAACCAGCAGCAGTTTGGGGGAGCACCGAGCAGCAGGGAGAGCAGCAACCTCTTTCTTCTTTGTAGTGCCTTTCTTTCTTCATTGTAGCACCCCCTTCTCCTGGCGGTTCTGGCTTTTTTTCCTCTCTCAAGTTCTCAGAGTTAAACTTGCTTAGCTGGTTAAACAGTGCCCCTGTTAGCTCTTGAGGCACAGTTAATAGTTTACAGATGTGGTCTTAACTGAAACACTTCACACCTGGTATTAAACAAAACATTCTCATAACTGTTTTGTTTTTGTTTTGTTTTGTTTTGTTCGAGACAGGATTTCTCTGGTAACAAAGCCCTGGCTGTCCTGGACTTGCTTTGTACACCAGGCTGTCCTTGAACTCACAGAGATCTGCCTGCCTCTGCCTCCCAAGTGTTGGGATTAAAAGCATGCACCACCACCATGCCTGTCCATAACTAATTTTCAAAACAAAACTCTTACCTCACAATACAGTCTGTGCAAAAATACCAGGGTAGTATCTGGCACAAGGAGATTTTTCAGAAGTTAGCAGGATTCATTCTTTTTTTTAACATTTATTTATTATTTCATATGTCTCCATTGCCATCCTCTCCCTCCACCTCCTCCCAGTCTCTCCCTCCTACCCTGTACCAATCCACAAGGACATATCCTCAACCATGTTCATAGCAGCTTTATTTGTAATAGCTAGAAACTGAAAACAACCTAGATGTCCCTTAACTGAAGAATGGATACAAAAGCAGGCATCATTCTTAGCAGTTTAATATCTAATAGTAAGTGTCTGGTAGAGATTGAATGTTTTAATTAGTAGGTTGAAGCAATCTGGGGGGAAAATGATTGTATTGTAAAAGCAAGTGCTTGAGAAAGAAATCCATTTGCTCTTCCTCCCTCTCCCTTCCTTTTCTTCACTCACCCTTCTCCATAAACTTGTCTTGCCATTTTGAATCAACAGACTTGAAGTTACTTTAAGTATCTGGTCCTGCAATCAAGGCAGGTTGCCACCAAGTGGCAGTGGAATTTTAGTCAGGATTCTCTAGTTTCCGTTACCAAATAGGTAACAAAGTAAGAGGTTATCAGAACAAGTTTCCATTCACACCCCTTTTAAAGTGGATCCCATCTTCATATGCCCACATTTGCTACTGTATTGTGATTGACAGGACTCTGACATCAGATATTTGGGTTTGAAATTCGTCTTTCGCTTTACACTTTAACCTTGTGTAACCAACACCCAGTTGGGGAAACAGAGCATCATGGTAACACCCCACATGCCTTTATTTTCTTTTGAGACAGCATGCTACGTGTTCTCAAGATAACATGATTGCAGAACTTTCCACTACAGATTTGTTTCTCATGGTTTTACTTTCTTTGTGCCATCTTCTGCTTAGTATTGTGCCTTTGAGATTCATCCGTGCTACTAGCTTATCATTGTTCACTGGAGTGTAGTATTATGTTATGAATGATACTATGATTCATTTATCTAGTCTAGTATTGGTGAATATTTGACTATTAGATAACAGTACTAAGAATATTCTTTTCCTTTACTTTGGTGTATGCATGTATGCAGTTCTTTTGAGTTATATAGGGATAACTGGGTTCAGCAGCAGGTATATATATATAGCTTTAGTACATAGTGACAGACAGTTTTATGAAGTGGTTGTATCAGTTTATACTTCATTAGTTGTCCACAAGAATTCTAGCTAACAATTTTCTTCCAATAAGTGATAGAATTCCATTAAAATTTTCTTTTGCATCAAGGTCTCACTATATAGGCCTGGCTGGCTTGGATCTCTCTATGTGGATCAGGCTGGCCTTGAACTCACAGAGATATACCTGCTTCTGCCTGTCAAGGATGAGATTAAATGCACCCATCACCATGCCTGGCCCTATATACTGTGTTTAAAAAATATTGTAGCTATCCTATATTATATAGCTAAAATCTGACTATGAGTGAATAGATGCCATGTGCATTCTTCTGAGTCTGGGTTAGCTCACTCAGCATGAACTTCTCTAGTTCCATCCATTTGGCTGCAAATTGCATGATTTTCTTGTTTCTGATAGTGGAGTAAGTATTCCATTGTGTAGATGTACCACAGGTTTTTTTTTTTTTTTAATCCATTCCTCAGTTGAAGGACATCTGGGTTGTTTCCAGTTTCTAGCTATTACAAATAAAGCTGCTGTGAACATAGATGAGGAAATGTCCTTGTGATTTGGTGAGGAGTCATTTGGATGTATACCCAGAACTGGTATGGCTGGGTCCCGAGGCAGAGCTATTCCAAGTTTTCTAAGATATCGCCAGACTGACCTCCATAGTGGTTGCACAAGCCTGCACTCCCACCAGCAATGGAGGAGAGTTCCCCACACCCTCGCCAGCATGTGCTGTCATATGAGCTTTTCATCTTAGCCATTCTGACAGGTGTGAGATGGAATCTCAGAGTTGTCTTGAGTTGCATTTCTCTGATGATTAAGGATGTTGAGCATTTCTTCAAGTGTCTTTCGGCCTTTAGGAATTCTTCCTTTGTGAATTCTCTGTTTAGCTCTTTCTCCCATTTTTAAATTGGATTTTTTGTTTTTTGGCATTTAATTTTCTTGAGTTCTTTGTAAATTTTGGATATTAGCCCTCTGTCAGATGTGGGGTTGGTGAAGATTTTTTCCCAATCTGTAGGCTGCCATTTTGTTCAAATGACAGTGTTTTTTGCCTTACAAAAGCTTTTCAGTTTCATGAGGTCCCATTTATTGATTGTTGGCCTTAGAGCCTGAGCTGTTCTATACTACAACCAACGCACCAAAGGGAACATGGACATAGACTTTTTTTGTTTGTTTGTTTTGTTTGTGTGTTTTTTTTTAGTTTTCTCTCCCTGGCAATGAGACCCTTTTCACTGGTAGTACTGCCTTGTAGGCCCCCAGTGTATGAGGAAGCTCTTGGCCCTCATATGACTGCTGAACCGGGGCGGAGGACTGTTATGTAGGGACACTCCACTCCAGAGGAGTGGGATGGAAGGGTTGGAGGTAGAAGGTGGGAGGGAGGGGCTGGGAAGAGGGGAAAGAGGACAATATGATGGAGATGTAACCTGAAGCAACAAATAAATAAATTAAAAAAAAAGAAAAAATATTGTAGCTCTGCTCATAGAGGCATCTTGTTGTAGTTTGATATGTATTTGCTTGAGAATTGATGTGGTGAGAAACATTTTCATGTATTTGTTAGTCATTTCAATGAACTCTTTTACAGAGTTCTCTTCAAGATGGTTGCCTAGGGATGAATGGGCACCTGTTGTCTCCTTCTTGACAACTGTTATATCGGGATTATGTATGATAATAGATGCTAGAAGAAAATCTCTTCTATTTACACTCATAGTAGTATCCCTTGATAAACAAAAACTCTTGATTATTGAAGTCTAACTTGCTAATTTTTTCCTTAATGCGTATGTGTCCTGTGTGTATATATTGACAAAATAGAATCCTCCTGGGTGTTTAGATTTTCTGTCTCCTGTATAACTTACTGATCTGAACTCTTATTTTACTTCTCTATGACAGTTACCTCTATAGTCCATGTGGAATTGCCTTTTTTATTTCTGGTAAGAGATGCAGATTTGGGTTCATCTGTACTTGTCTGAGTCAGATCTGCTCCCGGATAGAAGAGGCCGTGCATTTTGGACTGCATTCTGATGTTGTCTTAGCCATTATCCTTGTGACCCTTTCCACTCAGCTCCCTTAAGTTCTTTTGTCTGGAGCAGAGCCAGATCTGTGCAGTCTTAAGTCCTGGAGCTTTGGGAGAAGCTGGACGGTCTTCAAGTGAACTCATGAAATACCTCCTTGTCTTCAAGTGTACTTTGGAAGATTTTTGTCTCTTGCATTTTCATATATATTTTTAGAATTGTCTTGTCCATTTCTATAGGAGGACCTGCTGGATTTTATTTAATATTACATTGATGTTACAGATTTATTCAGGTGAACTGGCACTTGTAAATATTAAGTCCTTGGATCTTGGTTATAGTATCCAACTCCAATTATTTTAGGTCATTTAAAATTCCTCTCCATCACATTGCATTGTTTTGACTTATTTGTAGAGTATCCAGGTGTGTGTGTGTGGTGGGGGGGGGGTGAGGAAGAAAGGAAGAGACCACCATTTCTAACATTTTACTCAATATTGTGAATTCTCACCTTTCTCTTTCCATTGACTAGAATGTCCAGAGCAATGTTCAATAGAAATAGTGACAAGGTATCTTTCTCAAGCTTAGGTATATAGAATTCAATATTTTACCATTCACCATGTTACTATGTATTTGTTTTAATAGTTTCTTGGATTAGATTAAAGAGATTTCTCTTGAGTCTCAAGTTACTAAAAATTCACTTAAAAAATGAACACGTGATAAATTTCCCAAATGTGGCTTTTCTCACCTAAGAGGGAAAATAGAACTTTGCATTAACTTAGTAGTTAATATTTGGAATTTTGATGTTCAATCAAGAATGTATTTGCATACTAAACTCAACTTGAATGGAGTTTATTATTTTTCCTTTTTACATATAACTAAATTTCATTTGTTAATATTTTGATTTTGATTTCCATATTTATGCTCAGGAGGGAGGTCCACTCATATCCTTCTATAACAGATGTTTGATTTTACGGTTTTGCTCTCAAGGTGTGTTAGAAGAGAACAAAATACTTTGGAATTATTTGTACCTTTTATAGTCTCTGGAGAAGTTTGTAAATTAGATGTTCCCTTTTCAAATGTTTGAAAGTAATCACTGTGGAAGTTATGTCAACTTGTAGTTTGTTTCTGTGGGAGAGTTCAGAACAATGGTTCTCAACCCATGGGTTGTGACCTCCTTGTGGGAGTTAAATGACTCTTTCACAGGGGTTATAATCAGATATTTATATTACTATTCATAACAGTAGCAAAATTACAGTTATGAAGTAGGAACAAAAATAATTTTATGGTTGGGGTCATCACAATGTGAGGAGCTGTATTAAAGGGTCGCGTCGCGGCATTAGGAAAGTTGAAAAGCACTTGTTTAGAAGAATAGACTATATTTCTTTCATAGATATAAGGATACTCTGACTTTCTATTTATTCCTCTGTCATTTCTGGTAAGTTCTGATGTTTCAAAGACTGCAGATTTTCATTGGTATATGTGGTTTTCCTGATACGACTATGTTGCTACCATTGTAGGCCTGGGTGGCCCTTAGGCCATAAAATTAAATACATCGAGACCTTTTAACATTTCAAAGCTTAGTCCTTATCTGGGCAGACTCTTGACTAGCTCATCTAAGTTAACCCAACCCTATCTAGCCACATGACTAGCTATACCTTCCAGGCCCACAATCATGTCTGTCCACCGGCAAAAGTATCTTCCCCCTTCTCCTTCCCAGAGTTTCTTTCTCTCTCTCTCTCTCTCTCTCTCTCTCTCTCTCTCTCTCTCAGGAAGTCCCACCTTCCACTTCTTTCTCTGAAAGAAGTATAAGCTGTCAGTCTTTTTATTATCCAAACAGGGATAATTTAGGAGGCAAGGTTTATACAACATCAGTCTGGATATGTAATTTGCTTGTAGGGAAGCAAGGATCTTAGAGGGGGCATGCATTAACATTTGAATACATAGTAAGTTTCAACATCAACCTCAACATGCTACCATTGAGATTATTAGCTGGGGTCATAGCTCATTGGTAGAATATTTGCCTAATATGCGTAAAACCTGGGTTCCTCCTCTCTCTACTAGAGCCTATAAACTGAGGATGGTGGTGGTTGAGCACACTTGTAATCTTGGCTCTTGAGAAGTGGAGGCAGGAGGATCAGAAGTTCAAGATTATCCTCAGCTACTTACTGAGTTTTAGAATAGCCTGGGATACATGAAATCCTATCTCAAGACAAAACCATCCTACTTTTATCCCTAAAACCCTCCACTGGTGATCCATTTTAGAAAACAGAGCCTGTGATTTTCTTTAATTTTGAATTTTCCTCCCTGCATCTGGTGTTGTTTGTTTGTTTTGTTTTTGCAGTCTTTATTCTATTGGAATTTGAATCACAGGTCTGTAAGTTAAGCAAATAAATAAGGCTTTGTTCTTAAAATCTGCAAGATGTGTTCAAATCATGGAATCATAAACTCATCTGTACTCCATGTTCTCTGGTCATTCCAGTATCACTTAGCTTTGGAAGCTGGCAACGCCTCCTGTCTTCAGCCAGGTTACTTGGCCAAGTGGCACAAATAATGGACTCACAACTGAAGCAAAGTCATGAGGAACAGTAACAGCCACGCGCAGGCATGCAGAAATAATAGTGATCACTTAATCAATCTCAATTTCAGCTTATTTTACTTATTTTTTTCAGATCCAAATCTATATATATCAGAAACATTTAATATATATTTAAATTTTTGGTTAGTATACAAACTAATGGGTTTCATCATGTCATGCATATACACATGTGCCATTATGTTTTTATATTATTCTTTCCGCTCCCAACTACCCACTTCTGTCCTCTAGTTGATTCCTTTTTCCCTCTCTGGTTAGCTCTGCTTTTTTTTTACCTGTATTCTATTACTTGCTCTTTCCCCGTCCTAAGATTCCTTCCTCCATTCTCATGATCTCCTTTCTTTCTATGACATACACACATACCTACACACACACACACACACACACACACACACACACACACACAATTTATTTATTTGACTTTTTTTTTTGAGGCAGTATCTCACTGTGTAGGCCTTCTGGTCTGGGATATGCTGGCCCAGAGATTCATCCTTTCCTACCTTCCTAATGCTGGCATTAAAGAAGGCATGGACATCCATGTCCAGATGACAATTGTATTTATTTTTTCAAAGTATTTATTTATTTTATGATTCAGCCTGCACGTGTATCTGTATGTTGCACCATGCCCATGGGGGTAGGAGCCTGTAGAGGTTGGAAAAAGTGTCTGAACCCCTAGAAATGGAGTTAAAGACCATTGTGAACTACCATACAGGACCTGGGAACAAAGTGCAGGTCCTTTACAAGAGCAGCCAGTACTCTTATCTTCTGAGCCACTTCTCCAGAACCCCTGGAACAAACAGTTTCCATATCGGTTCTGCATATTTTTCTTTCAAGTCTGGCTTATTTGGCTTAATGTGATAATTTCAAGTTATATCCATTTTCCTGAAAATGTAGTGATTTTTTTTTATTACTGCATAAAATTCTATTATCCATAAGTATCACATTTTATTTATCCATCTTGTGGTGGACCGCTCGGCATGCACACACAGACATGTACAACATCTGTGTACATACATGCCCAAGGCCTCCCTGCCTTCTTCACAGTCCAGAGGAAAATGTACTCTCAGGCAGATTGATCTGTAGCCTGAAGTATTTGGATTACTGGTTTGTGAATTATAGTAGGAGGAAATGAAAGATTATTAATATGCCTCCCTCCATTGGCATAAGTTTAGAAATAGAGAAGGGGCTCAAAATTCTAGTACGACTGGAGACCAGAAACTTTTACTTAGTAACTTGCAGGTAATGAGGAAGAACTTCTACTTTACAGAACATAGAGGAAACCCTACAAAACAAAGTAAGGCAATTAGAGTAAAATGAGACCAAAGGCAATTCTTTTCCCATTGTAGGATCTGTCTGACTGTCTGTTGTCTGTATTGTTCCATCTCTCTCTCCATTAATTCTTGGTCTACAATTAGTGGATTATGCTGATGAGGAGTCAACAATATGACATCTGGACAAAAGGTTTGGCAGGGAAGTAAGTAGAGACAGTTTAAAAGCAAAAAGAAAGCCAGGGATTCTTCCTCAGGCTACATCATTGTAAATCCCAGGGATGCTGGCTGGAATTGGGCAGAGTCATAGGAGGCAAGGCGGGATGCCGAGCCAAGCAGTGCCACACATGATGTTTTGACCAGCCAGTGAGAATGTGATCGCTTTCTCCCCAATCAAAGGACTGAATGTAGAAAAGAGAGAACATGGGATTCAGGAGGAAGGGAGCAATGCTCTCTGGAAGAATTTTTTTGTTATAGGAACCAGAGAAAATTTGAGAAATATCTTACTGAGATGCCATAAACTCCAGGAAGTCAGAGATGAGATGAAAACAATAGACTTTGATGAAAAGGGAGATTATTGTGATAAGATGAGCTTTTAAGGAAACTAAAATTTAATGACTTTTTAAATGGTTGATAACAGATCTGGAAGCAAAAACTTAAAAAATGTAGAGCCTTTTAAAGCATTCTTTCTCAACTGATGTGGTTCCCAAAGCTGCCTCTACATCCGGTGCCCCTCCCACTTATGGACAGATGTTTTCAGTCATTTAGAGTATATTTCTGAGATGTATAATTAGGCAATTTCAGTGAAAAGAAAATTGTAAATTTGGGCTTCTTCTCAAGTTTGGCTTTTCAAAGGGAACTACAATCAATGACCTTCAAATGTGCTATTAAAATGACACTAAATCTTAATATATATGGCCTCTTCATGAACTGTTGCCTTTTAAAAATATAGAATGGAAGTTTTCCACTGACAGATGTATGGAAGATTGAGGCCTATGACATTGGAAAGGATAGAAGGGGTACTATAAACAAAACATGAAATCATAGACCCCTAACACAACATTAGAAATAGCAAAGACACAAGTTCACCCTGTGGATAATTTAACCAGACATGCAATGTTTTTCAAATTTTGCACCCTAGAGCCAAATGGGGCTGTCTCAGAAGCTGGCATTCAGGTGAAAGGAATTTGACAATGTTTATAGTTTTGTTTTAAAAGCCCCATTTCTTCTGTGGTGGCTCCTTCTCATCTTTTTGTTAAAAAGTAATTCTTCATAATTTGGCATTTGAACTACTAAAAATAATTACTTTGGTTCAAGCCATTTCTAATATTGAACCAAAGTAAGAAAGGCTCTCAAAATTTAAAAGAAAAAAATGCCAAGGAATTAAAAGAGCAAGAGAAGATGACAAGGAGTTCAGTGTAATGTTAAGACAACATTAGGCAGCAGAGGAAAGGAAAAAAGCAATGATGACAAAACTGTACAAGACAAGTTGTCGGAAGCCACAAAAGTATCAAGTGTAATCGATAACAGATCTAAGAAGGCCATTGTCTTTTGGTGTTGTGATATTTTTATAGATATGCATCCATACCTAAATCTCTAACCATACAAATATTCAAATGTGGATCTATATATCTGTACAATTATATATTGCCTGCAGTTATTCGTGAAGGAAGAAAATCCTATAGAAGTTCATTTTGTTTAGTTTAAAATTGGTACTACACCTCTCCAATTCTTTGTTTTGAGGAGATCAGTTGTGGCCATAGATCACTGTTTTGAAAGATAAATCTTTATCATTTCCAATCTCTTTTAAAAATAATTTTATTACATCTGTTTATGTCTACCTGCTTCTATCTATCATCAATATCTATCTCGACCATCTCCCTGTCATCTCCCTATCTATCTAATCTATCTATCTATCTATCTATCTATCTATCTATCTATCTATCTATCTATCATCTGTATAATCTATCTATAATGTATCTATCTATAATCTATTTTTGTGTGTATACATATCCCTGTGTGGGCATGCACATGCCACAGTGTGTGTGTGGAGGTCAGAGAACAACTTGAAGGAATGGTTCCTTCCTTCTACCTTGTGTGACCTGGGGATTGAACTCAGGTTGTCAGCTTTGGTGACAGTCTTCTTTATCCATGGAGATATCTTGCTGGCCCACCTCCAATTTAATCCAGCAAAAGCTTATTGGTGAACCTTTGATTTTTTTTTTCTATCTGCCTCGGGAGATGGATAATGAAACCAAAGATCCTAAGGATACAAAGACAATAGCAGCAGCAGCAGCGGCAGCAAAACCTTTTGAACTCTCTCTCAGAGACATTGTCCCATAAAGCTTTTAAATTGTCTAAGAAATGAATCAGAAGAGACAGAAGTGGGGTTGTTGTACCACTCAAGAAAGGACTAGGAAAATTAAATAGTTACATACAATTACTTTCATATGCTCTGAAAGCAAAGTGCATCTAATAGAACAGTGTAAAATGGGCACTTCCATTAAACTAAAGTTTCTGACTATGCTTAGTAAAACGAACAAGAGAAGGCAAGAGTGAAGGCAAGAACAGAGGTGAATGACTTAAGTATGTCACGGGTATAGCAGTGTTGGTCTGGACATTTTAGTTTTGAGTTTTGATATTTCAGAAATCTATTTTCAAACTCAAACTTTAATTATAAAACTTATGCATAAGACTTTTTTGAGACTTAAGTCTAAAATTCAAGAATGTTCATGGGCTTAAAGTTCAAAGCCAGCCAATGCTCATATCTTCACAGAAAATAACATGAGCAAAACATGATGTGAAATGTAAGAAAAACAGGACAAATAGGGAAAACCTCTCCTGGGACTTCACAGCATGCAACAAGACAGGCATCAATAAACTATATATTATTTGTGATAGCAAACATAAGTAGGTTACTTAAAATAAAAATAATTAATTTTACTCTGAGGTTAAAAAGCCCAGCAAAGACAACCTCATTGTAGGTTATTTCTAAAAGGTACATCATCTAAAAAAATAGAAAAAAGAAATAATACTTTTTAAAAAGAGATACAGAATAAATAAAATCAAAATATTGGGTTAGCATGTGAACAAAACATTAAAAAAATCACAAATAAAACACTTTTGTAGTGATATATAAGTAGGAATTAAAGGCATAAAACATGAGAATTGATGGCAGGATATTTTAGTTTTATAATCAGCACAAGTCACACTGTGGAATGGCAGAGACACCCACTCAGGGAATATCATGCCAGCTCTAATGCCATTTACTTGACAATAAAAGATCATTACATAATGACCACAAGAAGAAAAGAATTATTATCTGGAAAACATTTACTTTAACCAATTTTCCTACATATTAGAAAGATTAAGTAGCCCAAACTAAGAGTACAAAGAGTGTGGGTAATAACATTATGGAGTTCAATTAAACAGGGTAAATTGAAATTTGTGTCTTGCAATCTTGAATCAAATTGAGAAAGTCTCTCAAAATTCACATGAAAAGTACCAAGCAAGATTGAAAAACTAAAGCTCCATTTCCAGCAATGTCAAAACTTGCATTTAAGAAAGGAGACAGGGATCTGCGTGAGCGATTTTATTCATTGAATATACAAAAAATAGAACAAAAATATATGAGAACTTTCCTTATTCATTTACTAAGATCCTCAGCAATAGAATTGATGTAGATTTTCTCTCTCTACTCAAGAATACTAAAGATATATCTCTATTATAGAACACCTGCTTTGCATATATGAGGATCTATACCCAGACTGCAAAATAAATTGTCCAATTGAGTTATGAAAGTCAGCAAGTCTTTATCATAGCTGGCAAATTGAGACCAGCATTCTAGAAGCAGGGTTGAATTCATGACTAAATTTAGAACATTCCAGGAATGCAATAGTGATTTATTATTAGAGACAGCTGATGATATATCCATACAGATCAAAAGAAAATATTCTTGGTGGTAAAAAAAAGTGGCATTTCTTAAAACTTAAATTCAATTACTAATGAATAATAATGAACTAAGAATGGAAAAATCTGCTTTTGCACCATCAAGTTTTTCTCTTGGTCTCTGATTCAAGCTGGATTCTAATTGTTGGTGTCCAGTGACAGGCCTCTGAGTGTTGATAATCCCACATGAAGTTGGTAGGACCATAAAGTAGTGTGAGTGTTGCATAGACTTCTGGACCTGTGATGGTAATAATATCAGAACAGGCCGCAGTCACACAGGCTGGGATTACTAAGGAAAGTAGAGATGCCTTAGATAGAGCCTTTACATCTGTGAGTATGGAGCAGGAAGGTGGCAGATCCACGGAGCTGGCCAGATCCGCAGAGATGAAGGATAGATAGAAAGTCTGCCCTTTGAGGTCCCTTTGAGTGCTGATGGTTGAGTTCTGTTGACAGACATCAGTTAAAAGAATATTTTCCCACAAGAACCTGCACACCCCCAGGCTAGTTTTGAAACATCTATGGGAATGAATAGAGTAAAGAGCATGGATTTTACCATGTTTCAGCTAGGTTAGTTTTCTCAGGTAGCCTTCGTTTTCATATGCATATGGCCACTGTTCCGGATACCTAACTAAGTATTCTCACACATCACTCAGTAAGTATGCAGCAGAATTTTTTCAATAAAAATTTTTTTGGTGATACATCACACGTGAGATATATATGTGCAGCTTAGTGAATCATAAAATACACACCCACGTGACCTCCGTCCAGCTGAGGCAGATATTTCTGGCACTCCACCTTGCTGAGCGCTGGTGTAAAATATATCAAGTTTTGTGCACCCTTCCCTGTGGAGCGATCCATGATCCCAAGTTCATGTGTATTATCATTATTTGAGACTTATCTTTGTGTTTCAATGCCTCTGTATGAGCCACAAAATAAAACAGTTCTCTTTTGCTCACTTTAGAGCTTGCTGAATGGGATGCCTTCTGCCTGTGGTTGTGAGGAGGCCACGAGGCTTACCTCCCAGGCATCCATCAACACAGGAGCAGAACGGACCAAGAGCTCAGAAGCCAAACTTTGAAATCAGTGGGTGTTTGTACTGGCACCACACACTGCTCACTGGCAGTGACCGGTTGAGGTGAAGACATTAAGGCTGATGTGTTTCTTAGGCGGCTCTTTTGTGGGAACACTTCGGGGCAAGTCTTGGGTCACCTTTCTTAGATTGCTCTGTAGTCTAAGTCCTGCTTCCGCCTGTGCCTTCCTGTCTTGACTTCAGGAAGTCAACTCACATGCAAACTGGAGCCTCTTCTAGTCTTTCTCCAGTTCCTGTTACCATTGTCCACAAAGCTATTTTCTCTAAATAAAATTGAACATTTAATTCTACTTTGATTCTCAGAAGACTTAAAAACTATATCCTCCAGCACTTTTGACTTCTTTCTTAAACTACATTTCATGCAAAGTGTGTGTGTGTGTGTGTGCGTGTGTGTGTGTGTGTGTGTGTGTGTGTGTGTGTGTGTACCAGTCACAGTGCACATGTGGAGGTCAGAGGGCAACTCTCTGGCATCATATCTCTCCTTCCATCCTGTGGGTCCCCATGGTGAAACTCAGGTTGTCAGGCTTCAGGCTGTGTGGTCGGGGGCTTTCCCCACTAAGCCATTTTACCACGCACATTTGGTTTACTTCTTATGGTAAAGGTTTTCTTTCTTCATTCCATCGATGCTGATGTGTGAATCCATCCATTTTTCTCTACTGTGTGATTTCAATTATTTATATGTCAAATTTTACTTAGCTCTTTGCATGTTGGCAGGTAAATTTATTGTTTCTTTTTAAAAATTCACACAATTTAACCAGAGACTGGAAAACAATGCTCTGTGAACCAAATCTGTCTGATTGCTGGGTGAAAAACCACGAGAAAAACCACTTAAACAAGGAAATGTTTACTCTGGCTCACAATTTGAGGGTCCAGTCCATCATTCATGTCAGGGCAGGCACAGAGGGCTACTGTGGTGATTTGAATGAAAATGGCCCCCACAAGCTCATAGGGAGTGACACTATTGGAAGGTTTGGCCTTGTTGGGAAAAGTATGTCACTCGGCCTAGGGTCTGTGGTTTCAGATGCTCAAGTCAGACCCAATGTCACTTTCTCTTCTCCAGCACCATGTCTGCCTGCACATTGCCATGCTTCCTGCCACGAGGACAATGGACTGTATAGTAGCCACAATTAGATGTTTCCGTGGTCATAGTGTCTCTTCACAGCAATAGAAACCTTAACTAAGACAGCTACCGTGAATGATTTTGGACATGCCTCTTGGTGCACATGTCGAAAGCCTTAGGAGGGAAAGATCTGTATCTGAACTGTGGGACACATACATACTTCTTTTCATTAGATAGTGTAAAGTTGTTTTCCAGTGTGGTTATACTCATTTTCTCTTCTCTTTGCCGTGAGTAAAATCACTCTTGACCACAGCCTTGCTCACAGTTAGTATTGTACAGATCTTCAAATCTTACTGACTGAATGGTGTGAAATGTTTCCTCATCATGGTTTTAATAATCATTTTCTTGATTATTCATGAAACTGAAAAGATGCCTATGGCCCATTTCTATGTTGTCAACGTTACTCTATTTTATGTCTTTTCTCTCAGATTTTTATCTTTGTTCTTGATAAACGTACATTTTATAGGAATCCTTTATTATTTAATTTACTGAATTAAATGTCATTTAATTTATGATTTATTGTATTGTTATCGTTATATTTGATGTATCTTGGTTAACAAGAATTCTATTTTCTTTTTATAAATGATCATTTTATTTTATGTGTGTGGGTCTTTTGCCCAAGTGTATATCTGTGTACTACATACATGCATCCTGCAGGGGCCAGAAGATGGTGTGAGATATCCTGGAACTGAAGTTACGTTGTGTTCCACCATATGAGTGCTGGGAATGGAACCCAGATTCCCTATAAAATCAGTCAGTGCTCTTAACTGCTGAGCCAACTCTCTAGCCCCTCTCTTCTTTCTTTTTTCTTTCCTTATTTTGTAGTGTTAGGAGTTGAACTAAGGATCTTGTACATGATAGGAAAGTACTGTACTACTACTGAGCTTTATTGCTTGAACTCTTTTTTCCTTTTAATGTTGACACTGGGTCTGCTCTGGTCTGTTTTAATTGTGGTGGTAAAGTACTCCAAATGATGGGCAGCTTGGTCTTCATGTGGGTACCCTAGCAATTGGAGTGGAGGCTGTCCCCGACATGGACTCTATTCTATGTTGTTGGATCACTCTCCCCTAGCTGGGCTGCCTTGTGTGGCCTTAAGAGGCTGTGCTTAGTCCTGATGCAACACAAAGAGCCAGGACAGGATGGCATGGGGTGGTGGTGGGGGCTCTCTTCTATGAGAAGAAGGGGAGGGGAATGGGGGAGAAAGTGGGAGGGTGGGACTGGGAGAGGAGGGAGGGACCTGTGATCAGGATGTAAAGTGAATAAATAAATTAAGGAACAAAACACAAGCAACTTGAGGAGGAAAGTGTTTGTTTGGCTTATATTTCCAGGTCACATCTATCATTGAAGAAAGTCAGTATCAGAACTCAAGGTAGGAACCTGGGGTCAGGAACTGTGGAAATGCTGCTTTCTGCATCGCTTGTTGGAACACTCACAGGCCTGTGCCCTGCTAACCTTCTTCTATAGCCAGGCTCACTTGCATAAGGACTGTGTCACTCGAAATGGGTTGATCCCTCCTAGATAAATCATCAGACAATGCCTCACAGACCACACTTACTGCTGTCTTGAGTGGACATCCCACAAACCTGGCGTCTCCAAGATCCTGGGGTTTCTACTGCAATAGAGGTGACACCTTTCCCAACAGCCTCTCCTAGCCAAACAATACCAGGGCTCAGTCGTACTTTATGACCCCCTTGATATTGTCTCTCACGTCTTCAAAACTAGTTTCACTCAGTGCACTGGTAACTGTTACTCAGCTTGATGTGCAGCCTTGGCTCTCTTTTTTAAATTTATAAACACTTATATTTATTAATACTTAACAAACATCTATACAATACCTAAATCCTATAACCTAAAACTTATAATTTAAAATCTATAATCTGTCTAAGAATGCTCTAATACCTAAGAACACTCTAATACCTATCTAAAAACACTTAACTAATACTATTTTAACTTTCTTAAAAGAATGTTAATATTTTTTTAAAAAAATGTTTATTTATTACTTCAGGTTACGTCTCCATCACAGTGTCCTCTTTCCACCCATCCCAGTCCCTCCCTCCTACCCTCTTCCCCCTAACTCTTCCATCCCACTCCTCTGGAGTGGAGTGTCCCTACATAACAGTCCCCCGCCTCAGTTCAGCAGTCATATGAGGGCCAAGAGCCTCCTCATACACTGGGGGTCTACAAGGCAGCAACACTAGGGCAAAGTGTCTCACTGACAGGAAACACAGTCCATGTCCCTGTCTCCTTGGAGAACTGCCTCTCTTGAGCCATAGCTTCTGGGTCTGTCACTGAGGAAATGTTCCTCAGAAGAGTGTCTCACAAAGTTACCCAGGCTGGCCTTTAAATCACTTTATAGCCCATGTACTCCTTGAAATCCTTCTTCTGACTCCCACGTAGCTGGGATTATCGGTCTATACCACCAGACGTGGCCAGAAGTTCTTATGCTCAAAGTATTTGTTATAGAAAATTTTACTCACGTATAAGAGTAGAAATTCTTAGTTTCAGTGTATCTGGATTTAAGAGACTTTACTAGTATTTTAGTTTGTGATTTTTATGTTTAAAACCCTTCTTTGTTATTGCAAAATACATTTATGTTATTGCCACCTGAAACACTTATAGTTGCCCCTGATATCCAAGTCTTTGGTTCATTTAAAGATTCAACTTTTGGCGTGGTATGATGCAGGTACCCAATTTCCTTTCTTTTCTTTCCTTTTCTCACATGGATGTCCATCCACTTTGAGCCATTCATTGAAGAGTTCCCTTACACTCAGGTTTAGCAATATCCAATTATTCCCCCAAAGATTTACATAGGTATGGCTCTGTTTCTAAACCCAACAGGGTGACGTTATGTTACAGAGGAGTGGAAACTTTAAGCACCTATGGTTATCTTTATCTTTAGTGACACTTTCAGTTTAAGTCTGTTTTGTCAGTCTTCTTTTGGTAAGTAATTTCACTGTTTCAGTTTCAATTTTCTGTGACCTTATGCTTAAAGTATGTCTTATATAAAGACCAAGCAGCTCATTTTTCCCATCCTTCTCAACAATATTGGCCTATTCACTGGAAAATTTGGTGCATTTATATTTTTATGATGTATGAGTAAATGTGCAATCATATCATTTTTTTTAGACAAAGATTTTCTATGCATCTCCCTTTTTCTCTCTTATGTCTTTTATTAGTTGGGAAATTGTGTACTTTTCATCATTTCTTTAACAAAAAAGTGGCCATTTTATGATACAAAGAAGATCATGTCACTTCTGTGCTCAAAACCTATCAGTTGTTTCTCCTTTTTCCTTCAGAGCAAAAGCCCTTGATTTGGTCCTTTCTGTTTGTTGCCCATTCTCCATCTTCATTCATCTGTTCTAGATTCAACAACATCCTTGATTATCACAGAGCATCCAGGACATACTCCCATACTAGTTCTTTGCTCCTGTTGTGTGCTCTTCACAGAAACTTCAATTCCCAGAAACTCTTGTGGTCTTGTGGTCACACTTATATTCTCTGTTCATGCACCACTTTACTGGTGAGACCTTTCTCTATCACTTTATGTAAAGCAGCACATTTTTGCACTTCTATGCTCCCCTTAATACTTAGTATCTATCACTCTCTTACTTATGATATATTCTCTTTTTTGTGTTATGTAGGTATAGTCTACTAAGATCTATAAGTGAGAGTATTTTTAATCAATGTTTTTAATGAATATATTGATATAATATACAATATAATGTTTCTTTATGACATTTTTACACACAGACACATACATACTCATGTATATACTCTGATTGTATTTGTACTGCCCCATCTCTGCCCATACCATCCTTCTCAAGCAGTATCTCAGTCTCTCTTTGAAAGCTCTTAGCAGTTTTGGTTTAGTTATGTGTCTCTAGTATCCACAGTATTGTCTTTAAAATGGTGGGAAGTTTGTATTTCTGGAATCAATGAGTAAAATCTCCTTGGCCTACTTTTTCAGGCATTCAGACTTCTGCTACCTTTCTCTGCTTATCAAAGATGAGGGATTACAAGGTATAGCTCTGGAGACCTGAAGAACTGTTGATCAGTGCTTTTGGGGACATTGTGCAGAACCTGATGCTGTCTTCTGTAGTCTCATTGTTTTCTCTCCTTAGTGGCTGTTGTGGTCCTGTTCCTGGGTCTCAATTGTGAGTGAATCAGTATGTGAGAGATTTTCATAAGTATTCAATACTGAAGACTGTGGTCTGGGCTATGCTCTTTTGATCTTAAGTCTCGTGTTCTGCAACTTTTTTTTGTCCCACCTCTACTACTCATGTGTCTTTCCAGTCACTCTGGAGCCTTCTCCAAGGCACATGGAACTTCTAAACCCTTCCAGATGACTATATTCAAAGTCTTTATAGTTGCTTTACCTAGTGCCAGCTTCTCATTCCCATCCACATTAGATGTATGTTGATGCTACACCTAGGGCTGTTACGGAATCTGCAGATTTTCTCATGCTATGTACATTTGAGGAAGCAGATCATGGCTGCAGTATCCTTGGGTTCTTCCTTATTCACCTGAAGTATTTGGTCCTCCATCAAGGTTTTTCTCTAAGATAAGTTGATACAAATCCTTGACACCTTTGAACTGCATCTTTTTCCATCCCAGCTTGAAGAGCTGGGGTCCCCTTCCTATTGCATAAAATTCTCTGACATCATACCTAAACTCTTTCTTGCTAGAGTTTACAGTCGAATTCTGTTGACTGCAAGTTGGATGGGTTTGCCTTTGATTTGTAAACAAGAAACATTTGGCATCATCATTCTTCCCACTCCCCCTGTTTCACGTTTTTAGAGCTCAGTTTTCAAAACCATGTTTCTGCTACAGGATCAAAGATGATATTTTTGTTTGCATTCTTTCTAACAATGTCAACAAATACAAAGTGATACATAGGTACATGAGACGAACATGAACACAGCACCAAAGCACTGCTTGATATGCGTGACAGAAACTTAGTTATCTGAAAAATCATCATCTGGGTCCTATCTGCTCAGCCTGAGGTTTTAATCAATGATTGAGGCTTCACTGCACCATGTCTTCGACACATTTTAGCCTGTCCTCGACACGTAATGGGTGTGCTCCATAGATACAAACTGTTGTTACCATGTTGGTTTTTGTTTGTTTGTTTGTTTTTACAATCTCCACAAATGATGCCCTCACTTTCAAAGCATGATTATATCTGGATGCTGTGTGAGACATGGAATGACACACACACTGCGTCTCTTTTGGATCTCTGACTGGTATTGATGCAGATCCTTGAGAGAGAAAAAAGGACCTCTCTAGGACCAGATGGGCTGAACCTAAGTGCTAAGGCGCTGAAGTATCCTCGCTAACCAAATGTCAACCTAAGACAGTGGCTCTCCGGTTTTTTCTTTTGTTTTTTTAATCTCATTTTGATGAGGAATAAAGTTGTGGACAAAAGAAGAGGAGTGATCAGAGTCAAAGAAGATTCTAGCAAGGGAAATGGGGGAAAAAGTGAAAATTTAAGAAAGGTGAGAGAAATTCCTGGGAAGAAAAATCTGCCCACGGCCTTGTCTAGGGACTTTTTATTCCTATAAAAAGAAGAACTTGGACAAAGACTCTGGCAGTTTTTACTGCAATTGGCCAGTTCTCTGGGACATAGCAGGCTGAACCACTGGAGGACCCACATGCTCACTTCATGCCTCCTTGGCCAAACCAGGGAGATTAATATGTGCTTTTCTCAGGCTGCCTACTTGTGTGTGTGTTGGGGGTGGGGCAGGGTCAGGTGTTGAAGCCTCGCTGGCTGGCCATCTTTCAGCTCATCTCCTGGTTATTAGCCCTGGGCACTTTTGCTCATCGGCCCCTTTGGCCAGCAGATTGCTGCCTATTGATTAAACCATGCTATCCTAGTTGTCATGTGATTTTTCCATGTACCCCCGGAGCCCTCCACATTGCCCACTGGAGACCCCTGCCTCAGTGAGAGTCTCCAGTCTTGATTCTAGGTGTCTTGAAAGCCTAAGCTATGGCTTCCACTTGTGTCTCTTTCAGCACAAAGTGGGTCCAGTAATTTTACAACTTCCTACATATCAGTGCTATACAAGAAGACTGGGGACAAGGAGTGGACAGGCCCTGTTTCCTTCCAGAAACAGGCAAGCAATGTGCTCAACTGTTGCAGCCTCCATAGTCAAATGCTGAGGTGGCCCAAAGGCATTTCATGGAAAAGCAACTGTGAAGCCAGGCTGCAGAAATGGCTGCCATGGAAGGACTTGCTAGGAGGAGGGGCTGTGTGGGCAATGCCTGAGATGTCCATTAAAAATGGCAGATTTGCAGAACCACCACAGTTCTGTTCAATTGGAATGTGGGTCCAGCCTTGGAGCAGAGCAAGAAACAGGACCCACAAAATGTCTGGGAGCCAAATGTTCCTTCTAGACAGAACCCTTTAGTTCAGAGCTAAAAGCAGACGGGATAAGGGCCAAGGCTAGAGAGAGACACCTAGTTCTTAAAATAATAGGTAGTCAGTTAAAGGTGATTAACTGTAGATCTGGTGTACATGAAAATACCACAAGAAAACTGATTATTTTATATGCTATTTTTTATGTTTATTTATTACTTCAAGTTACATCTCCATCATGTTCCCCTCCCTCCACCCCTCCCAGCCATACTCTTCCTCTCTCTTCTCCTTTTCCCAGAACTCAAAATTCTTTTTTAAAAATAATTAGGCCACAATTATGAAAATTATAAGGTCTAACATACATTTCCAATGTCCAGTCCATACATATTTGGCAACTGATATTAATATTCTATTATCTGTCTCCATGAGTTTAAAGTTCTATAGATAATTCATTTTCCATCCTAGCATGCATTACCAACTTAAAAACAGCTTCTTATACCTAGAACATTCTTTTAATTTCTAAACAATTTAAAATATAACAACAGGTAAGTCGATAGCCTAGCTCTACCAAGACAGGGTAGGCAAGTCCTTCACAATTCCTGCTTTACAATTAATGTCTGTCAGAGATACTGGGCCAAGAGACTGAAGATAGATGCTCCAATGTATGGAGAGAAATTGGAATCTGTCCAGGCAGTCAGTTGTCTGTCATTTCTTAGTTTTGGAAAATGTTTGCTCTGCACTTCCTGTATAATCAGATATATTTATCCTTCTCAGGTCTCTGATGTGGTTGAAGACTAGATAGTATAGTCTCACAGCCAAATCTTATATGCTATTTTAAAAGAAGGTTTTACTAATGATATTGAGTTCAAAAATTACTTTTCTTCTAGCTAAGTGTATTATGATATTATGAGACTGTGAAACCTTGGAGTTTACGTTGTACTTATGTCAAAATTGCAAATGAAGATGAAAGAATAAGTTGATGGCAGCTAAGATGTGTGCAGTGGGAAAAGAGGGAAACACAGGATCTGTGGGTTTCTGTGCTGTTTGATTTCTTATGGCATGCTTGGTTGAAGGGATTGATAGTGTAGTGTTGTTATTTCCTCTGGTAGAAACACTCCCTGACTTAGGGAAGAAGGAGGCTCATAAGACTGGGGAAATAAACAAAACTCTTAAGGGCCCTCCTTGAAGTTCTCTAAGTAGTTTCTCAATAATCTGAGCGGCCTAAAAGCTACACAGGGAGCTCTAGGGATGCAACTTTCCTGCCCTGCCATGCTGAGGTGGGCTTTTCAGTGAGTCATCTGCCTTGGAGTAATCAGTGTTCCTGTAAGTAGTCTTTCTCCCATTCTCTTGTAAGTAATTCCAGTAACTCACCTGCTGGTACAGTAAGGTAGACTTGGGGAGAATTATTTCTTTGGTCTGTCATTGACTCTGTCTGAGATGAATAGATTTTTGTTCATATCTACTTGGAAAATCAAACAGCAGATGGTAATAGCAATCATTGAACACCCAATAGACTGGAAAGTCTGTCAATATGTGTACAAACAGTTTACTGCTACCTCTAGAAATCACTCTATTAAGAGTCTGATCACCTCCATTTTCAAATAGGAAATATAAGGCTCATGGAAACTGAGTAAATTATATAAGGTCACCCAGTGAACTGCACAGCTACAATTCTAATTGAGAACACCCACTTCCAAGAGCTCTGGATCAACCTTGCCACTATGAATGGACTTTTGTGGGATGAGAGAAATGGTTCAGTTGTGAAACAGTCCTCTAATGTCCTTTGAGTTAATACTACACAGAGAAAATAAGGGGAAAGTAGCATTTGAGATCTACTGAACCAGCATGTCACAGGCTTTGAGAGCTGAGCCTAATAGCTGCAAATCATTTTTTTAAACATAAAAAATTGTGGTGATACATATAAGATGTGCCATATTATTAATTTTAGTTGCAGTCCAGTAGAATTAAGTACATCAACTGTATCAAGATCTACATTCTGAATTCTTCATTTTGTAAAACAGAGATAGATAGTTGTTAAACAACAGCTCCCAGAGCCCCTACCTGAAGCCCCTGAACTCAAACCTTCTCTGTTCTGTCTTTATAAATCAGTTCTAGGTACCTCATCTAACTGGGATCTTGAGGTTTGTAAAGTTACCCTTCATGATAACCATCAGGCCCTCTAGACTTGTTCATGATATGTTAAATATATTGCATTTTCTTACCTGTTTATTTGTTAGTGGATATTCAACTTGCTTCCATGGTTTATCTACTGTGAATAATTTACTGCAACACAGATGCACAAATATATCTTCTAGACTACTTTCAATTACTCCCAGAATACATGCAGAAGTGGAATGGATGAATCATATGGCAATTTAGGTTAGAAAACTTTAAATTTTTTTTGTTTTGTGTTCTCTCCTGTGATCTATTATCTGTTCAGTTGTATATTGTACTCCACAAATTGGTTTATCACCCAGTTTTCTTTTTCTGATTTCTAATGTTATCTTTGTGTGGTCTAAGAAGGTATTCTGTTTACAGTCTAGTGTGTGTGTGCATGTGTGTGCGTGGGGGTATGTGTATATTGTGTGGTGTGGTATAAGTGTGTGTCATACATCTGTATAGTGTGTGGGTATACTTACTTATGTGCACATGTAGGAGGCCAGATCAGGACTTTGAATGTCTTCCACTATAGCTCTCTGCCTTCTTGCCTTAAGATAAGGTATTTTATGAAGCTGATAGTCTGCTGTTTTGTCTAGAGTGGCTGCTCAGTGAACTCTCGGTATCTGTCTCCACTTCCCAATTCTAGGGTTACAATCATGTGCATCCATAAACAACTTTATGTGTGTTCTGGAGATGCCAACTGAGGTCTACATGTTTTTAGTGCAAGCACAGTCACCCACTGAACCATCTCACCAACCTAACATCTGCCTTTTGAAAATTCTGTTGAGGCTCCAGCTGCAGCCTAGCATATGATCTATTACAATGAGTATCCCATGTGCACTCAGGAAAAAAATATAAGTTCTGCTTGTGCAGCATTCTGCATAAGTCTATTAAACTTCATTGGTACCTGGGCTGGCCAAGTCCCCCATGTTCTTACACATCTTCTGTCTAGTTTTTGTAGCAATTTTAACAATGATGTTCTGAAATCTGTACCGTTATCTCTCTCAAGTTTCACCTCAGTCATTTTGATGCTCTGCTTTTAGTGTGTAAATAATCAGATCTTGGCCTATGGAAACTTCTACTAGTGTACAGTGCTCTTCATTACCTCTTATGATCTTTGTTTAATTCAAACTCTATTTTGTCTAATACTAATATGTCTACCACTGGTTCTTTTTGTTATTATCAACATGTTTTTACTTTCAATCTATTTGTGTGTTTTGATCTAAAGTGGTTCTTATGTAGACAAAATGAACTTGGCTCTCATTTTAAAAATCTGTTCTTCAATTTTAATCTTTTAATCTAAGAATTTAATCCATTTGTGCTTAAAGTGTTTGTTGACTGTAGAGAGCTGCGATGTGCCGCACCCTAAAGATGGCGCCGGTTTCCGCCTTCCACCAGCCCGATGGTGAGCGCTCTCTGTGGTAAACAAGTCCATATTTGGCTAAGACCGCTGATCTGGCTTGCTTCCTCATACGTGGGCCTCTAAGATAGCACCACGTGGCTTTACTTGATTGGCTGTTCATATAGTATTTAGCCTGTGGGTTGGGTCTGCCCGGGGATTCGGAAGACTGTTTTCAAGGGACCTGAATACACTGCTTGAGAAGAGCTTTTGCGAGTTGCGTAGTCCTTGCTGGTCGAGGGGGATGCGACAAGTGGTGGCCCGTACGGGGAACCAGAAAAGACTCAGAACTCCTGCAGTCAGGGGCAGTGCACTGGTAAGTTGGGACAATAAAGTTTTGCGGAAATAGCGAACAAAAGGTAAAGTTTCGCGGAAATGGCAAACAAAAGGTAAAGTTTCGTGGAAATAGCGAACAAAAGGTAAAGTTTTGTGGAGATTGCGAACAAAAGGTAAAGTTTCGCGGGGAAACTGCGAACCGAAAGTAAATTTTTAATCATGGGATTGTCTCAGTCACATCCAATTTTTCTGGCTCTTCAGGAGCTACTTTTAGTTAGGAATTTGAAACTTAAGAAGTCAACCCTAGAGAGATTTTTGAATGAATGAGACTCCGTGGCTCCATGGTTTGTGGTGTCCGGGAATCTTACGGTATCCTGCTGGGACAAATTAGGCAGGGACTTGGATTTTGCTTGGGAGCAAGGTACTCTGAAGCATGGAGTAAGACCGATTTGGAAGATGGTGAGGAGTTTTTTAGAAGATCAGAGATGCTGTAACGCAATCAAGGAGGGAGAATCAGCCTTAGAACTGCTGCAAGGGGAAAGATCTGAGCAGGCAGACAGTGAAAAGGAAAGCAAAAAGAAGGTCCCTCTCTATCCCGATCTTAGAGATTTTAGAGATTTTGAGGACTCAGAGGGCACGGATTCTGAAGGGGAGCTACACGCTCTAATAGAACAGTTGGAGAGGACTACTATTAGAAAAAAAAGAGAAAAGAAAAAGGTAAAAGAGAAAGACACGTTGGCAGCGGTCGGTGTAAGTAAAGCCGTTGCCGCAGCGCCTTCAACTCCCCCTCCATATCCAGAAGCCATTCAGATAGATCAGCCTGTTCAGTCCCTGAAAGTAGGGAGATCTTTCTGCCCGGGGATGTGGACACAAGTAAAAACAGAATTACAGTTTGCCTATCCGGTATACCAAGATCCACAAGGAAACAGGTACGAGGAACCACTTGATTTTAAAGTAGTTAAATCCCTTGCAGAGTCGGTTCATACCTATGGCATTACCGCTTCTTTTACATTGGCTCAAGTAGAAGCATTAAGCAGACATTGTATGACTCCGAGTGATTGGAGTGGCCTGGCCCGTGCCTGCTTAAGTCCAGGGCAATACTTAGACTGGAAAGCTTTCTTGATTGAGTATGCCACTGAGCAAGCAGCCATTAATCAGAGAAATGGAAATCCAGCCTGGGATAGAGATATGCTGCTTGGGCAGGGGAGATTTGCCAACCAGCAGACAGGATATCCCAATCAGGTTTATGAACAAATAAACCAGACAGCTATCAAGGCTTGGAAATCCATTCCTAACAAAGGGGAGGTGAGTGGGAACTTAACTAAGATTTTACAGGGCCCCATGGAGCCCTTTTCAGACTTTGTGGCACGATTGGTGGAAGCGGCAGGAAAGATTTTTGGTGACCCGGATGCTGCTATGCCACTAATAAAACAGTTGGTCTATGAGCAATGTACCAAAGAGTGTAGAGCCGCTATCACCCCTTACAAGAACAAAGGGCTAGAAGCCTGGATGAAAGTGTGTAGAGAACTTGGAGGGCCGTTAACTAATGCTGGTCTTGCTGCCGCAGTAGTACAGTTGACCAGAAAAGGTGGAGGAAGTTCAGGAGTTTGTTTTAAGTGTGGCAAGATGGGACACTTTAAAAGACAGTGCCCCGGGGGAAGGAGTACAGAAAGTACAGGAAGAGTACAACGCCCCAGGCGGCCGGGGTTATGCCCAAAATGTAAAAAAGGGAACCATTGGGCTAATGAATGCTGTTCAGTGACAGACATCCATGGCCAGCCTTTGACTCAAGGTTATGGTGGCGCTCGTCCAAAAAATGGACAGCGAGTCCCACGACCCCAGGGCCCACAAATATATGGGGCAGTAGAGAATCAGGACAAAGAACAAAATCAAGAGAGATGGCCAATCCTCCGCCATCCAAGAGAACGCTGAGAGCCACTGCAGGCTCAGCAGGATTAGACCTCTGCTCCACCACCAGACTCGTATTAACGCCCCAAATGGGGGTCCAGTTAATTGAAACAGATTTTAAAGGACCCCTTGAACCTGGTACAGTTCGTTTGCTATTAGGGAGGTCATCATCAGCCTTGAGAGGACTTATTGTCCATCCTGGGGTTATAGATCCAGATTATACAGGAGTGGTTAAGGTCATGGTAGCCTCCCCCCCTGGTATAACAGCTATCTCTCCTGGAGATAGAATTGCTCAGTTGGTCATTTTGCCGAGCTTACATGATCGCTATACGGCAAAGGATCGAGAGAGAGGAAAAGATGGTTTTGGGTCCACGGGCACAGATCTGACTTTTCTCTCCTTGGATTTGGACCAACGCCCCGTCTTGGAGTTAAAAGTTGATAGTAAAAAGATCCTAGGCCTTTTGGATACTGGGGCTGATAGGAGTATCATAGCAAAGAAAGACTGGCCTTCAGGTTGGCCCGTACAAGCCTCTTCTCAAACACTTCAAGACCTGGGTTATGCTAAGACTCCAGATATGAGTGCAAGATTATTAAAGTGGCAGGACCAAGAAAACCACTCAGGAGAAATGCAGCCATATGTACTTGAGCTCCCTATCTCCCTTTGGGGAAGAGACCTTTTAAAGGATATGGGATTTAAATTGAGTAATGATTATTCTGATTCAGCCCAACGTATGATGCAAGATATGGGATATGCTCCAGGCTTTGGAATAGGAAAATATTTGCAGGGGCGGAAGAGTACCATATCTATGAAGCAAAGACAAAAGAGACAGGGCCTGGGTTTTTCCTAGGGGCCACTGAGGAGGGCATTCCCATAACTTGGAAGATGGAGGACCCAGTATGGGTTCCTCAGTGGCCACTTTCCTCTGTAAAATTGAATGTGGCCAAAGAGTTGGTGGATGAACAGATGTCTTTAAAGCATATAAAACCATCTGTATCTCCCTGGAATACACCTATCTTTGTCATTAAAAAGAAATCTGGAAAATGGAGATTGTTGCATGACCTGCATGCCATAAACCAACAAATGCAGATCATGGGCCCAGTGCAACGCGGCTTGCCACTTTTATCATCTTTGCCAGCCTCATGGCCCATAATAGTTATAGATATAAGGGATTGTTTTTTCTCCATCCCTTTGTGTACCAAAGATAGTGAGAGATTTGCATTTACTGTTCCATCCTGTAACCATGAGGAACCTGATCAGCGGTTTGAATGGGTAGTATTACCTCAGGGCATGGCAAACAGCCCCACTATGTGCCAACTGTATGTGGAGGAAGCCATTGTTCCCTTGAGAAAGAATTTTCCAGATTTGAGATGTGTTCATTATATGGATGATATCTTACTGGCAGCTAAGGGTGAACAAATGTTAGATCAGGCCTATGAAGAATTAGTTCAATTATTAAAAAAGAAAAGGTTGTTTATAGCTCCTGATAAGGTTCAAAAGGAAAATGTGATTAATTATTTAGGAGCAAAGGTTGGACCTGAAAAGATAATACCTCAAAAGATTGAGATAAGAAAAGATAATTTAAAGACTCTAAATGATTTTCAAAGGTTGTTAGGAGATATCAATAGGGTAAGAGGCTATTTGAAGCTACCAAATTATGAAATAAGACCCCTATATGATATTTTGAAAGGTGATTCAGCACTTAATTCTCCTAGGCAATTAACAGGAGAAGCAAGAAAAGCTTTATGTAAAGTGGAAGAAAGGTTACAGAGTGCCTTCCTAAAGAGATGGCAGGAAGGACAGCCCATTGCATTGTGCATATTTGCCACCTATGGTCAACCTACAGGATTGTTATGGCAGGATGGACCATTATTATGGACTTATTCAAAGATTTCTCCAAAAAAATCCATAGAACATTATCCCACTGCAGTTGCTGCTTTAGCCTTGAATGGTATCCAACAATGTTTGCAGTCTTTTGGAGTTGCTCCTGCCAGTATAATAGTGCCCTATTCCAGTAATCAAATTAAGATTTTGTGTGGCGCTGTAGATGATTGGGCAATATTGCAATGTAGCTTTGAAGGAGTGATTGATAACCATTATCCTAAGCATCCATTGCTATCATTTTTTAAGGAGCACCCAGTGATATTCTTTAAGGTTACTTCAGCAGTACCACTTCAAGGGTCACCAAATGTGTTTACTGATGGCTCAAAAACAGGCTGCGGAGCCTATTTGATAGAAAGACAAGAGCCTGTGTTATGTCAATTTCAACCGGGCTCCCCCCAAATAGTAGAGTTGAAAATAGTAATTGAGGTGTTTAAAAGATGTCAATTTGCATTCAATTTGATTTCAGATTCAGTCTATGTGGTCAATTCAGTGAAAGTATTAGAATTAGCAGGTCCTATTAAGAATAGTAGTACTGTATGTGCATTATTACAAGAGTTACAAGTTTTAATCTGGCAAAGAAAAAGGTGTTTTTATATTCAACATATTAGAGCACATACAGGATTACCTGGACCATTAAGTGAGGGTAATGATAAAGTTGATCAATGGACTAGGATGGAATGCATTTTTTGGAGCTTATTCCTGGACCAAGCCAGACAGTTTCACCAATTATTTCATGTAAATGCAAAAACGCTACAGCAAAAATTCCATTTGTCTAGAGCAGATGCTAGACAAGTGGTTTTGGACTGTCCTCAGTGTGTGATTCATCATCATCCTCCCAGTGTGGGAGTGAACCCTAGAGGGTTGATGCCACTCAAAATCTGGCAAATGGAC